>NQII01000143.1:1084437-1250532 GCA_002778355.1 Clitarchus hookeri
CGCAGAAGTGCCGCAAGACGACGTGGCATGGACTCGACTAATGTATGAAGGTATGCAGGAGGCAATTCACACCATGAATACTGCAGGGCTGTCCACAAATCCAACCTGTGCCAATTTAAGAAAGGTTTGCACGTCTGTCACGTTTAATGATTCTCGTCAGTCGTCATTTGTCCCGTTCTTTCACGATCTTTTTCCGGCCGCAGCGATGTCTAAGATGTGATGTTTTACCGGATTCCCGATATTCACGGTACACTCGTGAAATGGTCGTACGCGAACATCCAAATGTTATCGCTACCTCGGAGATGCTATGTCCCATCTCTCGTGCGCCGACTATAACAACACGTTCAAACTAACTAAAATCTTGATAACCTGCCATTGTAGCAGCAGTAACCGAACTAGCTGCCGACCGCATCGCGTTACTCTGATTAGTTCCATACCTGGGTTATTTGCATACGCACGCCTATACCAGTTTTTTCGGCTCTTGAGTGTAATATCAGCAAGCTTAGGGGCGATATTTGGCATGACAACTGTTGCTTATTACTGAAGAAACATTATCTGCAAGCTTATGGTCCATTTACGGTAAGCCAACTGTTACTGCTGGCAACATATTAGTGACTATTTCATGTTTCATTTATGGCATGTCAATGATATGTTGTGAAATAGCAAATAGCATATGTGAATTCACTTCATTCTTTTTATTTCATACTTATGTGGAGTAAAATTATTATGCTACATTTCTAGTAATAGACAAACATTTTTTCTAGATTGGAAACCTGTAAAGCATAACAAAGTATTCCTTAATTTTTCATTTTAAATATCACTTGAAAATATCCCGAAACTGAAATAATAGTCTTTTAAACAAAACACGTAAATCCCAGTATTGCCTTGTTATACATAAATATAAACATAAATTGTATATATTGCAATGTTAATAATGCAACATTTATGGCTGCAAAGTACTCACATTTACTTGAAAGGTTCTACAGGAAAACGTGGTGGGGTTTCAGATTGCATTCTAGAATGCGAACTCAAAACGGCAGGAGTTAGATTCTGTATTTTTCCGCAGAAAGGTAAAAATTGTGAAATAATACTGAAGATAACATCTATAACAATAGGAAATAATAAAGTTTTCAATATTTTTTTTGGCAAAACATAATAAAAAATTTTGGTTTTGAAAATGGATGGCAAGCTGCTTTTAGGTGAGCCACAAGTAACTAAAATTTGAGCTATAAGCAGAAAATAGCTGGGCAACAATTGGCTTGCCAACAGATGGCTGGCGACGGTTGATTTAATTACGGCAGGCCAGAAGCAGTGAGCCAGTGGGCCACTGCTGCCAACCATGGTCCGCTGATATTTCCGGCATGCCTGGGGTACAGCTGGCTACGCAGAATCGGTCCTTGTATTTTGCCACATGGAAGTTATATGAACAGTGGCACAGATGTGGCCACCTGCACACAACTGTCAAGGTGTTCATCTGCGGATGTCTTACTGAGGTTGACTGGTTATGGAAACCATTTGTGGCCTGCTCGTGTGCAGGTAGATCTGCACAAGCGAGCCAATTAACTTTTACAACTTGGGAAGTTAGTTCCTGAACCAACTATTCAAATGCGTGAATGTCGGTTTCATTAATTTTAGCATCTGGCTAATAATAATTAAAAATATTATACATTATTCTAAAATAAGTCTTATTGTTATTTTTTCGCCTTTAATATAAAACATAACCTTAAAAATTTTCCCACGGTGTGTAAACTATCTTGTAACTACACGATAACGATGGTTCGTAAGTAGTCATAAGCAAGTGTGATATAAGAAGTTCCGTGTTATGGATGTACTTAGTAAGAAAGCGCTGCTGTAGCTCGTCTTGTGGCGTGTGTGACGCATGCAATGTGAAACGAATAATACGTAACAGGCAAGATTGGTTATCGATATGCATGCCGAGAAGACGTAAGAGACAGTCGTATAAGCGACTAACAGAGTTCGAGAGATGCTTAGTAATAGCGTTTCGAGATGCAGTGTAGAAGGCGTGCCGAACTGCCTGTAATCAGAGACGTTCAGGTTTCACGGACAGAGCGTGTTGGGAGCCATGAATACGCGAAGTTACCGATACGAGGCGCATCAGTTCTGGACGTCCTCGATAGGGGAACAGGACGGAGAACCATTTGGTTGTCAAGAAGGCACAAAAATAACCAACAACAGCTGCCTTTTCTACCATGTGTGGTTACACATACCAACTCCATTAGAGCCCCGTGTCTCTACCAAAACCGATTACGGATGCATAGCTAGGTAAATCTGCGATTCCGACGACTTAGGCGGGCGCGGTGGTGTAGTGGTCAGACTATTCGCCTATCGTCAAGGCGAATCGGGTTTGATTTTTGGCGATGTCGCTCCCAGATTTTCAAATGTGGGAATCGTGCTGAACGATGCCACTGGTCGGCGGGCTTTCTCGGGGATCTCCCGTTTCTATTGCCCTTGCATTCCGGCGCTGTTCCATACTCACCTCAATTCACCCTCATTTGCTCTCAAGACCTCGATGTTAAGAGCCGTCCTCTCCCCAAACTCTCGACGACCTTTATCTACATGTTCTACCATTAACACTTCAACATCGTCGCCTTCATTTGCAGTGATGTCAGCAGAGATCGATATGCAATTGCATGTTTTTTTTTTTTTTTTTAAGTGTAATGGAAATTGTGTTGTGAAACTGAATTCGAAGTCTCCCACTTTTAGAAGGTATAGAAGTTCCGACAATGACCACAGTCTTCAGTAAAATCTTCACTTCCAGGCGTCTTCGAATTCTGAATTCAGACAATCACATCCATGACAGTAAC
Organism: Clitarchus hookeri; assembly: GCA_002778355.1. NCBI lineage: Eukaryota > Metazoa > Arthropoda > Insecta > Phasmatodea > Phasmatidae > Clitarchus > Clitarchus hookeri. The sequence goes on from NQII01000143.1 coordinate 1,087,263, forward strand.
ACAAACGTATCCATAACTTTTTAAAATTTGGGTAGATGATACATTTCTTAATGTAAAGTAAATAAAGAGGAGCCACGACATGGCAGAGAGTTCCAGTTTACGTCAAAAATAAACTATTTTAATGCTATGTCTATTGATTGCCTTTTTCATGCCAATAAGAGACATGTGGTTGATAAACACAAATGTTCGTCAAATATGTGAAAAGTACTAAAAAAGGTTTAAAAGTTGTTAAAAATATGTTTGTTTATCTTCGCGTACATCCGAGAAAAATATGTCATGATAATTACTAATAAAAAAATTAAAAACAACTTTTTGATAACCTTTGTTTGTTGTAACTAACCGCTATTTTTGTTCTACCCTAAAAATATCAAGTCAGATCAGATTTAATGTTTAAAATTTTAACTAGTAAACTTTAATAATCGCCATACACTCTTCTCAGTATTTTTTGCTCGCCACATGTCCTTCTAATATAGTGTAAGAGTTCTAATATTTTTTAAGTATACTGTTTCATGTGCTTTTTCTATGTACATTTTTTTGTATGAACATAGACTGTAATTTTTCAAATCTGGTGATATTATTTCTTCATCACTTTTATGACTTTCCAATTAATTTTAATTTTTAATACAACCACAAAATATTGCAATTATTTTGGTATCACACACTTTAAGTTGATGAGTATATTAACTTTTACATTTGCCCCAGTCCTTAGAGCTCCCACCGAATTTGTTTCGCTAAAAAAAATGTTTAAATTATTTTCGCATAATAACTTTACTCGATATTTCAGTAATTAAAAAATGACACCAACATTATCACCACTCACCAACAACGAAAGTGAACTCTGAATACAATAATTTCATATGAAAACTGGTTTGAAAGTTTTTGAGAAAGGTATAAATTTTGCATATACCTAATGCACATATATATTTTAATTAGCACTTCGACTTTCCGTGTGTAAACAGTAAACCAGCTGAAGCCACTTTTATACGTGAATAGACACATTTTACACAATTTATTCCCTGTGTTAGTTTCTGTAGGTTGGTTAAAGCGATAACACAATTACGACAAATAGCTGTAAGCGGAAAAATTGTATTTCTTAAGCTTTACAACGTTTTGTTAGGACCATGTTAAACCTGGCATATAATTTTTCACGAGCACCTACAAAATTACAATTTCTCTGCCGTGTTGTTTCCTATATAAAAAATAGCCATGTTCTACCAATAACTGGCCCGATCAAAAATTGTTTCTGGCGGTGAGCTTGTTTCTAGAAGCGTGTAACAGAATTGTCCCCTTTTGTGATCTGTGAGATTTCGTGCGACAATTCAATTTATTCCCAGGGAAACGTTCACCGTGGGAATCGTGTCCCGGCTACCACTCGATCCCTAAAATTACGACTTCTCGTGATCGTGCGATCGCCTTCCGAACCAATGCAAATATTTGTCCGAGGATAACGCTGTCCCATCCACTTTCTCACTACCGCAATCTCATTTGTAAGAAAATGCGCACAAGAGCATCGTGTTGTCCGTCTGGGCCCATGTCTATCCCCTTATATCTAGAATGATTTTCAAGATTTGTTGTTATGATGCTTACGAAAATGTATATTTGTCTAAATGAAGACATATCGATTTTATTGTCTTCAGCGTATTGTAGAAATAAAACATGTTGTACATGATACCCACGTTAAACGAAGCTGCATTTTGATTACTTTTGGTGACACTGAAAATATAAAATAATGAAAGCAATGGGTTTTAGTATTTTATTCATTTTCATTTTCATTTAATTACTCTACTTGGAAAAACATACTGCTGATAAATGTAAGTTTTTATTAGTGCAAAAATTGACGGGCTGATCAAGGAGGCTGATCGACTTAACAATAAGTAGCTAATATAACTAACGAGTCAACTTGGGTGCAAATAAGTTTTAGGGAATTTCTCAAAAGCTATAATATTAGGTAAGGCCTTGATGTCTCCTTGACGGCAATATCATTAGATAAGTAACCAGAATAATATCCAACACTAGTGTGACAATTACAAATAAACATGTGCTTTACCCGGGACTCGAACCCAGAACACCTCATACCATAAGCTATCGTGCAATCGACTCCATTACGGAGGTAGGATTCGGAGCAACAACTTTGGATGCAATCAGTCTAAGTTTTTAATATATAGGCTTTATTAAACTGAAATATTTAAGGGGCCATTATTTTATAGATAAGTTGTGGTGCCGCTTAAATAATCACACGGCATACCGTAGCTCTACTAGTTTGGAATAATGTGATGGAAATAGGTTTATTGATTCCCGAGATATCGCATTAAAACTTTGTTCTCATATGGTGATATCGTACAAAAATGCTTAAAAATAGGTTCTGCTTATGATCCTTCTAAGATATACTCTTAAAATACAAAGTTAGGTTGAAATGTTTAATATAAATTACAAACCTAACCAAAATATTTGTATGGCCACCATTTTGAAATGTCTGACTGACTTAAAATGAATAAGTTGTTTTGACTTACCATAGAACTTGACACTACGCCACTGTGGAAGACAGGGTGGCGTGTAGGGTCGTAGTTAATTCCTCCAAACACAGACTGTAATGTGCCTTGAAGGTTGAGGGTATTGCAATAAAGTAGTCTTTTGGTGTTTCATTTGGAAGGATAGATATATTGTCTCGAGGTTAACACAAACAATCTACAGAAACACTTCCGAGGTGTGGTATTCTAATAATTTGGCTACTCGGATTAACTGCGGACGACTTCGTGATGGAGGGGGGCTTCTCTGGATGGCGATTGTATACTTAACTCTGCTGCTGTTGGTGATAGTAGGCTGTCAGCTGGGGATGAGCTCCGATGAGTTGGGTGGCCTTTGGAAAAAGGCCCGCATATGTAGTCGTCTCCCTTGGACTGCGGTTCGGACTCGTGCTCATGTCTTCTCGCTTATATGGTTGCCAGCCTTTTCCCTTAAGTGTCGGCACGTGTCTCTATTATTGGGGGAGGGGGTGAGGTGGTAATAAGCAGAACAATGCCTTTCAAAACACGTGCCCTGGTTCCTGAAGGTTGGGGGGGGAAGGTGGCACCTTGCCCCTAGCTACTCTGTCAGATATTACTTCGCGGTGCGTGTTTTCTGAATTCCGGTGAAATCCACACGATTATTTTGTGATATCTCGGTTCTCAACTGATCTCACGGGCTTGCTAGATGTGCTCTTGCTTGGCTCTGCGATTTCTCCCGCTTTCCTACGTATGTACGTAGCACTATCCGGGTGCTCCGGCGATATGCCAGCTCTTACTCGGCACAACCTTGACACGTGACACTGCGATCCGTTCTGGCTGTTCACCTGCCTCGTGACAGGTGTCAACTGGTAGGCGCTCGGTAAGGGGGTCAGCGAGGCTTCTACTCAAAAGGCGTTACATGACAAACTAATTGTCTGCAAATTTTTGTATGAATGGGCTGTTTCCCAATTTATGACAAAATATTGTGGCACTATCTTACCAAATGGCGCACAAATAAGAATTTGTGTAAACAAATTTGATGGTTGTAATAGATACTGCCAACATACACAGTTAAGTTGGAATTTATTATTTTGTTTCGATAGATATATTACACATACAGTAATACCCCGCTTTACGCGAGGGATACGTTCCGGAAAAAAATCGCGTTAACTGAAATTCGCGTATATCGAGGTTTATGATTAAACATAGTCAAAATTTAATAGAAAAAAATNAAAAATCGCGTTAACTGAAATTCGCGTATATCGAGGTTTATGATTAAACATAGTCAAAATTTAATAGAAAAAAATGCGAATCATTTTAATTAATCACTTTAATTCTAAGAACACTTTATGCAATACATACATACTATTAATTATTTTTTACGGAAAAATACATCTATTGTCTTTTGGGTAGCGTTTTTTTTACGTTCTTGTAAAATACATTCATAACACCCAACACTGTTTTTAATAGTTTGACACGCGGTTAAGACACGGTCATCATTATTGTCTATACTCTGCAATATGTCCAAACCTGAATAAATTTTTGAAAGAGCATTTTGTATTCCCCCTGAAGATAAAACTTTCTCTTCTACTTGTTCTTCCTCATCGTAGATAGGATTATTCTGTAACTCGATCAGATCTTCATTGCTGAGAGGATCGTCGTGCGTTGCTACAAGTTCTACGAGATCTTCTACTGCGACATCTTCAAGTTTAGACCCCTCAATCATTGCAGCAATGTCTTCAAGCACTTGTCTCTGCATCTGGACAATTCTTCTAGGTGCTTCCACTACATCTGGCCAAAGATTACGCCACACCCCGTTCATACAACTCTTTTTAACTTCCTTCCAAGCCTCTTCTATGTTGTGAATAGCCTTCATAATGTTGTATGACTTCCACCACTCTCGCATAGACTGTCTTCCTTCCCCGTCAGTTTCATGAATTAGTTGGCTAAAAGTGCGGCGATGGTAATAAGCTTTGAAGTTTGCTATTGCTCCCTGGTCCATAGGTTGTAATATTGACGTAGTGTTTGGTGGAAGGAACTTCACGTACACTTTTAAGTCTCTGGGCGTATCAAGTGAGGTTGGATGTCCTGGGGCATTGTCTAAGAGTAATATAACTTTAGGTTCAAGCCCATTTCTGTCACAGTAGGATTTGACTGATGGGCAAAAACTATTAGAATACCATTCTTGAAAAATTTCCCGTGTAACCCACGCCTTTCTGTTTGATCGCCACACAACTGGTAGACTTGTCTTGTCTGTGCCTCGCATTGCACGGGGTGTTTCTGAATGGTACACTAGTAAAGGTTTCAGTTTGAAATCACCAGTGGCATTACCACCCAGCAGAAGTGTTAGTCGATCTTTCGCAGCTTTGAAACCACTGGCTTGACGTTCTTCCTTAGAAATGAATGTTCGAGATGGCATTTTTTTCCAGTAAAGTCCGGTCTCATCAACATTGAAGATGAGACAAGCAGGAATTTTCTCTCGTCCAACGAACTCTTGAAACTTGTCTGGAAACTCAGCTGCAGCTTGAATGTCCGCGCTGGCCGCCTCGCCTGTTATGTGGATATTGTGAAGATTAGAACGCTGCTTGAACCGATGGAACCAGCCTCTGCTGGCAGCAAAAGTCGGAGTGGAACTCCCTTCTCCTTCTTCTGTTTTCAGCATCTCATATAAAGATTTTGCTTTTGTGCATATGAGGTCTTGACTTAGTGGTGTGTTCTTCTTATTCAAATCTTCGATCCAGACTGACAGTAACTTCTCCATTCTTTCTAAGATAGAGGATCTCGAACGAGAAAGTTTTGTTGCACTTACAGGTGTTGAACTTTCGCTGGAGACTTTAATTTTTGCCCGATTTTTAAAAATCGTTCTCACAGTCGATTCTGATAGTCCAAAATCTCTCCCAACAATTGTTGCTTTGCCTCCATTTTCCATTCTTCTTAACACTTTCATCTTCAATTCCAAAGTTACGCTTTTACGCTCTTTTTTCTTTACAGGCGGCATTTTTGACGTAGCGTTAAATTATGACATATCTCCAATAAATGTTAAAACACGACTGCCAGCCGAACTAAACATGACGGAACAAACGAAACGAACGAGGGAATCCCCATAGAACAAAGTCGAAGGACGGGGAATTCCCAATTCTTCAAACAGAATGTTCAGAGGAAGCGGGGATTCCCGCGACCATAGAGAAGTTGATGACTACATTATGTTTATACGCACTCTTTCGCGTAATGAGAGGCATTTGAGCGCGAAATTTGAAATTCGCGTTATAGTGAAACCGCGCATAACGGGGTCGCGTAAAGCGGGGTATTACTGTATATATGTATATATAATTCTATATAAATAACATACTAATCTAAAGTGTTTGTATTAGCCGCCATATTGAAAATAACCCACTTAAAACACCCACTCATATTACCAACTGTAGGATCCGCGGTGGTGTAGTTGTCAGACTACTCGCCTCCTGCTTTGGCGAACCGGGCTCGATTCCCGGCGGGTTCGCTTAGGCATTTTCGCATGTAGGAATCGTGACGGACGATGCCTCTGGTCGGTGGGTTTTATCTGGGATCTCCCGTTTGCCACGCCCTTGCATCCCGGCGCTGCTCCATACTCACCTCGCTTCACCCTCATTGGCTATCAAGACTGTTAAGAGCTACCCAAATCTCTCCTCTCTCTCTCTCTCTCTCTCTCCATCGTCTGCTATATTACTGCTTGTTTGCCATTTTTTTTGTCCCGAGATATTACATAAAACCTTATATAATTATGTGGTGCTGTCTTACAAAATGACGGCCAAAGAGACTTCCGTGTACACACATTAAATGTTTGTATTATATACTGCCTCCATACAAAGAGAGGTTAAAATTGGTTTACATGGTTCCGCAGATTTAGCATTGGAAATCAAACAGTTTAAATGACCACTATTTTGAAAAAAAAAAGTGTTTGACCCGCATAGAACATACGGATTTTCATGACCTACCGCAGTACTACTTATGTGGCAAATGTGGTAGGAATCGGTAGATTGTTTCCCTAGATATAACATAAAACCATTATTGAATAATTGGGCAACATCTTAAAAAAGTTAGACAAAAGTGGCTATGTGTTGGTATATATGCTTGTAATATATACTTTCAGCATACACATTTTGTTCGAAATTGGCCAAGCGGTATAGTAGATATAGCAAACATACTTAAAATGTTTGTACGGCCGTCATTTTGAATAAAAGAGTGTTATCAATTCAAATTGTGTACGTTTACATAACGTATCTTTGTATTAACGAGGTGCCAAATTTGACCAGAATCGGTTGAGTAGTTTTCGAGATAACCTATAACTTAAAAATCTTAATTTTTTTTTTCAAAAGACTGCTGCTATCTGCTATCTTCCAGAACCGGCGAACCAACAGCTATATCCATTTATTAATTGAATGCTTACATGATGCAATGTAAACTAACAAAATTGTGTTAAAATCTGTTTAGTGGTTCCCGAGATACGACATATAACCCTAAATAATAAAAAAAACTGTCTTATTGAAAATAAGCTCACGGCGTTGTCGAAAACTATAAAAGTCGGATGTCCTTGTTAAGTTTTATATGTGTGCCGAGATTGGTAGCATTCGNCACGGCGTTGTCGAAAACTATAAAAGTCGGATGTCCTTGTTAAGTTTTATATGTGTGCCGAGATTGGTAGCATTCGGTTTATTCTTACAAAATATTTTAAGGGTGAGGGGACACACGCAGACATACTCATCAAAAACACAAACAGAACTTGAATTTATGATAAAATTACGACTCTGGTACGGATAATTCTTGGCCCATCTGAAACACGAAAGTAGTTCTTGAGCAGAAATGACAACCACTTATTTTCCATTCACTTGCTAGTAGATCATACATATAAGTTTTTCCGTCAATACACGTTTAATCTGAATCAGTGATTTCAACCAGTATAATAATTATTTTAATGAATCTTACGTTAATATGTTGTTATCTATTGGTGAATTAGTGGAATGCACTGAGGTCTTACCGCGAGGTCAGTGCCTCTCACAAGGGAAAAAGTAGAAATCACTTTATAATCAGGGAATACCAGCAACTGAAATGATGAGTACAATTTTTCTTATTAAAGCGGAGCAATTTCAACAGATATGCAGCCAAATTCGCCGATCTGGAGCAGTTCGTGTTTATATGATAGAGTGGAATTGATAAATACTTAATGTTATGTTCTTCTTTTGCTTTCTAGTAAAACAACCTTTGTTTTATATTTAAAAAAAAAATGTATATATACATACAATATATTACTATTTAATACATGATTAAATATACCATATATCACAATATAGTAAGTACTGTATAGTACTATATAATTATATTACTATAAATATATATTACTTTATNAAAAAAAAAATATATATATACATACAATATATTACTATTTAATACATGATTACATATACCATATATCACAATATAGTAAGTACTGTATAGTACTATATAATTATATTACTATAAATATATATTACTTTATAATATAGTACTTTATATCCTAAAATAATACATTACATATATACTATTGCAAGTACATATTACATATATATAATAAATACATTATTATAAAATACACAGTACTATAAATATATATATGTATATAGCCTATAACTACTTGTTATAAACAATACTTTAACTAGTGAATCTCATATTGAATTAACTTTGGAATATTAACACTTATAACAATTGATGGAAACTGTTTAGCAGTAAAATTTTAAACAATTGTAATCACATACTTTTTCTGAATTTCGAATGGCCTCTGCGTCGACTCAAAGGGCGGCCTACAGACGGACGGATTTGGTCAGACGGTTAGGTGGATTTGGTGAGATCAGGCGTGTGTATATATGAGGTAGTGTGTCGCTGTGTCGTCTGACGAAACACTTATCTGGTGAGGTGAGTTGGCCGCGCCATCCGACCGCCTGACCGTTTGGCCATCTCTGATTGTCTGTAGCGTTGTCAGGCGAGTGGAACTGTCAGTCAAGTGTTGAACATCTTAGCGAGCAGACATGGCAGCTGTGACTTCTCAGCGGGAAGACATTGTGGAGTTTTTGGAGATGTATAAGGGATTCTGTTGTTTATGGGACGTGTCCAACAAGCAACACAGTAACAAGGAAGCTAGACATCAGGCTCTTGAAAAACGGTTGGAAAAATTAAAAGTTACTGAAAGTAATGCAACAATTGCGACCGTTAAGAAGATATAGATAATAGATATAAGATAATAGAAAATATGAGATCTGCCTACAAAAGGTAATTGAAGAAATTATGTAAAACACAATTTATTAATGTGGGTTTTTTGTACAAAACTTAATAATTAAAATACTAAATAATCATAACATTATGAAAACTATATAAAATGTTATGTTTATTTCAGGTGCGAGAAAGTAAAATCACAGGAGCAGGCACAGAGGATTTACATGTACCTGAATTATGGTAATGCGAATATTTGACCTTTCAGAATGAAAAGGACTCGGTACACAGAAATGGAGTGGACGCTATTAACACCTGTGGTAGCGATGAAGATGAAGACGAGGTATGTACATGTTTCAACGTTTTCAAAGAACTTAATGTATCCCACCCAAAAAATTGATCATTCTTTCCTGAAAAAACACACTCCCCGTATCACCGAAATAATACTCGGTAAATATATTTAGAAAATTGTTCCCAATATGTGATTGTTTCGATCAAGATTTATCCATGCATTTTCCCGCCGCCAATCGCCTTCCTGGAATGATCCATTCTCGATGTCTTCGTTGTCCACACAACTATTTGTAATATAGCCACTGGAATTTCTTCTAAAATAGTTACGCTGAACACAGCTAGCTAACACATCCTTATCAGCATTATCAATGCCCAACAATATGGGTTTCTGGAATAAACGGAACCGTGATGACAGTATACCTATAACGCTCTCCATAACTCTTATCGCCCGCGATAACCTTTAGTTAAAAATTCTTTTTCGTGTGTGATATTTTTCTGGGGAAATGGATTCAATACATGTTCGATGACTGCGAACGCCCTATCACCCAAGATAACGTAAGGAGATAATGCTTCTCTACCAGGCAACAATGACGACCGTGGTAAATTCTGTTTCCCAGACGTAACATTTGTGTAAAAATTTGTGTGTTTCAAAACTCCACCATCAGATACACTCCCATTAAAACCCGGATGAACATACATAAATTCATAATTAGCGTTGACGACTGCAAATAAAATAACGCTGACAGACCCTTTATAGTTAATACAATAGCGGTTCACGTCCTGGTGGTTTGTTAAATAACAAATGCTTTCCGTCCATACTGCCGACACAATTTGTAAACTGCCACATTGTTTCGAGCTGATATGCTGTTTTCAACCCTTCATTTTCTTTTGCAGGAATCTGAAATACAAGCACAAAAAACACATCGACTAACAGCCTGCAAACGGCGGGCTACAATTGTGATGAAGAAACAGGAGAAATTAATTTAAAGTGCTCACAAATTACTTTGTAGAGAAGAAACCCCAGCTGAGTCATATGGACGGACAAAAGGACTACAGTTGAAAGAAATGACCGAAATACAGCGTTGTGTTGAAAAAAAAAAAATAATTTCGGGAATTATTTTTGTGAAAGAAAATTAGGTAAACTGAATACTCAGTGAACAATAGCATTAAACAACGGCCCTGTGCCTTCACCATCACCATGTGCCTCTGCCACATCTCATACCTGTTCTGGCAATGCACAGAGCAATTCACCATTTCCGCACACAGCAATACCCACCGCCACTGTCTCCCAACAATCAAAACTGTACACATTTCTGAGGGGGCGAAATATGTATCAGCAACCAACTACTCACTATCCGCCCAGTTCATACAACCTGGTGGATTTCATGGTATCCAAGAATTTGTGAAAAATAAAAAATTTAAAAGAAACGTATATCAGATTTTAACATATTACATAAAAAAATAATAAAGAGTTTCTATTTCACGATAATGTTATATCTCACCTGTATGTAGTTCCGCAGGACCTTATAGATGGACTCTCACGTTTCTGAACTGATTTCCGATCATAGTTGTGGTGAAATTACAGTGCTGTATTTCAGATCTGCATAGTCGCTTCCTGTTGCCAAATATCGTAACGTTGCAACCAGTCGCTCCTCAGCAGTGACCGCTTCTCGCATGACGGTGTCTTGTTTCCTCATCAATGTACTGAAACTTTCGTAGTCCATTCTCAAATAATTACGGAAGTCTTCCGAATCTAATTCCTTTAGCAACATCATATGACTGAATTTTTTTCCGTTCCACTAACCATTTCTTTGCCCATATTTTTCTTTTCTTCCTTGAAATAGGCAATGACGCTGCAAGCGCGATCCTAACATTTTATTGTTTCGATAAAATAGGAGGCATGGTTCGTGCGTTCATGTTCAAGAACCTAAGTCAACTGAACACATCAGGCGCTCATTAGATCATGTGGATCCAATACCTGATCTAGTTACGTGGACTGTCGGGCCGACACAGTCAGATCGTCTTTAGAGGCCTTTAAAAGTCTAATTTTTTATTAAGGTATTAATTACATTTTATCATATGTGAACTTTGAGAAGTGGTTCTGCTACAGAAAAATCATTTTTTGTGTCCTACTTCGTATATGTCCAACCACGCACTTGTTTGGTTATACAATTACAAAATTTAAGAAGAAAGTTGCGACTAGAGCTGACCATTGTTCAACATCGCGTCTGTTAGATGTTAGCGCTGCCCGGACAGACAAGGCAATTTTCTTTTCATATAGTTTAAAACTGCACATGACGTCATGCACCGACTTCATTCAACAGCATTGGTAATGCCAAAGTTTTTCTGTTCTTCAACCACGAACTGTCATGCTTCTGTGTAACGAGTATATGAATATTTTGTAGCTTGTAGTGTAACAAGCTGTTTAATATTGATATAACTGTGTAAATATGGTCACCTTAACTTGTTAAGCAGGCATTATGATCAAGCCTGTGTAAGAAGTAACTAAGATGGATGTGACGATTAATTGTAAACGGGCTTCACGGGGAATGGTATAATGCGAACCTACGCCAATTGGATACATTACATTCTCGTTAAATTCTTAGCCGAGAAATGTTGAAAAAGCAGAAATTTCGCAAGCGCACAGCGTCTGTTTTATAAACCTTTTAAAATAAGAAATGAAATTTTATGTTTGTGTAATCTTGTATCTGCAGAACTTTTTTTTTTTAATACTGCACAGTAAGAATTCGAAGATGTGTCAAATATGTACGGTGCCAGAAACATAAATGTACACCAAAATTTTTGTAAATTACTCCTACGCCAGATCATTTAATACCAAAATTATTATCCGGATCAGCTGAAACTCGGCATGGAACGTATACGAGTATCAGTTTCCTCGACAGCAAGATGCCAACCAGCATTATTTAGACCATTGCAAGTGAAGCGTTTTATTCAAGTCAACCCTCATTTCCTCTGCAAGGGAGAATTCCGGGAGCCTGCTCTCGTTCCCTCTTTATGCACTTTATGAACTTCTCTGGCAGGAAGCTGGGTCAAGGCCCTGAACGCCTTTTACGGCAGCATGCGGAATGATAAAGCAGTTACGGCTGCACTCCATCTTATACTTTGCCATAAACTCATGTTGGTTTATTGATCACTAAAAAATTATTTTACGATCTTGTGCTCGAATTTTTTTTTCTCTCTCTCTCTCTACTGGGTAAACGTTACGCAAAACCTTATTCGAGTTTTATGGTGATTGATCCCTGAAGACGTCGAATCGAATTTTCGGGTTCGTTAACAGTAGGGAAAATAGTGGTGGTATTTGATAGCGTTCAAGCTAGAGATAAAATAAATGATTCGTCTTGAGGAAGAAGAACGAGCAGTCAAGGGAAAAAATATGTTTCACATAACAGCAATTATTATGAATAATATCCCTCGTTTAGCATTAAGCTCGCGAACAGGCTAGTGAGTTGCAAAATCTAAGTTGTAAGTTAAATTTCTATCAACAAAATTATTTTAAAATTGCTTTATATGTGGTACTGTGTCCCTATCTTCGGGAAGGCCATAGCTTATATGGATTTACTCTGATTCACAAAGTAACATGAAATCAAAAAATTTAATATCTTAAAACTTTGTTTTATAAAATATTTTTTGGAGGGAGGAGGTGGGATGAATTTTAAATACATATATTTTAAAATACGACAAATGCATATATTCACAATATTGGATTTTGAATTAACTTTAAAAAATCAAAGTAAAGTTTATTTCCAATGTGTTTAAACACGAAGGGACTTGCATGTATTGAGAAATTATTATTATGAAGCTCATATTTTCTTTATCGTCTGTCGTAAGGTGGAGGCCCCTAAGACAATTTCCCAATGCCAATAGTAAATATTACCGTGCTCTGCTATCAGGTGATAGAAAACGTTGCGAATAAAACAACAAGACCTGTTCCAAAGGTTTGTGGACTGGCAACTCTGCGCCGATCCTATAGAATCTAGTCTGTAACTGTTGCCCGTGAAGATAGTGTGTGGCGTTATTAGTTTTTATATGAATAAAACCAACGGGCAGTTGTGTTTTTGCCCGTTAGAAAGTTGAACTGCAAAGCGTATTAAATAGGCGAATGAAAAGGATATAGGCCTACCGTTTGTAACGAGGCAAAGGATCAGTATAGAATATTGTGTTAAGTATTGCAAAATTGGCAGGAAACGTCAAACAAGCGTACGTTGAAGAATAAATGGGCAGATCGGCCGCATTTTGATCAAGGCTAAAGTAATGCGCAGGATCAAGCGACAATTCGACGCCCAGCAACTCCTGTGAAGACATTGTGAAAGCAGGGACATTGTTGAAAGAAAAAAAATACGTCTATCGGTAATGTAAATGGTTAATAAAACTGATACTTCAGGGCGCCCACATCACGGCTAATCTCGCACACTGCATTCGCCTTCCTTGAAATGATTTCACCGCTTGAGTAAGGCCGATCAACGAACTGCTTCTTCAGCGTAGCTTGATTGACTTTTCCTGGCAATTTTTTACACAAATTTCAATAGCGATCCTCTGTCCGGTTATCAATGGTATATTCTTCTCATCCGCCATTTTTTAACACAATGCACTTATAATTTTTATCTCTAGCAAAACACGATAGCTAACCTTTGGATTTTTCGCGTATAAACAAAGCACTCCATAGGCTATATTGACAGGCGACTGTCACAAAATCGGTTTTATAGAATCAGCACAGTTTTACCAGTGCACTGTTGCTGCCAGTAAGGCCAGTTGCAGCAGCCCTCATAAAATACATTTTTAGTAGTAAAAAAAAAAACATATCTAAAGCACTAGTTGATGTCTGGTAAAATTTGAACAGCCAGACTATAACTGCATCTGTAACACCTTTCAATATTATTACAGTATTTGTAACAACTGTTCGTATTCAGTTCATATTTGCTTTATTTGTATTCAGAAATGTTAAAGACAGTCATTTCACTGTTCTGTTTTAAAAGTTTTGGATTGATTCCCTACACGCAATTCTTTTCTAATGCCATTTATCTAAATAAAAAAATATGACAGTTAATGCTTTCATGCTTTCAGTTACCCTGTGCAACAAAGGAACTTCTGTTAAATAAAATACATTTTTCAAGCATTGTTGTGGTTGAAACGGTACCGACATATAAAAGCAAAGGTTTCATTTACTAAGCTCCGTCCAACCCACAATTGAAAGAAAGCCGGTTCATATAAAACCCGATTTTCATTTTATTAATATACGTATTTTGTTAATTAGCTGTGACACGTCAACAGAGCTTGTGCAAATAAGAACAGAAAAACATTATGCAGTAACTCATGTCATCGGTACTGCACTGTTTTGTATTCTTCGGGGGTCGAAACAGAAAGTTCATCGTACGCCGAGAAACCGCATGCCAACCGAACCAACCGAAAATACGGTAATAATATTTTGTTGATATGAAATGCCATTAACTGTTGTGCTGAGATCACTATACATAAAACAATATATTGCAACTGCGCAAATGTTTGATCCGTCTACATACACTTATTCTGAAGAAAAGTAATTTTATATAAATATCGCTAAACTCTTTTTCCTAGGTGACGGCAATGCTGTATTTTACCCAAGTTAAAACAGGTATTTATGCTATGCACAAACGTATTTCATATATAGTAAAAAAACAAAGAAGTTGTGAGGTAAGAATGCTTGTGTTTTATTAGAAGGGTTGGTGGTTAGAGTCTTGGAGTCTATAAATAATAAATTTTTGTAAATACAATTAGAAATATTTTATTTTTCATTTCCAACTTTCGTACTCATCGCAGTAAAGTCATGAGTAAAATAATAACGCAATTTATAGTTTTCTGTAATGCTGGTTGAAAAATGAGTCTATAATATGTAATAGGCCTATTACAAATATATGTACTACAGTTTCTGTAAACGTAGAAAAATAATTTTTGCAACAAAATTTCCAAGAATCTTTTTTGTAAAAGTACAAAAAACTACACAGTCAGAAGCGTCATGGCAGCACCGTTCCCAAGCACGTTCCCAAGCACCGTTCTAATAGACCAAAGTAAGGTTACTTCTACTCAGCTTGGGGAGATCAATGTTAAAAGTTTGGCAACCAAATTTTTTCGCCACTAAGTAAGCGCTAATGTCGCATGTGAACAACATTTTCTATATTTTCTACGTTTAAAAACGGATAATTTTAATTATGATAAAGTAAATATATAATATCTTCGTAACAAAGTAAAATCTTTCTCTTTTATTATTAACGTGGATGAAAATTTTATTTAAAAGTGACTTTTTTAGAACAATGCGCACCTAACAGAGGAAATTTCCCCTATGCCAAACTCTCCCATAAGAAAACTAGTTTTGTTCCTAACCTGAGTAGAACTAACCTTAACCAAAGTAACAAACTATTAGGAACACGCCAGCTCTGAAGAGTGTTATGCGAAACAATCGTCAAACAGCCATTTCAGCTTGTTCAGAGGACGTACGTCGCAGCTGAGGTACAGACGCCACGACTCTCTTTCGGGAGGTGATAATATTTATTTTACGTGGCCGCGCCGCTGCCAGAAAGCTGCTCATCCCACCTAGCAATGCCCGACGTCGCTTGAATAGTGGCGCAAACACCTTCGCTGAATCGCGAAACGGCTAAAGGTCTTATGGAGAGGTGAGTCAAGGCACGTTATGTAGCAATGGGATGGACGTGTGTGTGTGGGTTGTTGGCGGATGCCTGGCGAATTAATATTTACCTTATTGTTTTGTGTNCAAAGGATCAGTATAGAATATTGTGTTAAGTATTGCAAAATTGGCAGGAAACGTCAAACAAGCGTACGTTGAAGAGTAAATGGGCAGATCGGCCGCATTTTGATCAAGGCGAAAGTAATGCGCAGGATCAAGCAACAATTCGACGCCCAGCAACTCCTGTGAGGACATTGTGAAAGCAGGGACATCGTTGAAAGAAAAAAATACGTCTATCGGTAATGTAAATGGTTAATTAAACTGATACTTCAGGGCGCCCACATCACGGCTAATCTCGCACACTGCATTCGCCTTCCTTGAAATGCATTCACCGCTTGAGTAAAGCCGATCAACGAACTGCTTCTTCAGCGTAGCTTGATTGACTTTTCCTGGCAATTTTTTACACAAATTTCAATAGCGATCCTCTGCCCGGTTATCAATGGTATATTCTTCTCATCCGCCATTTTTGAACACAATGCACTTTTAACTTTTATCTCTAGCAAAACACGATAGCTAACCTTTGGATTTTTCGCGTATAAACAAAGCACTCCATAGGTTATATTCACAGGCGACTGTAAATCGGTTTTATAGAATCAGCACAGTTTTACCAGTGCACTGTTGCTGCCAGTAAGGCCAGTTGCAGCAGCCCTCATAAAATACCTCTTTAGTAGCAAAAAAACATATCTTAAGAATTGATGTCTGGTAAAATTTGGACAGCCAGACTATAACTGCATTTGTATAATTTTTCATTATTTTTACAGTATTTGTAACAACTATTCATGTTCAGTTCATATTTGCTTTATTTGTATTCAGAAATGTTGAAGACAGTAATTTCACTGTTCTATTTCGAAATTTTTGAATTTACGCAATTCTTTTCTAATACCATTTATGTAAATAAAAAAAAATTGACATTAATATTTTCGTGTTTTCTGTTACCCTGTGCAACAAAGGAACTTCTGTTACATACAATACATTTTTCAAGCATTGTTGTGGTTGAAACGGTACCGACATAGAAAAGTCAAGGTTTCATTTACTAGCTCCGTCCAATCCACAATTGAAAAAAAGCCGGATCTTATAAAACCCGATTTACATTTTATTAACATACGTATTTTGTCAATTAGCTGTGGCACGTCAACAGAGCTTGTGCAAATAAGAACAGAAAAACATTATGCAGTAACTCATGTAGTCGATACTGCACTGTTTTGTATTCTTCGTGGGTCGAATAAGAAAGTTCATCGTACGCCGAAAAACCGCATGCCAACCGAACCAACCGAACCAACCGAAAATACTGTAATAATATTTTGTTGGTATGAAATGCCATTAACTGTTGTGCTGATATCATTATACATAAAACAATATATTGCAACTGCGCAAATGTTTGATCCGTTTACATACACTTATTCTGACGAACAGTAATTTTATATCAATATCGCTAAACTCTTTTTCCTAGGTAATGGCAATGCTGTATTTTACCCAAGTTAAAACAGGTATTTATGCTATGCACAAACGCATTTCATATATAGTAAAAACAAAGTAGTTGTGAGGTAAGAACGCTTGTGTTTTATTAGAAGGGTTGGTGATTAGAGTCTTGGAGTCTATAAATAATAAATTTTTGTACATACAATTAGAAATATTTTATTTTTCATTTCCAAATTTTGTACTCAACGCAGTAAAGTCATGAGTAAAATAATAACGCAATTTATAGTTTTCTGTAATGCTGGTTGAAAAATGAGTCTATAATATGTAATAGGCCTATTACAAATATATGTATTACAGTTTCTGTAAACGTAGAAAAAAAAATTTTGCAACAAAATTTCCAAGAATCTTTTTTGTAAAAGTACAAAAAACTACACAGTCAGAAGCGTCATGGAAGCACCGTTCCCAAGCACCGTTCTAATAGACCAAAGTAAGGTTACTTCTACTCAGCTTGGGGAGATCAATGTTAAAAGTTTGGCAACCAAATTTTTTCGCCACTAAGTAAGCGCTAATGTCACATGTGAACAACATTTTCTTTATTTTCTACGTTTAAAAAAGGATAATTTTAATTATGATAAAGTAAATATATAATATCTTCGTAACAAAACAAAATGTTTCTTGTTTATTATTAACGTGGATGAAAAATTTATTTAAAAGTTACTTTTTTAGAACAATGCGCAACTAACAGCGGAAATTTCCCCTATGCCAAACTCTCCCATAAGAAAACTAGTTTTGTTCCTAACCTGAGTAGAACTAACCTTAACCAAAGTAACAAACTATTAGGAACACGCTAGCTCTGAAGAGTGTTATGCGAACTAATCGTCAAACAGCCATTTCAGCTTGTTCAGAGGACGTACGTCACAGCTGAGGTACAGACGCCACGACTCTCTTTCGGTAGGTGACAATATTTATTTTACGTGGCCGCGCCGCTGCAAGGAAGCTGCTCATCCCACCTAGCAATGCCCGACGTCGCTTGAACAGTGGCGCAAACACCTTCGCTGAATCGCGAAACGGCTAAAGGTCTTATGGAGAGGTGAGTCAAGGCACTTTATGTAGCAATGGGGTGGACGTGTGTGTGTGTGGGTTGTTGGCGGATGCCTGGCGAATTAATATTTACCTTATTGTGTTGTGTCAGCACTGAAATATGGTGGCGTTAACGTAACGGCCTGGGGCAACTTAAACTATATAGGCGAATCGATCAATTCTGGCACGCATTAAGAAATCACATACAATAGCGAGCTTACCGTCCTACGAAAACAGTTGGATTATGTCCTCCTCTGCGTGATTATCCTGTCCACAAAGCAAGGTTAATTGCATCGTGGTTTAAAGACAGTCATTTGGGACTGCTTTAGTAACTCGCTCAAAGACACAACTTGAACATAACGGAGCATATTTTAAACGAGAAANTCAAAGACACAACTTGAACATAACGGAGCATATTTTAAACTAGAAAGAGAGTCGTTTCTGTGACACCATTACGTGGGAACTATTCTCTATGCTACACGGAACATGAAAACAAATTCCAGCAGTCTTGTGCCATAACTTAGTGTAGAGTCTACATTTCAGATCTTAAGGGGCCTACCTAGATGCCACATGGGTCTTACTGTAGGACGTTGTAACTGCTATAATTTTCGAAAGACTATGAAATATTAAAATGTAATTGGTTTTTCAAGATAGAAATGAAAGTCGATATTTTGTTGTCTATTTATATATAAATTTTGTTATTGAAACACAAATGTTGTCCTTGAAAAGTGTTAAAGTCAGGAAAAATCGCTATAAATAGCCCTCTGTTAACGACATTTATTTTCTGTAAACCCGTATTTTAAACTATAGCGACACTGCTGTCTGTATCGTTCCTCTTATGTGAACAGATTGCTGTATTAAAAACATATAGTCGCTGCTTACAATTCTGAGGAAAAAGAACCCACTTGAAGCTTGTTAATGCTGTTTCCAGCACCGTCACAATGCTTCCTCACAGTCGGACGTGACCTTGAGGAGTTCGTTTTACTAAGGATTCCAATTTCATCTGTACAATGACAGCAAAGGAAGATTGGCGCCTTTGAAACCAACAGCGATATGCATCATGTGACTTTTGGTGTATTTCGGGAAACACTACGGAATTTGCCATAGGAAGTGAGAAAATAAATGAATGTGGAGAGAGGTAAAACCACCCTGTAGGAATCTAAACTACAACTTCTCGATTGCAAATCAGAGACGCTAATGTATAACCAAACAAGGCTACTGTGAATACGTATTTTTTTCTGTTCTATGTACTTAAACACGCAGTATGAACCCTGCGGTGTTTCAGTATACCTTTAATTTACGATACTACACAGGTACGTGGCGAGTTATTAACACCGTCTTAGAAGATTCACGTAAACACTTGGAAGCCATATCGTGTGCATAACGCGCAGTGCGTTATTACACAAAATTGATATTAAAAGCTTTTTCTCTGCATGGTTTTTCGAAGCACGAGTTATATGTTAAATATAGGACTACTAATTCACTTCTTTCGGCAAATAAAATTCTGTGAAGGAAAAATGTTCAAATTTTATATTGTGGAAACTTACGTAAATAAAAAATATAGTTTCAATTTCCCCCGGCGTGAACACTGTATTTCTTAGGACAATCAGCATGTTATCTTTAAGTAAAATACATACAACATGTACAGTTCGGATAAATGTATTATATGGTAGTAGTATTCGATTATCTACATCTAATAGTCGTAATTCATTAGTCATGTTTTATAAATAAACAGACCACACAGAAATGTTCTGTCCTTATTAATTGTTGCAAAAACCTCTTTTATTTACACGGTATATTGATAAACATAACTAAATAAAAATCGTAAATTATATATATATAGGATATATATATATATATAATTTTGGTGTGCGTGTTTTACATTCGTAATAAAATTAACCACGGAACATCATAAGTCTTGAAGTAAATTTGCGGGTGTACCAGTAGGTAAAGTAATATTCAATTCAAGGATTAATAAAATATTGAGCCGGTAATTGGTTTAAATAAAAAATTATATTAATACTTTGTTTACGGTTCCGTCCAACTTTTCTGAAGCCGTGCTAAAGTCGTACTTCCGTGATATACCTCTGCCTCATGCAAACAAAGGTTGACCAATTATAGAAAATTATACCGCACTCAGTGTAATAATATTTTACATAAGAGCTATTTCTTACTAGTTATTACCAACACACCTCTTTTAGCTCCGGTGTTATACATACTAATTATAAATTAAATATTATAATTTACAGATAAACTATTAGTAAATGTTCAATTTAACAAACAACCAAGGTACTTTTATAACAGAAGTACGAAACGCTTGTGATAGGTTATATAGTTAGGGAACCACAAAACACCTCATGAATATACTTACTACGCATGCGCACTACGGCTGCAGGAGCTGCTCCAAGAGGGGCGATCATCCTGCATTCCGTAACTTCCCTGCGAGGTTGTAGGCTGCCTCACGTGAGAACGTTCCGTAGAATATGACGCGCCTCCTGCTGTGCTTGGGAAAACGGACTTGAATCAGCGGCATTGCCATCCCCTATGTCATCACTCAAACTTATTATAATAGCGTCTCCATGAACAAGGCGAAGGAGCTCCGGTTGATGGCGGTAGCTGCGTCTGAAAACATTGTCTGTAAGCAGGCAGCTCGACAATATTCCCGCATGGACGTTACTTGCCACTACCTCTTGCTGAAGCTCGCACGCGTTTTTTCTCTCCCCAGAGGATCCTAGAGCTTGGAGCAGCGTCCTGCAGACTCGTATATTCGACGCCTCGACACCTCAGGCACTTCTCTTGCTAAGATTTTCCATTTTTATTGGCGCAGTATACTGTTTCACAAAGTTATACTGATGCTGTAATACTTGTTCTGCAATCCTTGTATTAGGATGGCATACAATTTCCCTTACCAGGTAACGTACGATAATGAATGTATTTGACAGATCAAATGTTTTGCAGTTGATACACAAGTTGTACAAACTGCACCTAATCAAATTTATATTGGTCTTTTGTTATTATAAAACATGTTATCAAGTAGACTTTTACGCAAGGTAGATGGGTATTTGCAGTTACAAAAATAATTCTAATTAATTTTGGTGCGAAATGATTAAGAAATGCATTAGTTGATACCGATCTTAGCTTAATATTGCTAAATTATTTCAACAAGAAATTTCTGTCATAATTTTATTCTGAGAATGGTTATAATTAATTTTTTCCCCTGAGAACACCCCTTTTTGCGGTAAACTGTATCTATGCCAGAAATATACCTAGTTTAAATTTCTTAAAAATTAGTCCCTGCAAACTAAACTTAACCTAAACTAAGTATGATACCCGGAAGCACGTCTATACTTTGCCGGTTCTTTGAACTCAAAAAGTCCCCCCACACCTTAATTTTATGTTCTAACTAATCACTATATAGAGATAATTTTAATATAAGTAACTTAATAATCTTAAAAAATTGTACTAAGTATGTTTGAGAAGTTACCCAAAAAATCGTAAAAAGGAAAAATGCTACTTTTTAAATCAACATTGTAAAGTATCATTATTTTCGCATTATTTTCTATGTGTCGCTTATTATTCACGCTTATATTATTTTTTGTTTCTTAATTTTAGTGCTTATATTATTAACACTGCAATTTAGACGTTTGAGTATTTGTTTTATGTGTTATTACATAATTATGAATATTTATTGATATAGTTTAGGGATATTATATTGTAGCCTACGTAAATGTACAAAGTTATGAGATTGCTTATTGGCTTCTTAGCAACGTATTGTAATGCAAGTGGCACACGCCTAAAACCAAATTATTTTCGCAGACATATTTTTTCCAGTTTGTTGTAAATTCTTTTTTAAAGTTTGGTTCTGATCGGTTTGGAGGCCATCTTGAATTGTAGGGTCAGGGAGCAGAGTCTACTAACCTGATTAAGTATTATATTCTGAATAAACCGAGTGCGTAGAAATATACATATATCAGACGAGTTTGATGTCAGAAGACGGGCGACGATAAGAAACCTACGAAGAGGACTGGTTGGAAACTTCCGTTTTCCAATAGACTTTAAAATTGGCGTAAGTGCTTAGAAATGGTGCACGGGACTGTAATGGGACCAAAGACACGCCAGTCTCGCTAGGGAAGACTCCGAGTAAACCATATCACGTCATACAGTGCCAAACCAGCCTGACTGCTACTACGGGTGGACTCGTCTGCGGAGATCTACGTCTGTGATTACGGAAATAGTAAAAGCAGATAAGCAATGTTGCAATATTTTACGCGAGGCAAAGACTACATTTCCTGTTCAGAAAACTAGCGAGCCCCTGATAAGTTCATCTCAATGCTCTATTAATATAAGTGGATATAAACTTCCATCAACTCAAAGGCTTGTGTCATATGCTGACAAGTATCTGAAAGATAAAAATGTTAAATTTCAAAGTTATTTAAATTCTTATCAACGCATACGCATTCTTTCAGTAATTTAGAGCTTAATTTAATACAATTAATGTTCCTATTATTCACGTATTAAACCACACTTCAATGTCGCTGATCGGTGCTACTATTATGTTGGAAATAGCGGCAGTGGTTGTTACACGTTCTGTTTATTTGGAGGTTAGGGTAGAGTTCTGCGAGTTACGCCTATCTCGCAACACCTACTCTTACTTTGCTACATGTCCAGCCACAAAGTAAAAGCCTAGCCGTGCATAATGCTGCCTAGCTTCGACTCCATGCGTTGCAAAATATATGCAGCATTTGTGTCATGAATACGTGAGATCAAGTTGTACTTTTAGTTTTTTTTAAAGGCTGTACTAATTCGAAAACAAATTATACGTTGCTTTAAGTGTATACAAGGAGAAATATTTTATATCTGCACTGAAAAGGTTATCGAGAATATTAGCTATATTAATTCTATACATTTCCCAAGTGAAGTAGTTCACTGTCATATCTGCCGTGTAATAACTGCACGATACATAAGAACTACAAAACCTTGTTAAATGATACACAACTATGGTCGTTCTGACACAGGACAAAGCGTACCGCGATAACTCGACAGCGATAGCAGCAGCAATCGCGTGTTTGTGGGCATCGCCAGTGTTCTATCCTTATACCAGTCTCAGAATTTAGATATAGCACCGAAGCGCAATCTAATACAGCTCCAGCTAACTAACCTATTTTCAGATGACAGTAATATTTTTACCAAAAACATAGTTTTTTCTTTCAATTTACGGAGTTTCAATACTCTTCGGTGCTTGGGCTCCCCTTGTATCACTGCTACTCCAACTGCCCGTCTTTTTCTTTTCGTATTGTTGTGTGTTCCACATATAAATAAATAAAACTGGAGTAATTTGATGAATAGAGTCAAACTACCTACAACTAAAAATCTAAAATTTGCGTTCAAATGCTGTAAAATGATAATTCGCTACTTAGAACCATACAAGTGATTTAACTAATTTTGTTTAACAAATTGCATGAATAATAATCACTCTCTTACTCAACTACATAATAAATTATAAAGTTGATTACCCTACAAATAATATTTTACGCTCTGAAGGGATGCTACCGACAGAAGAGTGCGACTTGGAATGGGAAAAAATAGAAATGCAAGTGGGTTGCATTCACGGCGTGGCTAGAGTTCTGGCCCCCAAAATTGGCTTCACTTTTGTGCGTAAGAGGAGGAATGCCTTTGCGGCAGCTTATTGTGTACATATGGCAACGCACATCGCGGTCACCAATATAAGTGCTAGCCATGCGTGATGCTGCTGAACTACGAGGTCACGGGACCTGCAAGTGGTCCAACACAGTTTGTCCACCGGCGCGATCTCGCATACTCCTGCGGGTACAGCGACAAGACTCGCCTTTACAGACTTCAGTTGCACGGCCGAGCGTGGCAAGTGAGATCATCGACATGTCTCACGTTGTCAAACTCAAACACGTTCCATCCCTGTAGGTTGCTTCCTTGTCGCTGCA
This sequence comes from Clitarchus hookeri, assembly GCA_002778355.1. Classification (NCBI taxonomy): domain Eukaryota; kingdom Metazoa; phylum Arthropoda; class Insecta; order Phasmatodea; family Phasmatidae; genus Clitarchus; species Clitarchus hookeri. The sequence goes on from NQII01000143.1 coordinate 1,111,448, forward strand.
ACTGTTTTTGTGCCGAGGAGTGTATTTTTGTCATTTCAAACGTACCCTCTGTATGTATTACTCTTGATGTTTCCTATATTATGCTAAGAAATGTCTCTCGCAGGAAACTTTTCATAACATACAAGGAAAGTCCACATTTTAAAAGCTCATAAAATATCCACTTATTTATTGTAGTTTGAAACCATGACCAAAGGTTGTCATTGTAATAATAATTGGTTACGAATGTGCGCAAAGCACAAGGGAAACGATTATAATACTTTAGCTACAGCTTTCACATGACGCAAACAAATAATCTCCGTTTTTCTGAGGGACCGCGGTGGCTGAGCAGTTCGACTGCTCGCCTCCCACCAAGGCGAACCGGGTTCAATCCACGGCCGGGTCACTCCCGGATTTTCGCAAGTGGGAATCATGCCGGACGATGCCGCTGGTAGGTGGGTTTTCTCGAGGATCCCCCGTTTCCCCCGTCCTTGCATTCCGGCGCTGCTCGATTCTCACCTCATTTCACCCTCATCGGCTCTGAAAACCTAGAAGTTAAGAGCCACCCAAATCTCTCCACTCCACTCCTTTTTTCTGAATACTGTACTGGAAATCGTATTAAAAAAATTCCACTTTTAACATTGTTACACGAAATTGAAAACGTATTTCTTCCAGTTAAAATAAATTATCTGGATGGATGAGAGGTAAATTATTATGCTCGAGCGAAGGCCCGTGAGATAGCTGCTCACGTGTATAAAAATAATCGGGGTGCGGAGGGAATACTGAGCAGTGGCAATTCGATGATGCCTGTTAATCACCAATTAAAATCTTTGCAGCCTATTGTAGTAGATTGTCTCGCTCCCATGACAATACAACCCTTTCGGATTCACTGCTCTCACGTCCCTTACCCCACGGCCTCCCCCTCATGTTAATTAAGTGGGGTCGGTTTTACGGCGATTGGATATGCTGNCCCGGGTTTGCGGGAGGAGCAGGGGGTGGACCCGCTGAGCAGATGGGTTGAAGTCACCCCTCAGTGCTCCGCTGGGGTAGACGAACTTCCTGGAAATAAAAACACGGCTCCACGGTACTTTCGCTCCCGCGAGAGAAAAATAGAATTAACGGCGAGACTGCGATCGGGACTAAGCAAGTGAGATCACGCTCTGCTGCTAGCATCCGACATCTTGCTTCGCAGTCAGCAATCCTTTAGTCTTTTTTCAAGGCGGGTAATTTTTGAAATTTCGTTAAAAATTTCTNCATCTTGCTTCGCAGTCAGCAATCCTTTAGTCTTTTTTCAAGGCGGGTAATTTTTGAAATTTCGTTAAAAATTTCCGATTTTCAAACAACACAACTGCCTGCCGCTCATAATTTCATAAAAATACTTTTAATCAAGCTTTTATTTTTATTAAATAATTAAACTCTGGAATTTTAACTATCAGAACATTCAGTTTCAGATTTTAAGGGAGAAACAAATATATCTTCATAAATTATTTGTCAGTGGTTGTATTTTTTTGTTTAAATTTAAGGCATATTAGTAGTTCGCTTGGGTATCCATCACTTTTTTTCATTAAAAAATAGTACGTTAATAACATTTTTACGACGAATAGATCGCAGATTATCATTTCCTACATACGTAACCAATAATTCTTTGTCGCATTTAATATTCAGGAAAAAGAAATATTAAGGCAAACCCATTAGTTGAAGGAGAATATAAAAATGTCTGTGGACACTTAACTGCCATAATTACTATTGTTTTCATTGTAAACTAACTAGTTTAATACCGCCTCATATATTAAATACGCTAAACTACTTCCTTCAAAAAATTGTAAGAAATTTTAATTTTATAGTATTTAAAACCTTAATTATTGAATGTTTTTACATTATCCATCAATGCTATAGTGATTTTAGTTCTCCCTATTATTCCTATGAGTGTTGCGTAGTTGGAAAATATGCCTTTACCCGATAATATTTATAAAGTACCAAATTTATGCCCAGAATCTGTAATAAAAATCAAATGAACTGTTGACGAACGGTCATCATTTTATTCTTTGCGGAAGCAATAAAATGGAGTTCTCTTTACCTTCTTTGCGGAATAATATTACTTCAAATGCCTGACATTACCCTTCTGTGCCATTGTATCCCTCAACATAAACTTTCGAACGAGCGCACAGGTTACAGTCAAATATGATATGCGTTTACACTAACATTCAAAACCTCCCCCCTCCCCCATCTTTTTCTCATCAAGCTTCTGGTTTAGTTGGCATAAAATTAGTTATAACACACTCACATCTGAAAAACTAACAAATTACGAATATAGCTGAAAGTGCCAGGGGTTTTCACTTGAAATTCCCACAATTATCATACGTCGCGTGTTAAGAAACACCACATGCGCTTGTAAAATGAACAAAAAATAGTACTTCACATGCAAGTGAATTTCAGGAAATACAAAACAGTTGTAATTGCGTGGCCTCTCGTAAGTGTGATGCGCGTTCGATTCCCGGATGGATCGCACCCGAATTTTGCGTGCAAAAATAACATGATGCACGTAGCCTTTGGAAGGCAGGTTTGGTCGCGGTACTGCCGTATGCCCTTACCTTCCGTCGCTGCTACAGCTTATTCTCACTTCACCTCAAATAAAGGTAGATATTTCATAGGGCTTCGACCAGATCTCACAGATAAATTCCACTAACCACGGTTAGTGTAAAATACAAAATTTTAAAGTGAACTTATAGAATTGAAACTTACTGAAATTTATTCTTTCTTGGTCACACTTAGCAGTCAGACTTGAAAAAGCTCCACCGTAAATGTCTAATTTAGTACCTAATGGGAAAGTGTATATATAATATCGTTTTTGATTAGAATTATTAGAAGATAATCGTTTTCATCATCGAAGTAGGCCTTTAGTCCGTGCCTCGGCGAATGCAGGAAAACTTATTGGTGCCACTAATTAATTAGTTTCCACTCTATGCAGCATTAACAGTATTAGAGATTCCAGAACACATGTCGCAGCAACCAGTGTAAAATTACATTTTAAAACACCTTTTGAGGCTTCATTTCAGTTGTTATCTCAGAAGCAGTTCTCTCAGCTTCAGCTTTGACGTCAGCTGCCATGGAAACATACACTCTAATAAATTATTCTGAAATGTACCACATCAGTGCAAACGCACAGTAAGAAAGTGTCGCTGGTAAGGCTGTTCCCATACATCGACGGGAACCCTCGTGCAGTTGTTCAGCAAAGCGTCAAATGCGTAGGTAAGTTCTCAAGTTTGCTTAGTAACGACGATAAGCATTCCCATATTACTAGGCTGATATGAGGTATTATTTCCATACCATGTACGGGTTAAAAACTTCCAGTAGAGTTGAGGAATTTTGCCAGAACGATTCGTTTACTGAGTATGAACACAACGCATTGAAAAACATCTTTATGCGAAACTGCGTGAAGGCCAGTAGGCTCGCAGCTGATATGCAGTGAGCGTAGATATCGCGAGCTCACGGCATTGTTAAAGTAGACTGTAACATTTGTTATATTAGTAGTTATTATAGGCAACAAAAGTAAATTGTATGGTCATTTGATTACTAGTGAGTATGTGACATTTGTATTTAAGTTATTATTTACGTGTACGTGATACTTTGTTTTACTTAAACGTCGCCACCTAAAGATCGACGGTTTTATCGCATTTATCGAAATGTTCTTTGTTTTTATTGAACTTATGCTAATACAGGTATTGTGATGAATGACTACAGCTTTTTGTAAGCTGATCGGATTATATCACGTAGTTTCGATACTGCTAACAAGTTGACTAATAAGATTTGATACTAAACTGATGAGTTTAGAGAAGTAGGTCACTGGCCNTTTTGTTTTCATTGAACGTATGCTAATACAGGTATTGTGATGAATGAATAAGCTTTTTGTAAGCTAATCGGATTATATCACGGAGTTTCGATACTGCTAACAAGTTGACTAATAAGATTTGATACTAAACTGATGAGTTTAGAGAAGTAGGTCACTGGCCGAAATTTTGATGTGTACAGCTTCCCCAGTAGCAATTTTAAATGGGCCAACGTCGGCCCAATATTTGCCCCAGGGTTGGAGCAACGTAAATAAAATAACGTTGGCTAAACATCGAAATAATCTTCGGGGACTAAATTGGCCCAACTTTGTATTATTAGTTGGACGCCAAATAATATATGTTCATTTACAAACCAAAAACTTAAAAAGACATTCAACAGCTTAGGTAGGCTGTTGGTAAGATGTGTTTTTACATACACATGCATTACCAACCAATAAATAACGTTCTGCCAACATTGGTAAGTGATTTTTTTTAAAATTACAACTAGTTAAATACTAAACTTACTCTACTCACCAAGGACATTTCTTTGACATTTTTTGTTAATATAGAAACCTCTCGGTCAAAATCTGTATTCTGAAGACAACGGCGGGAGTTCGGCGCTAATATGAGCCCTTTACGTGACAAGTCCGACGTGCTTTCCACTACACCATTCTAACTTTGAAGGAGCACAGTAATGCGTAATACTATTGGCCGTTACAGTTAACTGTACTGTGTTCTACTCTTTATTGTATTAACCCGTTTTACTACTTATCATGTGTATTGAACTACTCTCCCATGCGAAATAACTGATGTAGTTAAGGTTATGTCTTATATGCTTTCCAGTCTGGTGCGTATTACGTTGTAGCACTTTTTGTTGAGTTAATGCACGCAATGTATAACATTACGAGCAACGTTTAGTTTCTAACTAAATCTTAAACATTGGCTAAATATTCCAACACAACATATTTCCAATCTTACCAACCAAATGCCTACAACTGGATGCATTGGTCAAAATACAGCAGAATATCTTCCAAATAGTAACCAATTATTTGTGAAAATTAACTGTTAAAAAAAATTAAGAAATATGCAAATAAAATTAATTATTTGTGGATTTTATTAAGAAACCATAGCTTACAATAAATAACACGTAAGAAATTATCGTTTAATTCCATTGTAAATATAACAATTTCCATTTTTGACATAAAAGGTTACACAATATCGGCGTATATAAACAATTAAATGCCATTTACTAACTGTTGCGTTCCCAACGCTGACAAAACATATAACCAGATATATATTAAAAATATATATTATCTTATGTCTTCAAAAACCTTCGTAGTTTATTAAATGCAAGCAAGGGTTATTGTTAACATTCAAAAGTTGGTTGGTGACTTCACAATGTTGGCCCAACAGAAACATACATACCACTTACCAAAAGTATGTATACCAACTTCTTATTCACAACCAAAATATTGTAATTTTTAAATATTACACTTGCGATATGCTTTGGAATTTTCTCATTAAATACAATTATTTCCCGGGGGACGATAAGAAATCTCATAACATTTTCAGAGTAGCAAATTTTTATTAAACTCTACTCTGGACCAATTTTGTATTAATGTTTGTATTCTATCCTAACAAATAATCAAACTTACCAACCAAATACAACCGTAGGGATAACTTACGTTGGCACTGGTATTAGTGCAGAAACACACGTTAAACCAAAATATTAGTACAACATTTAACTAAAATATTTTCTTCTGTGTGTCATATAGTTCAAATAATTTTTTTTTGGTGTTGTTTGAAAAACCATTTTAGTAGATGCAATTTTCCAAAATATGTTTTTATAAATATTTTTGTATTATTATTAAGGAATACAAGGAGGTCAACATGTTTGGGTTTAAACATATGAATACATAGCTTTATTGAAATAAAATGATAAATATGTTAAAGTACACAAACTTCAAACCCAAAAATTATAAATAGTATATTTTTAGTACTTTACACAATTTTCGTATATACACTCACGTGACGATGGTTGTGCGTAATCCGCAGTGTAAAATTTCAATTACAAGGCCCTAGCCAAAATAATAATATGAAAATCTTTTGAGTGTATATTCTCACATACTAATGTACACTTGTATGTAGCTACACTTGTAAAAATTTTCATGGATTATTTCCTCATTAGAAACTAAACTGTTTGCTTTTTGAAAATATAAATATATATGCTTTAACTTAAAAGACTTCCGATAGGGAGTTTTTTTCGCGTGGTTAACTTCAAAATTATGGTACTCAGTACGATAAAAGCTAAATAAGTATGTGTAAAATGGCACATTTACTTGTGTGAACTAACTATATACACGTGTAAAACTAAACTCACATTTTCAGAACTATAACACTTATGCAGTAGATGCAAAGTTACAGTTGTAACAAGAAAATACCGTAATATATATATTAAATTCTACGTAACTACAATGTACACTTCTTCAAGTTGTAAACTACAAAATGCTGGTAAAATACGATACCGTGTATACAGTATGTGTGAATTTGCGTGGTAAAGAAGTGAAAAAAATTACTGACAGTATTATGTTTTTACTCATGCGTGAACTTATTACTAAGATTTTATTACTCAAGAAAGACGCAAGAGATTATATAGTCTGTCCCATAAACGAGTACTGAACGCATTTCTGTTTACAGCTGTTTCCATGGCTACATAAGTGTATTCCCGGGCTTCACAATGGCTAAATAAATAAACCCAGCTGACTGTCAATATGCCCAGTATGTCATTAGAAAATATTTTTCGATGGAAATAACTGCACTCTAAGGCTAATTTCAGAACAATCAAAAAAGTTCACTCGTTCGTGGGACAGACTATATCTGTGTAAATTTTCTTGTCGTGGAGAGCAAAATGCACTGAGAAATTAACTTTAGTTACGCTATTTCTTGTAAACTGAAAAAATACCTATTTAATAATTGTAAGTACGATGGAAGGTAGTTATTTAAATATTTTGATGGTATTTTACCTTGGATGCCTATTAAAAAATAATTAACTATTATACTGTAGATGTAAAAAAAACACCAGCTTCAATAGACACACTGCTGCAACATAAATAATTGTCAAATTAAACAATATTTATTATAGAGAAGAATACTGTAACTATTTGGTTTTACAGAAATAACCCTGAAGAATTTAAAGCGGCCGACTAGTGAAGGGGTGTGTTTGTGTGCGTGAGGCAAACATTGATGAAGTGATTCACGGCGACACTGGCCAATGAATGTAAAGCTATATCGCCTTCTATTGTACCTCTGCAACTGTGGGACCTCAAGTTTACAAAGTTCTTAAAGACAATACTAGTTTTTAATTACAGAAACTTTAGACATAACATATAGTTAGACGTCTAAATTTTTTAACATGTAAAGGAGGGCGTAAGTGTTAGATTCGAGCAAATGTAATTTACTGACAACTATTCTCCCGTATAATATATTATATTTTTAAAGAGAATTACCATTTAAAGACATTAAATTTCTCCTTATGTAATTTAAGTAGACAACTAAAAAAAATATTACAGTCATTTCAGGCTGTCGGGTTGGAAAAACAATACAATTAATCTTTATCTATATTAGCGTAAACTATTTACGATATTTCCTACTATGATAATATAATTGAGTTGGTTTTCGTTTAAAACGAACAACCTTTACTCTAGATGACATGTGCTGACGAAAAGCTTTGCGAAAAATTTCCCAAATGAAGTATAAAATACTAAAAACTTCACCAAAAAATAAAAGTGAAAATGGAGCTTGTAAATGATACATAGTTATTTGCGTTGGTTTAGTTTTCGCTTTTGCTTTTTTCTTAGATTTATGGGGTTTTCCGTAAGTATCAATTTTCCATTTGTCAATTAAACCAGCTTCCAGAAGATGTCCCATAACATTACTGAAAGCTGACAAAAAAGGTGAGTTGTCTGAGAAGTAATAAGTTTGCAGTAAACTAAATATACACTCTTCAACCTCGTAAATTAATGGTTGTCCATTTACATAGTATTCCCTTTGTTTTAAGTAGTAATGTGATATTTCCATGGATGTTATTCTACTTACATTCCTGTGAAATGCTACAAGATCTATAGCCTCTTTATCGGCAGTTATTGGCGTAAGGTGCGTCATAAACCAAGAAATAAATTCGTCATCAGTTTCCAAAAAAGAGTTGACATCAGCGCTGCTAGAATCGCTGGCATACGCTGTCATCGTAAGTCCTGACTCCATTAGGTCCTTTAGGGTGTGTATATCAGGGTGGTAATAAGTCACTGTAAGGAAACTTGCCAACGACCCTTGGTAGCCATTGCTTACCACCAAAACAAACACAAGACACACTAGCAGAAAGAATCTTTGGGAGAATCTTTTCGGATTCCATATCGTAGAGCCCAGGATTATCAGTTGGAACGTCTCCACAGAAACTGAGACTTTGTTCGACGTAAATAAGTCGGAAAGGCTCAAGATCTTCCAAGATAATCCAATGAAGAATGCTGAGCCGAAGATTGATGCCCATGTGTATGAAGTAAATGGCAAGATGATATTCATGTACCTTGGCAGGGGAAAAGCCTTAGGTACGATAGCCACAACACAAGACATATCATGAGGATACGATGTCTTCAGATAATTTGCGACTACGATAATCTCATGAGGAACATACAAATCAGTTGTGAAAATAGATGAGTTACTGTGTAGATTTTCAGAATCAAACAGTTCAATTGTTGCGTTCAGTCTTAGAGCAAATTCTTTGACTGGTAAACCGTCCGGTCCACTTATGTGCCATTCGCCATTTTCTTCAAAAGCCTCAACTTGTGGTGGTCCAGTCACTATCTTTCCTTTTAGTTTATACCCATTAAGGTTAGAAATAGAATGACGTGAAACACTCATAATTTCCGTAACGTGAAGTTTTCTAGAAATGGAGTTGTATGTATATGCGTGTACCTTTATTGCATGTTTTTGTAAATATGGTGCTGCAATATCTTGTTTATGAACACAAACTACACACCAGTTCACTATTTTAAAGAGTTTCCAGCAACTTTCAAATACTGTTGCCAGATTTTCAAAGTCACCAATAATGACCCCGGTTATTGCCAATAAGAAGATTGCTCTAGGATTCCACAATAACAACTTAGACCAATGAGAAGGAACAACACAACTACCATTTAGCGTATCTGTGAAAATGATATAACCCACACTATTTTCTATGTTGTCTGAAATGGCGTGTTTCTTACATTCTGTTTCTTCCTCTTCAAACTCTTCCGTCTCTTTACATTTCGTTAAACTGTCGACCAATGAGCTATCGCATAAGGTCATAACATGAACCGACATATTTTGATGAATGTAGCGTAAAGAATTGCTGGTCACATCAGACTGCATTGTGCTGTTGTAACTAATAACCAGGTTGTAAACTTGATCCTTGAACACGTCTTCATACACATTGTACAATTTAATACTAATTGCTGTAACCATTTCTTCCTGCAGGCGAAGATTCTCGGCGAGTTGCGTTGCACCGTTTGTCAGCCAATTCAGCATCGTCACCAAAGTGAAGGAAAATATGATGGTATATATTTGCATACCTGTTAACAAGAAAAATTAGTAAATCAGTCATATACTACCAAATATGTAGAAAATTAAATAGATCCGGAATATTCACCTAAATAATTTTAGTTAATTTAATTCATTACATCTTATATTATGCCTTACATTCAATGAAGAGCCAAAAAACTGGTACACCTGCCTAATATCGTGTACCCCCCCCCCCCNATGTATGAAAGTATGCATGAGGCAATTCACACCATTAATCCTGCAGGGCAGTCCACAAATCCAATCTGCGCCAATTTGAGAAAGGGTTGCACGTCTGCCACGTTTACTGATTCTTGTCAGTCGTCGTTTGTCCCGTTCTTTCGCGATAATTTTTCGGCTGCAGCCATGTCAAAGATGTGATGTTTTACCGGATATTTGATGTTCACGGCACACTCGTGAAATGGTCGTATGCGAAAATCCAAATGTTATCGCTACCTCGGAGATGCTATGTCCCATCTCTCGTACGCCAACTATAACACCAAGTTCAAACTCACTTAAATCTTGATAACCTGCCATTGTAGCAGCAGTTACCGGTCTAGCTGCCGACCGCATCGCGTTACTCTGATTGGTTCCATACCTCTGTTATTTGCATACGCACGCCTATACCAGTTTTTTGGCCCTTCAGTGTATTGTCGTAGGGAATGATTTATTTTATGTGCGTAGGTATACGAGACTTTAATGTTCTACATGTGTGTATGCTCGTGTGTGACTTCTACGTACAAATATGGATGTTTGTGTTATATATATATGCTCTTGCTTATTTTTATACAAATAAATGTACGCATATAAAGAGAATATACGTGAATAACTCTGCGCAACCACAGTTATGTATTCTTCACAAAATAATGTTTAAAAAATCGAAATAATGGATGTAAATTAGTTAAAAACTTTGGTATCGACACATTTGTTAAGAAATGATACATATACATTCTTAATAGTTAAGTAAGTTTTTTAAAAAAGCACTTATATTTTGCCCGTTTTATAGAAAGAAGTCTTACATGCAATGTTCAACTTGCCGCAATGAAATAATTTCCCGTAATAACGAGCATATGATGCCCTAATCTCACATTAAATTTGGTGACGCGAAGACGTTATTCGATTTCCTTATAAAAGCATTTTTATTTCAATATTCTTATCAATATAACTATATTCAACTTGTATTATTATGCTTAACAGGTTATTGTACCCGACTGGTAGAACTCACGCCAAACAACTGATATTGTCAGTGGGAAACCACTAGATAGGCGCTAGGAGTTTATTAGAACTTATATAATCAAGGTATGTTAATGGTAATGCTATAACTTTTACTCTTTTGTGAAGTTATTTTTATTTTCACCCATTTTTTTAACCTTTTACAACGTTTTAAAATAAATATTGCGGTATAAGTAATAATCATAGCGTATATATTCCACCGCACTTGGAAGTTAACGTCTAAGGCTAGAATAATATATATTTATTGACAATTATTCCAAATGAGAGGTCTTTCAAAAGTGATCACTTTATCGTGAATAGCCTATATTTATAATCTATATTTTGACTTTGTTTAAGTGTTTTTAAAATTAGATTTTTGATTATGTTCTCGTTGGGAGTATTCGCTTTACACATTTATCTCCACGTATTTTGCAGCGAAGATTACTATTACGCTTAAAAAGTGGAGATTTGATATTCATGAATCCTAACTTATGCATGCCTGCCGGTCAAGACTAAATAATTATCCAATTTGTTTATATATAATCTATCGACCATAAAATTAAAATATGGTTTTTAAACCCAAATAGGGTTTATATATGATCTAATTTATTACGAAGAATATTTGACAGGCACGATAACAAATTAATTTCATTAAAAATAATGATTTGTTTTTTAATTATATTGCACATACACACAATTGTTAGTTTTTTGTTTCTTAAGCTTATCAAATGCATTATTAACAATGTATTGCAGTTACAAGTAATAGATTCATCAATAGAACTCAGTTATGTTATCTTTTTCATCGTTTTCATGATTAACATAAAACAAATTTAACTAAGATTTTTCTGTGCAATAGTACAAGGATAAGTAGAATATTTATTTACAGTTTTAATTTATTCTGAATAATTAATGTTATAAAAAACATTTTTATTACAGCTTTTTTTAAATAATTGAAAATAGTACTTAAAATACTAGATTACCACACACAACTGAGTTAAAAACTTGTATGCTATCGCCTTTACAATAAATAATTAGTTCAGAAAATTTGTTATGATTATTTAAAAAGTTCAGTTTATTTATTTGTAAATAATAATTAAAATAATAAACATTACATTATTTTACACTAACATGCGAAATGTATCCGATGATTTGAAGAGGTTTAACTATTAACTATTGATATATTTTCATATTTTTTAGTGGTTTATTATTCTATTACATAAAGATTTGTAAAAAATATTTTATATTATTTTAACAAATCTTATAATATTACCATAGAGTAAATAATTTTAATAGGTCCCTTTTTCATTCTTTTCTTTAAACATTCACCTGATAAACATTCATAAGTAAGTTTTCTTTCTTGATTATTTTCTAATTATTTTCATTTATTGACAATAGGTAAAATAAATTATATTTACATTCGTATATTTTCATATTTTTTAGTGGTTTATTATTCTATTACATAAAGATTTGTAAAAAATATTTTATATTATTTTAACAAATCTTATAATATTACCATAGAGTAAATAATTTAAAAAGGTCCCTTTTTCATTCTTTTCTTTAAACATTCACCTGATAAACATTCATAAGTAAGTTTTCTTTCTTGATTATTTTTTAATTATTTTCATTTATTGACAATAGGTAAAATAAATTATATTTACATTCGTACCACTACTTAATCCACCTTATGCACTTTGTTCAGAAAAAAATAAAGATAAAAAACTACCTTTAGAGATGTATTAAAAAATACTTGTTTTTTCTCAAAATGTATTCTTAAAAATTGTTAAATATAATATTTATTGAAATCCTTTGCATTTTTCATTATTTTATTTTTGTTTGACGCATTCTGCGTCCCTATATTTTATTCGTCAGAACACACGCTCTGGCGAAGCTCGCAGGCGGACGACCACAATACGGATTAAGGGTTTTGTGGATGTGCCGGAAGAGTGACGCCAGGAGCCTCGCAGCTGCAAAGGCGTGCTACCAAAGGTTTCGGCACGTGCAACTGTTCCCNCGGAGCCGGCCGTCGTCAGGCGCAGAGTACTGTGTGGACCCGGGAAGGAGGAACTTCGAGGCCAGGCGCCGAGACGCCCACCAAGTGCGAGAGCAGTTCCAGGTCGCCAGCCGAGGGAAGACAGCGCCGCAGTGTCAGATAAGTAGTTCTACACCAAGTGAGAAGAANAAAATCGCCGCGCCAAGTATCACGTAATCTACGTACAGAAAAGGGAGGGAGTTTGTCTCGTGAGTTCATGTACCAGTTAACCTGTTCTAGCAACAATAAAACTCTATTACGTGAACTCGCAAATAAAGTGTAATTTATTAGTAAATTGGCCCTAGAGACAACAGTGTCGACGTATTCCTACGCCCTGTCACTGAGGGCTAGCATCAAATGCTGGCGCCTCACGCCGCACAGCAGATTCAATACCTACTTACAAACTTCAGCATTTGGCAGGTATCATGTTATCAAATTGTTTTTATGTTAGTACGTATCTGCATTTATTTATTAATTTTAATGTCCAAAGACATTTCTATATTCTCCTCCAACTAATGGGTTTGCCTTAATATTTCTTTTTCCTGAATATTAAACGCGACAAAGAATGTTTGGTTATGTATGTAGGAAATGATAATCTGCGATCTATTCGTCGTAAACATGTTCTTAACGTACTATTTTTTAATGACAAAAAGTGATGGATACCCAAGCGAACTACTAATATGCCTTAAATTTAAACAAAATAATACAACCACTGACAAATAATTTATGAAGATATATTTGTTTCTCTTTTAATACTCTTTGCGCTTCGTAATCCTACAACACTGTCTCATTTAATAACTATGTATAAATTATAAAATGTAATTTTATTGATAATACCTAAAAAAATTGAATACATAAATCACGTTTTTTGGCGAGTTTTAGTGTGATGTGCTATGGAATAATAAAAAGAGCTCTATTTTAATAAAACTATCTGAATAAATCGTAGAAAATTCTTTAAACGATCACACAAAAGGCTCTTGCTGTTAGGTTTACGTTCTATTTATACAAAATAAATATTATTACCTCAACAACTGTGATCCAACGAACGATAATGTAATATAAAATTAATTTATTTTTCATTAAGTATTAAGTCTTAACGTTGAAATTTTGTATTGTTTTGACAAGAATATTTAATGTATTGACATCCTGACTCTTATTACACATGGGATTATTGGTCACTGTTTGTGATATCGGTTATGTTTATAATATTATCTCATTGTGGGTATGGTTGGGTTTCAAGGGGACACCACCTCAGTACGATACACATCGTCCCCAACAGAAGAAAAATGTACTGTTTTCGTATTGAGAACGTCTGTTTATTATTTTGGACCTTTCTTGCTAATCCATGATTTTATTTATTGGAAAAATGATTAGTTGTGGAACGACCTGCTGTTAGATATCCTAGATATTTCCGTGTGTATTTTATGCTACTTATCCTGAGGACCCACCATTTGCGCTTTAAAATGAGACCAGTTCTACAGACAGATACCAGTTAACGGTATTTATAGGCGTTTATCACCGTTACTGTAATCTGAGAACTCAACGAAATATTGAAGCTGTCATCAGAAGCTTTGCGTTGGGAAAATCTGACCCAGGTAATCGCTTTAGAACTCATAATGTGGTTGAGGTTATACTGAGCCATTTAATTACAGAAATTTGTTCTATTCACATAATAGACAAATATTAATTTCTGGCAGGAAGATAGATAAATATTTCCTACATAAAGATATACGGCCTATACTATATCTCGTAGTTTTTCATTTATGTGTTTGTGTGTTACTGTAATATACATTTATTTAAATACAGAGTGTGTCTGATATTAGAAACATAATGCCCGGAAAAGCAATCTTGTATTATTAAGCGACATTATAGGTAGGTGCAACAATTCCTGGAGTTAGAAATAATACGAAAACAAGTGAATGCACTTGCACTTATTACATTTTTTATATTAAGGTATATTATTCAAAACAAATATAAAAGTAGTGTAGTACATTCTGCACAACAATACTCTACAGTAACGAATGTACCAAATGTCTCCTTGCACATAAATTCGTCACTTTGGTAATACAAGATTGCTTTTCCGGACGTTTGGTTACTAGAATTATATGGTTATTTAGGCCCACAGATGCTGTAGCTTCATATATATATATATATATATGTGTGTGTGTGTGTGTGCATAATATAACCACACACCTTACATCAATCTCACAATAAGCGAAGGCTAAAATTAATAAAAATAATAAGTTGTTCTTGTAAACAAAATTATATGTTTTATTAATTGTTATGTGTTTCGCTATTATCAAGAGAACAAACATTCAGATTAAACACACAATATAATACATTAAATAAAAGTTAAAAATTACAAAGATTCAAATATATATGTAGTGTTTTTTTGTCGTGAATGACACTGTGATACGTTCAGTCAATTACTTCAGTGCCAAGAATTAATCGTTACATTCAAGGAGCAGGACTGCACTTCCTCGTAAGTAATAAACACTAATCCTCTGTCGCCAATAAACGTATACTTTAGTACGATTTCATAACAACAACAATTATTACTTTCACTGTATTGGTGCAAAAACGCGAAAATTAAAAAGAGATTAGGCCTTTATTATTTTTTTTAATTGAATGCTGTCATTTAACCAAACATATGACTTTTTGATATTATATAAAAAGAGGCGAATTTATATTGTTCCACGCCACTTAAAGTACATTTTATTTTTAACTAAAAAACAATTTAATCAGCCACTATGATGTTCTATAATAAAAAGCGTGAGTATGTATGTGTAGACACAAAAACATAAAAATAAATTATATAGCCTCATAGTAATTTCAAAAAATAGCAAACTTTGTACTTCTTATAGTTTTCCTATAAACATTTTTGTTGTTTATAAAATCAATTTTTTTTGTGAGTTAATACTGAGGTTATAAAATAAAATTTCTTTATTTTAATGGATCGCAATCACCTGTCAAAGAAAAAAGATCGCTTGTTAAGTTTCAATGCGTTGTCCAAATGATTTCAATATACATTGCTATTTATAAAATCTTAATTTATTGAGTTTCNTTGTTAAGTTTCAATGCGTTGTCCAAATGATTTCAATATACATTGCTATTTATAAAATCTTAATTTATTGAGTTTCATTAAAATAAATATGCTATGAATGATACTTACACATTTAATTTAAATGTATATATTACATTTGTTGACTGTATGCATGTTTATTGCATGAAAAAATNGGGGTGGGGTAAGGGGGTGAGGGAAGTGAGCCAAAGGCGTGCTGTAATCCTCAAAACTGTCACGCGACAGTTTCATTAAAATAAATATGCTATAAATGATACTTACACATTTAATTTAAATGTATATATTACATTTGTTGACTGTATGCATGTTTATTGCATGAAAAAATTAGATATAAAAATTGCGGAATCTAATTTGGCTTGTCATTTGCCCCTAAAATAAACAAAAAGTCAGTCGGCTGCGGATACTGCTAAATATGCTTTAAAAATTGGTGGCCTACATTTGTCTACTCAACTTGGAGAACGTCCGGAACTTCCGAGTTTACCCAAAGCAGACCAGCCGCAAGACGCAATTTTTAAAATGCGTTTTCCTAATTGCGAAATTAATATTCTACTGTAAGTTGATGAGCTTTTCTCCATCGATAAGGAACCCTATACTTCAACTAATAAGTTTCAAAATTGTAGAATTGTCTGAAATCCCCTGTAAATACAGACCACAAATATTTTGCACGAATTTTGATATTTCTTATGGCATTACTGTACAATATTGTAATAGCTTCAACCCATGTATAGTTAATTATGATTTCCAACATTCCAGTACACAGTTTACAAAAGGGGCTGAGGGCACAGAATTTCTAGAGATGCATGAGAAGCAGCTTTTCATAACATATTCTAAAATTGGCAGGAACGCTGGGAGTGCTGTATTGCTGTGAAAGGAAACTTTTTTGAAGGTGATATTGCGAAAAAGGAGATAAATAACAGTATTTTTTTGTAAACTCAGCTAATCTTGAAACTATTTTAAACCACCTTCTATATCCAACAATCAGGTCGTTTTGTTTTTCAAGTCACATGTACCATTCTTTGCATATATCGCATAATTCTACATATAATTATAGTGGCATGTGTATTTCTGCTTTCTTCATTATTAATTATTAACCATACTTCATGCACTCTCTTATTTTGCAAAATCACATTATCTTTATCTTAATTCAACCATTCTTTACTACCCTGAGTCTTGGTGCGGTAATTCTAAGACTTCCATGATTGTTTCCGTAACACATCTGACAATGTTTTAACATCTGTTACCACACGGCGAGTATGTTATATTGCCAAGTATAGAATTTTTTATTACAGTCTGTACTCGGAAGTCAATGTCTCATCTCTCAGTTCATCGAGTTAAAAATATATTTTTAACCAAATGAATGCTTTAGATTGTACAGTTGCAACATCCTGCAAGTATCTCTGTTTGTAAACTAAATTTTGAATCCCTGGTAAATATTGCTAACATTTTGTGTAATTCTTTCTACATCGTTATTCACATATGTGTCCCCACTTGGCCGTATACCCCCTAGCATCCTTTGATCTAGATCACACATATATTAATATTCCTTAGGAGCCTTATCTGCTATGGCATAATATTAATAGTGTAATTTTTACACTTACTTGTGTGCAGTGGTTGGACAAGTGAGCTGGTTCGTACGCTGGTTCTCTGCGAACAACAGTGTCTCATATGAAGTTCTGACGTGACGAAGTGTCTATAGTTGTCTCATTTTATTTTCAACTCAATTACTGTTTGCTGATAACAAGCTGGATACACGGGTCAATTTTCCAACACCCTTGCAGTTTTTTCTGTCTGAAATTGTAGCAGATACCAATCATATGTTTCCGGCACCCGAATTAACTGCGTGATATCAATATATCCTGATTTGAATCTTACAGCACTGCAGTCAGCCGTTGCTCAACTGCGCACACGAGTGTGTATTTTATCATATCAATAATGACATAATTATCGCACTACAGGAAATTATCGCGTTCTAAGATCACTACCTTACAAAGGTAACACACTCTCGCGACCACAGAAAAAAATAGAAATATACACATAATTTCATGCACTTAAGTGGTGGTTCTAGTAATTTATGATATCGAATAATAATTTTTTATAAATAAATAAATTCAGAAATTACAAACTGTCAGAATAAGAAAATAGTAAAAAAACAATATTCGTAACACATTTTTAAATCATTCAGAATATCATATTGATAATTATTTAATATATAAATTTGTCTAGACGGATTTAAAGAAGTGACATACAAATTCAAAAATGTTTATGAAGCCCAAAAATACATATTTATAGTTTCTCAAATATTTGCTAAATTATTGGAAGTTTGTAAACTTAGAATTAAATGCAAAACATAAAATAAGATTTAAGAAAATGTCGTCTTTTATAGTCGATATCAAGAATACTGAATAATTTTACTAAGAGCTCTCAATATACTGAGCCTTTTTTAAATTCTGTATACTTAATCATTTATTTTCTAAGTTAACTTATGTTAGCTTTCACACCGCGATTTCTTAATACTATTAGTATTTAATGCAATTTTGTATTTAGTTCTCAAATTCTTATTTGAAATACATAGAATTAATTTACTGTGTTTGGTATGCATTATCTTATAAATGTAAATCTTTTTGAAAATAAGTTTTTACTGAGTTATTTTCTTTATAAATGCATTTTATTTTTTAAGCCTATTTTCAAATGAAGTTTATGCTTAAGATGTGTTATGCAGCTTCTGGGACAGTCGTCAGGGATAGGATTCAGGACTTCTCCTGGTAGTATGAAAAGGTAACTACTGATACAGGATTCATGCTATATAATTTCCGACGGCTACCTTGCATGAAATTGACATCGTGGTGACCTTCAAATTAGGATGACATTAAAATGACTGTTAACATAAAATTCAAGAAAATTGGCGAATTGTTTTGAAAATCTTTAGCACTGTTATACTTTTGAAACATTTATATTAAACAGAATTTAAAAAATATTCTTAATAATAACATATTAAAAATATTTATTACACAATAAATTTTCAATAAGGAATATTACATCTAAATACATATAGAAATTTTGAATTTTTTTATGAACAGGAACTTAAATTTTAAGGTTTGGAGTTCCACATTCCAATTTGAAAGACCAGACACTTCCGGTATCATGGCCAGCAGACGACTAACCTTACACCAATTCTTCATTAGCTTTTTAAACGCCCCCTCCAAAAATTAGTTGCCATTAGTCAAACCCCTCTAATATATCATTGACTTTAAATCTTAACCATAACTCTATCTTATCACCCCGCTCCATTACCCCACTAAAATCCATTTTCTTCCATATGCTGGTTTCCACATTGCCTCTAGTGAGCTCTGATAACTTATGATTTCAGTGTCGACCACCAGAGTGAACCCATGTTGCACATTGCTAAAACGTTCAAAATAAGTGCATGGATACTAATTGTGTCCCAAATGAATTCGTGTTTCTTTCAACATCAAAGTAGGTAATTTGTTGTATTTAATATTATTTTCATCATTTTATTTCATTTTTTATATTCAGTGATAAATATTTTTCAGAAAGATATGGAGTGTGTAAACATGCATATGTATCTATCGAGTTTAATTTTTTGAAATCTTATTTAGTTTTTTGACATCCATTTGACTCTGTGGATTTTTCACATACACGATGTAACCACTTTTTTGATGTCTCGTGTCTCTCTTAATATTCAATGTCTATAGAAAGTGTACTCTATATTTTCTATCATTTTGTATAATTAATCACCTTGCGTTGTTCGTTAGGAAAATTCTAGCCATCCTGTGTTTATTTGAAATTGCTGTAAAATTTCCAAATTATAATGTGATAAATACAAATATTTTCTTTTATTTACGCAGAGAAAATTAGGAATAATTAATTCTTAACTGTAAAACTGTTTTACAGTTATATAATTTAATTGTTATTCACATCAATAAAACACAGTTATTTTACTAGACCAATTTGTTTAGGAATTTAGTTTTTAATTAAATGTTATAAAGAAATGAACGCAGAGGAAGCAAAAGAAACTGGGGTAACCATAAAATCACCTAATACTATGCAAGTCAACTTTGGATTGTAGAATGCGTAAATAAGATGGCGGATGGACGCTTTCTAAAGCAGTGTGTAGACATTGAACACCACGTCGCCTGAAAACTGTCCACAAATATGGATTGTTCAGAGACGGCGGGTCTCTGATTTCAGAGACGTGTAACACGGCATCACATATAATATATGTTCCACATTGTTAAAATGAGGTGAACTATTGGGTAATGGCAAGTCCCCAAACTACTCTGGTGGCTATGGACATGTGTGGAGTCGCACTGCCCTGATGGAAGATGTCAAACTCGTTAGGATAGAGACAAGACATGAAGAGACGCAACAAGCCTGATAAGTTACGAGTATGTAGATAACTTTCACTGACCAAAGATACGTAATAAACTGATATACTTAAAGAAACTATTCACGTCTGTTTTTAATCTTTTCATTCATACATTAAGTTACCCTTTCTGAAGTTTCAAATAACAAAGTCTTGATTCGTGCTGTTCTTGAGCACAGAAAAAACTTCTTCTGTTATAACAATGATGATAACAATCGTAACGTACAGCAGAAGTACGGTTATGAATCAGTTACCAACAGGAATACTCTTTGGGCACTGAGCCACGCTGTGTACATTACTGGCTAACTGAAAAGAACTTTCCATATTGGGTATAGAAGTGTCAACTTAAATTTCCCGATTAAACACACTGTATTTGTAAGAATCATTCCTTTTAACTAAGGATTAATATCTCCCCAATTATAGTTGGGTTATCGTAACCCTGAACTGCACCTTTATATACATACGAGCCGGGCCCGCGGCTCCGCTCGCATGAACTACCAAATTATTATTTAGGTTGAATTTTTAATAAGGTCTCCTCCTCCCTCGACATAATGCGACGCTTCCACCCGCCGCCTACATTGCTCTCCACGTCCGCGTACGGTATATCAACTCGCGAAAGTAAATTTCTTGAGATATTTTCTTGCGATAAATTGTAGCCAATATCAACTTTATGCCGCCTAACCATTTCTGTGCAAGAAGTTACGTTGATCTGTTGCTAGGTTGCAACGTTGCATTGTTATTGCGTTTGTGTACTTTTCATTTTACGATAAGAATTTCCCCAAAAAAATTATAAATTTTCTCGGTGAAAAAAGTAGCCTATGTCATTTCCCGGCCCTCCAAATATCACTGTGCAAAAATTGACGTATATCCGTGTCTCCGCTGCGAAGTGAAAGGACGAACAAACCAACAAACACACTTTCGCATTTATATGATAGTTAGGCTATATATAACAAGGGCCGATATATTTCCCAGTTACATATCAATCAATAAATTATTTTCTATATCGATACTTATCGATATATCTTTAAGTATCGACATATCAATAAGTATCGATATATTGATATATCGAGCATTGGCGCAGTATTGTACCCCAAGCGCTTATTTTACAAAATTTTTTTTTTGAGGGAATGATATGTTTTTATGGCATAAAAATTAACCTATGTCAACTTTTACTGCAGTACAGAAGCACAGCCAGTGATATTTCATGGTACGGCCAGAGCGAAGTAGCGCAGGGGCAAGCCAGTAAATTTAGTATTGAAGGAGTGAAAATTTTTATCTCTGGCAAAAAGAATTATAAGTATTTCTATGTTATAGATATATTAATGCTACCATTGAATTTTTTTAGGTCTTTTCATTCTACACAATTCTTTACTACATGATATTGTTCCATCTTTAACGGTTTAGACAGCTCATTGCTAGAGAGCGCCCTGGCGGCAAACTTTTTTCCGACTTGATTCACAATCAATATTGTATTTAAATTTTTTGAGATATTTTCTAGCTATAAAAAGTCGCTAATATCACCTTTCAGCCCTACAACTATCTCTGTGCGAAAAATCACGTCGATCCGTTGCTCCGTTGCGACGTGAAACCTGGACAAACAAACATCCAAACACACTTTCACATTTATATATAGAGATATTACACACATATCAGTTCACACATGTTACGAACCGAAAAAAGAACAGACTTCGTGCATGCATGACTGTGGGCATGTTGGCTGATCTGTAACGCAGTCGCCAAGAACCAGTTATCAACAGCTGATTCTATGAATTTTACGAAGATCAGCTGTAGCATAAAAACAACCATGAAACTTCTGATATTAGCTCACTTGTTTGAAAATCACTTGTCTCTGTAGAAATAAGCCTGTAACTGGCCATAATCAATTTTTTAAGGTAAGTTTTGAAGTACCGACATTTTGAAGACGTTCCCAATCAGATATACTTGGAATGGTCTGCTGATAGACAGAGCGAAATGTATGCCACCTTCCTTAGACATAAATTTGACTAGTCAACGAAATAATTAAGGTTTTATGCCCTCGAGGCAGTCTTGGCAGGTTTGACACAATAGGGTATTTTTGTATGATTACTCATATACCAATTATGCCTGTGAACGTATTCATAAAATTATTGCCCTTGAAAATATAACCATCGAATGTACATTTTCCCCTTTTGTAGAATTTTCTAACAGTTATTGTAATTGACGTTGAATACGAGGAACACTTACATCTAAAATAGGAAATGGGAATTTAAAAATTATCATTTCAAGGCCAAATTATAGCCACCAAGATGTCTCAGTGTGTATGTACAGGCGTATACTCATTTAAGTTATACAGATTACCTACTATTAATAAATTATCAGAAAAAAATGTGTTTTTTCTATTGCCCAGAAAAATATTCTCCCATATTACTTATATAAAACAAACATAACCATTAATTCAAACAAAACATACACAGACAATAACACTAACGATATAAACAACACACAAAACACATACAAACACCGATATGCCACATCAGTACAAGAATACATTCGCGTACCAAGCCCTCTGTCTCCTATGGGCGGCAGGGTTGTGGTGGTAAGGGTGGAGTCACAGGTGCCGTTTTTAACAATATAACGCAACAAGTATTTAACCATTTCTTCTTCTAATTTCTATTTCCAAGCCCCATTAATAATTTTTGTGAAATTTCTTTAATCTACCTTATAATGACACCGCCTCGGATGGCCATTTGGCTAAGTGGGGTTTAATGTTTTCAAAATTTTCTTCTTCTTCTTCTTCTTCTTCTTCGTGTCAGACATCATGTAAGTTATATTAGATACAGGTAACCTTGATCTTGAATCCATGTCCTTGAATGACCTGAAACCCAAAAATATAAAAAAAAAATCACCAAAAAGAACCCAAAAATTTAACATTTATAAAACATTATTTACAAATTAATTAAAAAAAATAGAAATATATATAAATTTTCGTGCTTAGAGGGAACGAGGGACTGTAACCAACCAGACACCATGTTACATCTTCACCTAACCACCATGTTTAACTAAAGTAAGCTTGACCTTGGCCCATGACATTAACACCATTACCATAATCTTGGATGACCTTGGATAAAAAACCGAGAAACAATTGTAGAAATTGAAACAATTCGTAAAAGACCGCGAGCATAGTACATTACTGACTACTACCCCCATCTCGGATCCAGGTGACCTTGAACTTCACTTTAAACCTTAACCTGATGAACTTTGAACAAGAACCCAAAAATCGTCCAAAATCACATAAATAATGTAATAGGCATTGATTCACTGTTTATTGGGTCTTATATTAGTTATTTGATTAAATAAATTTCTTTGAGGTTGTTATATAGTGTATTGAATGAATTTATTCTTTGTAAAAAGCAAGTGGTACCAATTTATCGTGAGATATTTATTTGAGAGTACTTTCTGTGTAGTTGAGGAAATTAATTAGGAAATTGAAATTAACTATTTTATTTTCTTAACCTTGATAAGTCCACTGACTCTGAAAAAATGTATCAAAACTGTGTACTGGCAATTTAAGACAGTTCGGTTAATGCTACGATGAACCTGTTTCTTATTTTTCTACCTATAATTATGTTTTTTCCTTAAAAAATACTATGAACTAAAAGTAAAAAGAAGCAAGCAACATCCACATTAGTCCTAATACCCACGATAGGAGAGATTTAATTCCTTAGCTACCAGGTTGGCACCACGATGTCTACTATCATTATTGGGTTTTTGCGTACATATACTTGAAAACTGGTTTAACAAAATTATTATTGCGTCTGTTATTATTAACGCCATGGAAATTACAGTCAGTAGACTGCCGTGCTTTTTCCTACAGCGCTTTTGTTTTAATTACGATAATTATATTAGAAGTACAAGTCCCGTTAAATATATGCAACCACATTTTATGTTAGTTTAAATCATGACATATTTAGTTCATTTATTTGATATCTTGCCATTAATATTTAAATATTTTCATAATGATGTGTTATGTATTTAAAAAAACTGCGTTTCATGGGGGACATGAAACATTTTTTGCATTAACAAATTTACGTTCAAAATCTCGGAAAAAACAGTATTCCAAGGGAAATATGTTAACTATTGCGAAGAATTTATGTTGTGCGTAAGGACTTCTTCATTCAATAAACTACTTTTAAATATCCTACACGGGACTTGTATTAAGTCTACGCCAAAAACCCGTGACAAGCAGGTATCGACACAGCTGGTGTCGATAAATATTATCATCTACAAGGAAGTAAGGCGCCTTATCACGGCAGCACTGAAGCATTTCTCAGCTTTGGTGATAATCAGTCTGTGTCATTGTAGCTTCACAACATAAACAATTAGCTAATTTGAAGTCACCTGCAATAAGCAAGGGCATCATGTGCTTACAGCAGTGTGCTATATTCCGTCGAAAATCAATTTTCTTTGTTCATATCACTAGGGATTGATGCAGAAATGTGTTCTTTTTGGACCAGGATATGTACTGGCCTCTCGTCATATATGTTCAGACCACGCGTAGAAGAACCTCTCATGGATGAGATTTACAAGTAGTGCACTACACAATAACAATTAATTGTAAGTAAAATTTACTTTGATTAAGCCATAATGACACTGATCATTGTTATGACAATACATTTAATTCTTATAATTTATATGGTCAGTATTCAACTAAGCTAACAAATTATGTCATTGACAAGACCCCATGACATATGTTAGTTTTACATGGGATGGGGAGAATTTAATGAAATATTCTTACTGATTACATGTACATGAAAAATTTTGTAGAAAATTATTAAAGTTTTTTTTATTATGTTGAGACAGATTTCAATTACACACTAAATCTTAATTGGAAGAATCAATTTACTGACTTTAGTTAATGAACTCTTGTTTACTGCCAAATCTGTGGAATGCACTGATGTTTTACTGCCAAGCCAGTGCGATTCGTTAGGTAGTAGTAGAAAACTCTAATTAATTACTGAATAGCAACAATTAAATTATTAGTAGAACTTTACTTATCCGATTGGAGCAGTTTCAACCGTTCTGCATTCGAGTTCGCAGACTGGGACCAGTATTGGACGTTTCCATTTTAGAGTGTACATTAGCCATAACCCAGATTTAATTTGGTTTTCAATAACGACTCGATTTTTACGTCATCTAGTTAATCTAATTTTTGCTCGCAAGACCAATATTTCATTATAACATGAAGAGAGGTTAAACGACTTATTTTTGATGGAGTATTACATCCCAATTTAGAAAAAAACCATTTAGAACGGTGTGTTACATTATTTATTTTTAATCATACAAGAACGTTCATATAAATGAATTCTGTTCAAACTTGTCAGAGTTCAGTATACAGATACAAGGGTATCTTGAAGAATGGCTGGCCGACATACCGGATTTCAGGTAATTTGAGGATATGTACTGCACCACAAAAATCTGTGATCAAAACTAAGTAGAATATACTGTTAGTAAAAAATGCATAAGATCCTTCGTTTGCGAGAAAAACGACATGAATTGTCCAAAAACAATTGCATCAAACATTATGGCATTCCAATTATATGAAGGTGAGGTGATGGGGCAGTGATGAAAATTTTGCTTCCTGATTTTGTTTTATGAATTGAATGTAAGAATCGGCAGATTTGTAAGATTTATATTTACTTTTCAAATAATGTCACAGTTTCTTTTGAATGAGTCATTAATGAGAGATAAAGTTTATGGTAATGTTAATTTTCTTATGGCGTAAGAATACACTTCGTGCATACAAGTAAGTTTTAAGAAGGATTTCCACATCAGGGTGTTAGTGCGCAACGATATGTAGAGAAGTAGCTTGCAGTTTGCGTCGATCATCCCCTACACCTCATTTAAAAGCGTTTTCAAATAATACGCCGCATATTATCAGCTTCCGTTGCGTCACTCAGGAACGAGAAAAACGCTTTAAGTGAAACAGGAAAAGGAAAACGTGGCTGCTGCTGGCTAAAACTACATTTCTATGTTGCGGAAAGTTTACTTACTGCTATAATATAAATTTTGTTAGCGCCACAACTGTTGGTGGGTGAATTTACGGGAAGCGGCGTGTGGTTGGCGAAAGGAGGGGTAGTTGAACGCGCAGCCGTCTGTAGATAGAATGTCGTCCTAAAAACATTAATCTCTGTATAGTCGTTTGTGTGTTTCGTGATGAGCACAGAATATTTTTGTAAAGACTCTTCACGATAAACTGAGAGATAAACTTTTGAGAGCCCGGCTAAGGATCTCCTGTACACACATTGTGTATTCTTTTACCTTATGTAAAATTCATATTACTAAGAGCCTCATCACTTTATTCATACGTTGGTCAATGAAACAGTGAAAAAATGAGAACAGTTAATATTCTACAAATTTGCTTTTATTACAATTTTATGTATAAAAAAAAGAAAACGAAAGAAATAATTTCATATTCACAAATGTTTACCTAAATTTTTTTATTCAGTGTTATGACGTGGATCTATTTACCCTCCGCTAGTTACCAACCCCACATGCTGCTTGTCACTCAATGTGCCCGTATATACATATGCAGGTAGAGGCAGTAACATTTTTTAGAGGTTGATTTTAAAAGTGCTCACTTTATAGCGAACTCCCTTTAACATGTTGTACACGGCCGGGCCGTCACTAATACCTACTGCCGCTTTCTGATCTGTGCCTGCGGCGAGCCATGTGGAGGCATAAGGAGGAGATACATTATCACTCGTGGCGCTCACAGTATTTATAAAATAACTACTGAATTTTTTCTATGGGAGTTTCGTTCTCCTGTGCATCCTAAGAGGAGTCTCTAGCAAAAAACTGTCTGTAAAAGCAGTGTTTGCTCGTACACACGTATCTCAGAAAACAAATGCTCCAATAATAAATATTTTTTTTCAGGAAAGGTAAAAATCTATTATCTATACTAGCCACTTTTTACTTTAATCCAAAGGAAACAAAATAGTGAAAATGTTTAAAAACAGCATTTCCCGCGCTGTTCCCTTGAGGGAAAAAAAGACGAGAGTTGCATCTGTAATTTAATACATTGACTATCATCGCATGTAATAACACCCTACTGGCGCAGATATAATGTGTGAGAAATTCATCTGTAATCCATTCACTGTTACTTCACACTTTTCTGAAGCCATGCTGAAATTCTACTTCCAGGATATTCCTCCGCTTCGTGCAAACTAAGTCTAGAAAGTGCGTATGCCGCTGATTGTTGTGCATGCTGTGCTGATTGGGGTGCTTGCGGTCCTGATTGGGGTGCTTGCGGTGCTAATTGGGGTGCTTGCGGTGCTGATTGGGGTGCTTGCGGTGCTAATGAGGGATTATTGCAAACAATTAAATGAACAAATTGATTTCTGAAGACTGTCTCCTTCCGTAGGAGTCAAGAGACTGACCCCTGCAAACTGACTTCTGCGTGTGATATCTCAGTGCCCGCAATCACTTGGCAACTAGGTATTGGCTGGTCGATGTCCGCACAATGTGTTATTGGCGTAAGATGATTCGTTTTATGTCAACATGACGTCATAATGCTTCCATTCGGGTATATTATAGGCTATTGGAAGTCAGTTGTAAGGCCTAGATGGACAGCAACTGATGTGATAGGTACATCGTCTCAGGTTGAGAAAGCAATTAAAAATTACGGCAACAAAGACTGCGAGTTTAGCAAAAAATCCTTCAGCAGTACTGTCATCCACTTTTTCGAGCATGATGCTGACAGCGCCAGCGAGTTCTTCAGATGGGTCACGTCCAGCAGTGTCTTCATCGACCTCTTTGGAAGGGTGTCCTACAGCAGTGCCGTCATCGACACACTACATCGATGTACCGGTAATGTACCTTTACTTGACCTTCGACAGCATGCACTTCACTTATTGCCAAAAGACAAGGTTGTGGCTAGCCTTCCTACTAATTCGAAGAGTAAGC
This sequence comes from Clitarchus hookeri, assembly GCA_002778355.1. Taxonomy (NCBI): domain Eukaryota; kingdom Metazoa; phylum Arthropoda; class Insecta; order Phasmatodea; family Phasmatidae; genus Clitarchus; species Clitarchus hookeri. The sequence goes on from NQII01000143.1 coordinate 1,139,488, forward strand.
TATTTTTGATTCGAGCGCCCATAACATTTACGGAGATTGCACCGTGTTTTAACACAGTGGGTGATGAGCAAAATAAAAGTGTTGCAGTAATTTTCTATGCAAAGAGCGTGTCAAACGGAACTGCATATGTTGTAAACAACAAACATGCATTGCTAACACGTAAAATGAAAAACAAAGAAGTTACAAATAGTCATGACGAAGAGAATAAAAATGTAGACTCCAAGACTAATGTTGGCGCTGTGAAAAATAAACAGAAATAGAAATACTTCACAGATGATGAGTTGACAACATCTGCAAAGTAAAAGCGTAAACATGTTGCTGCATATAATAAAAAAATTTCAGTTGGAGCAGATGAAACATGTATTCGAACCCAGTACACTAAAAATGTGGAAATTATGTGGAAACGTGTATGGATGCTAACTGACATGGTGCAGATGCAAGCCTGTGAAAATGCTAGTACTGCTCTTTCTTTGCAAGCACAGATTTTCTTTTTATACTTTTGTCAAGGTCAGCTACTCTGCCTGTCCATGCATGCTCGCAAAATCAACTCCAGTAACCTAAATGGTATACCTATTTTATTCAGAAAGTAATTTTTTCCATAATTTATTTGCTTATAATATTATTTTCCTTCTTTTGTTTAGAAAACAAAATGTTTGCTATGTTTTTTCACCACTACACTTTACATTACCTTTTTTTTCTGAATTGATGAGGTATATGACTAAGGTAAAATAAGAGCTAAAGTTCATATTTTTAATATACATATATTATGTTCATTAAACTCTTTTACTGGTACGCACATCACTGGAGAACAATACAGCATGCAGTGTGAATAAGCATAATGGTAAACGGTTTATTGGACCTAATACGAGTCGAGGACTCTATGAGTTGATATTTTGCATGAAATCTAAAAAATGTACTGTATAAGATTCAGAGGAATAAAAGCAATTATTCAAACTCGTTCATTACCCAAACAACGACTCTGAGCATAGTACTGATGAAGGTGACCAATGAAGTGGCTCCAACATATGTCCTGATAGTTATGAAAAAACTCGTTAAGTCTAGCTACTTATTTTATGAAGAATCCAATGACATGGTTGATAGACTCAGACATTTGATTGACCTGCAAAAACACGGGGATCTCTCACCGATTGTTGAGATATCTTCAATAATTGATGAGCTTAACGATATTGGTTATATCAGATTAGATTGCTTGCTACAATCCCTGATCAGCAAATATCTAAGATAAAATAATTAGAAAGATAATAAGTTATTTGAAGTAAATTAATTAAATTTACATATACGTTAATGTGCTAATTACTTATACAGTCCGTTCTGCTTCTGTGTTGTATAAAATCAATTTATAGAAATGGTTTTAAATAACATTTGTGCGAGAATGTTTAGAAGGAGGGTTATGGTAGGATATAAAGTATTATGATATATTCGAGTCGATTAAAATCCGTTGAGTTTTATATGAAATAAGAAATGTTTTTTGCAGGAAGTTTTTAGGCCAGTCATTCGGCGCATACAGATTTGGTTGGGTTAAGTAACAAAACTTGTGTTCGGATTTGTCCGCAGGACAATGCGATACCCCACATACCGAGAGTTGCTACCGAGTGGCTCCAGTAACACTCTTCTGACTTTAGACACTCCCATTGGTCTTCTAAATCACCAGAAATGAACATTATTGAGCATATCTGGGATGCCTTGCAACGTGCTGTTCAGATGAGATCTCCACCGCCTCGCACTCCTATGGATTTGTGGACTGCTCTGCAGGATTCATGGTGTGAATTGACTCATGCATACCTTCAGACATTAGTCGAGTCCATGCCACGTCGTCTTGCGGCACTACTGTGTGCTCGCGGGGCTCTACACGATATTTGGCATGTGTACCAGTTCTTTTGTCTCTTCACTGTACATGTTAAGCAATATTAGTTTACATTGACAGGCAAAAAACAATTTTGAATGTCCTTTTTTTGCTTTTAGTTTGCAAAATATTTGTGCTTTGTGCTTTATTCATGCATAGATAGGCAAGATAATTTTCTATGACATAAATAATTTTTTATGATAAATTCCCTGTTGTTTTGTTTTAACACACAGACATACTCCATGAGCCTAAAAATATAAATGAAAACTAAAAATTTACTCATACTTTGTTGCCATATTTGAAACACGTTTTTTATATCGTTTGTTACTATCCATTCTCCTTCACCATCGTCAAACCGTTTGCTTGTCTTTACCTCTCACTGCAGGCTACGACAATTCGTAGTCCGCTCAATATATGGAATCGTGCCAGTATCTTCGTCTTGTAGGAGTCTATGCGTCTCGTCATCACCTTCTTCACTGAAGCGAAGCACTGTTTCCTGTCCTCCTCGTCGTTATTCGTAGTCCCTATGCTAGATGCCTTCTTTGATTATGGATGTTTCACCATTTTTCAGTTGCTACATTTCGTCTGTACTGCATGGCCGAGTTACTACAAGCCACATGTTGTACACTGTGAAGTTTTCACTTTCGCAATGGATTATGTCCATAAAATAAACTTTTTAGTTGCCTTTGGCGTTAATGATGCTCGGGTTGTAGGCAGGCACCAGGGTGTAGTAGAGGCAGGAATGATTCACACCATCACAGGCTTTAATTTTTTTCACAGCATCCTCATACTGTGGGATGACTATCCAGTACCCCACTCGCCAGAACCCGGGTATGGCGTTGGGATAACACTTCACCATACCTGTCTTGAAGAAGCTAGTGTACCCTACCTCATGCATTGAAGCTCGTGGTGGTAGTGTTATTGCAGCAGCTGTGGTGGGCGTCAACCAACTGATGCTGGTGGCGATAGTGTTATCCACGGACCCCCCTCGAGTTGAAGGTGGTGCTGGATCGCAGACCTGATGTGATCAGCTGCAGGAGGTCGGCCGTCGCTTGGTCTGCACAGCTGTTCATGTTTTTCACTGTGCGGACCCTTAGTCGGTGGAGGAGGTGGTTCCGGTGGTGGCTGCTGCTGCGTTGCGATGTAGCTACTTGCACCAGCTGCGGGAAAGAGGAGAGTCCGATACTTAAGTGGAGCATCTTTCGGAGCACCCCTTGCAGAGAAGACGGTTGCGAATATATTCGTCTTGCTACGGATAGGCTGGAAGTCTCTTGTACATGTACCGACATTCGTTTTGTGCGTATGTCAATGGGAACTCTATCAATATAAAGGTCAGTTCGTTATCTGAATCTAGGGTGGCAAGTGACCATAGCCTCCCATACGTGACGATAGCCGAAGTTATTTACTGCCCACCGGGACAGCACACAAACATCTGCTGCTTGGCGATGAGAAAATTCCCGTCGAAAAATAAAATTAATTCTTTAAGGCGAGCAGGTGAGGAAAACGGCAGCAGCAGGCAGGATACTGGTTCCCGAGACATTTTATATGCTTGTTTATGAGTGCAATAGAGAGGGGTAGGCGAAGCTGCCTGATTGGCTCTGACAAACTAGTAAATGGAAAAATAAGTATGGGTTGGAGCAAGGCAGGCAGCAAGGAGGGGTTTGGGGTAAGGCGTGAGAGAGTGGTCATATTTTGGCAGGAGGAGGATGTGTGATCAACACAAAATAAATCTGTTTAACGATAAAAATTATGTAAAAATAAAAACCGAATAAGAAACGAAATAAAAAAATACATACTATTTCTAAAGTAAATTTTTTATATTTTTTTTAATTAAATTTTTTTTTACAAAAATATAAAAAAATTTAAATATACTTTTAAGGAAAATTTAAAAAGAAGAAATGTACTTAAAGAATAATTGCTACTCTAAGGAATAATTCTTATTACATGTCTATGACTATATTAAAAAAAAATTATTATTGCTCTTTTATAAGAGTTTTTGATAGTCAAGAAACATAGAAATATATAACTGCACATTAGAATAATTACGACAAGTTGTTTAACGTCCCCGCATTCAAAAACTATTACTTATTTTCAACCATTGTCCAAGCGAATGGCCAATAGCCTAGTAGTCTAAGGCATCTGCATGCCAACCCAACTTTCGGAATTTCAATCCCGCGTTCCTCCAGATAATATTTTGAGCTTCGAAATAAAAAAAAAGCAGCAACACTAGCGGCTGACTCTAGAACCAAAATGATTGCCGAGTGAGAGTGACACTAGCACCCCTAGTAGGCAATGAAGGATAAGTGGTAACAAAATTACATGTTCGAACGAATGACCCACGGTCAGATGAAATGAATGATTTTACACTGTTAAAATGTTAGTAGGACATCCCACGGAAAAACAGCACAGTCCTATTATAAATAACTGCTATCTTATTCGAAATATTCAAACCGCAATATTTAGGGTAATTATCAGAAAAAAAAATCCAGTATGTTATAATCAGAGTGACATCTATTTAAATAAAATCCTGGAGTCGTTTCTTATTCATTTCAAATACAAACATAAACTACTAGCAGTTTTTTTGTGCATTTTGAAACTAACCTTAAATACACAAAATTTACCTCTTATTACATCGAAAACCAAAATTTGATATTTTTTATCCTTTGCAAAATTGTAGCAGATAAGTTTATTTGTCTTCATAAAACATTTGTTTTCCAATTACTAAAACTATCAATGACATTTATTATTAATGTATAAAAGATCATTATTCCTACAAACTTATTTTCACACAGTAGAATTATTTTGCTGCTTCCTGAACATTGTAACAACTTAGATAAGCAGTCAGACATTCCCGGTGACAATTTATATGCACTACCAGTTTCAGAAGTAGGAGATACATAACACAAGATCTGAGTGGCAGATATGATTATTTCATCTGCTTTAGTTGGAAAAACAAATGAGGCTGACGGTCCATGTGCATTAAGAAGTAATATTTTTAATTCTTTAGTTACTTCATATTTCTCCAGCACACAATCTCACCACCAATGATCATCATACACCACAGATATGTATCCTGAGGCTGTTGCGAATGGAATGTTTCCAGTTCTCTGACCAGAAGATGTTGCTATAGTCACGACAGTGCCCTCTTGCGATCTGGACTATTTATTAGCAAATCAAAGCTGTGTCATACGCTGAATAAAAACACGATATTGCCTTGTGCCTGCCACTGTTCTGGCATTTTCGAAACTCTGTTGCAGATTATGTCTGGTTTGGTAACTTCCCTTTCAGGAACGTAAGTTAAATGTATTGACGATACATGCTCGTTTACTCACGAGTAAAATTCTGTTGGTGTCAGTATTTCATGGTTTTGTAAACTTAAACGCACTGCAAGACTTTATATTGTGCCTCTTACACCTTCACAACGGCTCGATATGCCTTAATCCGACCCTGCTCCAGAGAAAAAGAAAAAAATGGTGACTACAGAGAGTTTAAATGCAGCACAAATAGATAATGCTAATCGCGCTGCGGGTTTCCTAGAAGACAAGGCTATATAGATTTTCTATAGCCCAAAATATCCGGAATGGACTTACAATATCCTAGCCGTGCATTTTTTTTGTCTTAGGTGTTCTGGAGGAAAGAAGGCGATATATTCTTTCATAGTTTCTGGTTTTCGTTATTTTGACAGTATATTTGATATTTTGCACGCCCTACTTTAGAAAATATTATTATATATTGAAAGGGTCAGTACAATAAACCGAACTGCAACTTCCTACTAACGAACCCATTATGTTGGACTTAAAACTGCATTATAAAATATTTAAAGTACATATTTATTTACCTTATGTGGCAAAAGCCAAAAAGGTCAACCCAGATTTAATTTGAAAAAAAAAAAAAAAAAAAAAAAAAAAAAAAAAAAAAAAAANTTTTTTTTTTTTTTTTCAAAATATCTTACGCAGCGAAATAATTATGATAAATAATATTCAGTATACCACTATAATGAAGTTTTACAAACAGCTAAAACTCATTATTTTTCTTTATTAATTATACTAACCACTTTTCGTGCCAAGTATACGCTCTAAATATTTTAAAATACACCGCAATATTTTTAAAACATAATTTCTTCGTATTATAATTTTTTCTTTACGTAAATTAAAATATACTTATCTCAACACGGCTGCCTCGTTCTCTCTATGCCCACCAAGGCTAAACGAGGGCGCTAATGTAGCACTCCCCTCCACACATCTCCTCCGCACTGACTATGCTGCAAGTCATGTATGGCAACACTGGCAGCAGAAGTTTCCAGAAATAATACCGAAATATATTAATATTCTTCCAATTAAATTACGAATAATAAAACACCTCCCATCCACTGCTGGGCACAGTTTTCCTCCGAGCAGCGCAATAACGCTTTCTCCTACTCGAGGCTCTACTAGACTCGCCAAAAGTGGCGACTAAGGATGTGGATAATAAACGTGGTCTAATAGTTTTTTAAGAATTCAAATTTCACCAATCAGCATGTTATACGTCACCGAAAGAGGGGATGGGGGATCGATGCACACAGTGACTACAGGCAAGTGCAGAAACAGCCGTCTCTGCCGTGTGTGCTCGCCATCAGCCGGTAATCGCCAGCTGTGAGCTGCCACCAGCTTGATACTCAGCACACAGGAAAGAAGGCTAAGTTCCGCTATAAATTTTTCTTCCTCCATTGCGCGGAAGTGAGAAAACATTCAGTGACTAAAGGTGCACGTAAATATGGAAAGATTGTGACAACCACCACATTGCAAAGCACATAGATAACATGTTTGGCTATTATTAATTTTCTGAGTTTTGATTGATTATCAAATTTAATAATAGAATATAAACCTATCTTGGTGTAGGCCTTTTCCTAAATAGTGTTCAACGAAATATTCAAATACGTAAACTCATAATAGTGTTAACTACATTTTTTTAAATTTCAGATGTCTATAAATATGGTATCCTACATAGTCCATTCCCAATAAGTTCTCAATTTTCCGAAAACCAACTAAAGTTCTACTTTCAGGTACCGATTACGTATCCTTCCGCTTAATGTAAAGGAAAGCAGTGCCACGCGACTTCAAAGTTTCAAATGTGATATGTTTTGTTTACATATTTATTTTTCCAAACAATGTTTACTTGTGTCTTATAATATTAAGTATAGATTTTCTCAATTTCGGCCTGGAACTGTATTTATATTAACTTTAAAATTAATAATGTCTGGAGTAATTACAGTTCGCATGGTAATTATTTTTAATTTTTTTAGATATTTCTGATAGTCATGATATACCACTACACGTTAATATTTTGTCTCGGATGTGTTGAACGTTTGATCTTTGGGGGAAATAACATTTTTATTTAACCTTTTCTGACTGATACTGTTAGCTTATTGTTTTTTAAAGGACGGCCTCGATTTAAATAGATACAAAATCGAACAAGGATCCAGTCCAACGAAAAGACAGTAAACTCAAGCACATTACTCCTGATTTATTGGAGGTATCAAGAAACTTCATTTAGTGGCGAAAAGTTTGATGCTGTTTCCACAATACAGCGATGCGTAACGATGCGATACATGACGACGCGATGGGCTCCGACGAGATATACTATGTGTTTCATAGTTGAGCGATGGTCTATATGCAACGTACGCCGCCTATTTTATATTTTAGAGGGAGAAATATAGTTTTCAGACATCACGAATGTGACAAAAGATATACAAGAAAAACCTTGACCCTTCACACTCACGTTTTGCGTGTAATATGTAACCATGCCATAAATGCGCGTGTCTTCTTTTAAAAAGTAACCAAATAGTTGTTCTTTTTACACTCCATGTACACAAATACTTGTTCTTTTTCTTGTAGGCTATCGCCTACAACCCCTACGCAAGAATTACGGGCAACGCACTCGTTTCCGACACATTGCGACGGACTGCCGCTTCATCCTGATTGCCTACAGCTCATCACAACGCATCGCTGTATTACGGAACCAGCTTAAATATACCAGAGAGCATGCACACTTATAGGCTGCAGTAATATTTGTTCCGCTCTTATTTCTTCGTATTGGTCCTTTTTACTTGGTTTATTATTTATTTATATATTTCTGGCTGTACTCAAGAAATGTGAGCAATCTTCTGGGACTGAAGTAAACAATAAATTCTCAGAATCGTAAGAACGTTACATAATTGTGTCTCAAAGACCTAGGAAAAGCTACAAAGTTATGATAAACAGACACGACCTTCAAATAATTAATTTAGTCATAACAATCGTTTTCGGTTAATATGTACTAATCTAGCACGTCCTGTACTTGCTATCCCACACATAAACACAACGGATCAGCTTAACGGCTAACAGCTACAGAATTCGGCTGACACAACGACGGCTATTTAGAATTTATAGCCATCATTAGCAATTGACAAGGAGGGTAGGTAAAGAAAATATATATACAAACCAATTAAACAATTTAAAATATTTATGTAGGAACAAAAAGAAACACTTGGTAAAGCAACTCGCCATGTCACTAATTTTGCAAGCATCCAATTGGCAACTTCTCCACCATCGCGTCTTAATGCAGACCTTAATAATAACTAATTTAAAATTAAAATATCTTTTCAATTATGTCACAATTTCAAACGTCATTATTTTTACTGTGATAAGTATGAAATATGCTAAAATTGTAAACATGTTTTCACTATCCGGCTACTAGCGCTACAAAACTTATGGAATCTAAAAAAAAAAGTTACAAGCTTTACTCAGCATATTTAGTTAATTCCTCGAATGAAAAAAATACAAGTTGTGCAGTGCCTTAGCGCCGTATTTTGCGTTAATATTATTAATAGTAAAACGACAGATTTTTCTAACCGTACTACATGAAAATGTAAACATTTCCGTAGTAAACGTTTACTTTACAAACAGAGCACTAAGACCTAATTACAACATAATTTTGCCTGTAAAATATTTCTTATCAATTGCTGCCAACTTGATATTGTTCTCATTGTTTTGTAATGTTTGTTAATTACGTAACAAATATAACAAATTATACACACTATAAAAAAAAGGTTTCATTTAATCAAAAATATAATACATTAAATTTATAAGTTACATTTTTGTGGTATAAGAGTAATTAATATATTAAAAACCGGTGCACACAACACTCCTGAGGTGATTTTCCAAAGGATTTTTTTTAATGTGACGATACTTTGAATATATTAAACGAAAACTCCCGACCACATAAACGCTTGTCTTTTGTTGTGAGGTAAAAGGTGTGCCTGGTACCTGGTACCTGGGACAGAGGCATTATTTTATTCGCATTGTCGCTCATCAGATTGATGGATGCTTTGACATAACTGTATTTAATCTTGGGTGACGTACTGCTGGCGTGCTATATTTGTGTTCAACGAAATGTCGCATTTCCAGTCACAAATTGCGCTTTTGTTAACACTTAATATTTATGATCATATTTATTTTATTAAAATGATACCTGCAACAGATTTTAGAATTTGAATGCGGATTAGGCCCCACAGGTACATGTGAATAAATTGCATTTTGTAGGCTGAAGTTCGTTTCAGTATTTTGTTTCTTTGTAAGTAGTCGTGTATTAATATAAGCAAAGTTGTGTACAATAAGAGAAACACAAAAAAACAATTATTCGCAAATTATGCACACATTTTGAAATATCCACAGTAGTATTAATAAATAACTCGCATAAACGTGTAATTCTATACTAAGACACTTAGATTCATAAAGATATTCGGCAGGATTTTATTGGCGATAGTTCTACCACAGTTCCACGTTTATTTTATCGCTATACACTTTTCGTCTGTCGCAAACACATGATTTTTACGTGCCAATGTGAAAAAAAAACCCATGTGCAAAAAAATGCCACTATGTTAAATTCGTACGAGTACAACAGATTTTGCAACACACAAACGTTATAACTTGATATTTGTCCCTTTTGCACATAATGCGGTTTACTTGCGTTAGTTCGCCGCTAGGGGACATACATATCCCTCCACCATTCATTGATGCAAGACGCCGAATAAGGCCTTAGATAAGTGTCAGCGACAGAACCAGGTTCAGTGTATACGCAGAATGCCCCTACGGCGCTTTCGAAATGCCTTTTCCCAGCTTCATGAGTTTGAGACGGGCCGCATTGTCAGCTTTCGAGAGCAGGTTGGACGTTACGGGGCATTGCTTGCCACTTAACCGTTCTAGTGACATTGTGAGTCGGTGTTATACGCAGTGGGAGCAGGAGGGCACACACACCCGTCGAGAAGGCTTGGGTCGAACCCGGAGAACCACCAGCAGAGATTATCCTTTTATCGTGCGACAAGCTGTAAGCACTCTACGGGCGTCGCTATGCACCATCCAAGGACATGTCACGGCAATTGGGAATACGCTTTGGGGGAACCTTGGAAAGAAACAGTAAACATCATTCTCTTGCATTACTGCTACGGCAACCATATTGGCAGCAAGGACACCACCATTTAGTTTTCAAAATTAGGACAACCGCCATTTGGTTTTCAAAATTTGGCAAAATTTTAGAAATTTAATTTTACTAAAATTTATTTTTACCAAAAATTTTTAATACAATTATTTTGAAAAGTCAAAATAATTTATTTACCATTTAAAAAGTAAGAAAAAAATATTTAATATTTTAAAACTTAAAAAAAATATTTTCTCAAACATTTCATGGTGGCCATTTTTGTTTTTGAGGCTATGACTCCCTGTGACGAACCTCCTAAGCCATTAAATCTCCCGAGGATACGAGCAGTGTTATTTCAAAAGGTTTATATAATTATTATTCTTACGATTTCATTAATAACTGTTTGTAGTATCCATACTGCGATTTAATACATGCATGCCAGTTTTATATAATGGATATTGAACAAACTAATTATTATTCGTGAGAATTCATTAAATACTTTTACAGTATCAATATATTTGATTTAATACACACTGCCATTGGTGACGCGGTGGAACAGCGGCTAGACACATCGTTTATTCCAGTGTAAAATAATTGATTCTTTAATAGTACTAAATAATATAATGAATATTGAACAAATAATTATTATTCAAATGAATTTATTAAACACTTTTCACTTGTGTAATATATGCACAAGTGTACAAAATGTTTCCTTTACAAGTATGGTTATAGACATGCAGTTGCCTCCACAGTAAAATAAGTATACATTCTTTAATAGCACAACATATGTGTGTCAGGTTTTATTTCATTATTCATATGAATTTAGTAATCAATCTTTGCAGTACCAATAACATCTCAGGTGTACATAATACATATACATTGAAGCATGAACTGGACACTTGTGTTTATAACTTGTTTCATTTACAAGCTTCTTCCACCACAGTAAAATAAGTACTAAAAAAATTGATTCTTTAATAGCACTTGAAGTATGAATTCGACGCTTGTGTGATATGTGTATGTTGGTGCATGGGTATAACTTGTACAGTATCTCATGTTTATTTAATACACATTCATATGAAATAATTAAATACCTTTGTAGTATATTCCACCGTGAGATCTATTTTTTCTCAGGTGCACATGATAGATATTGAAGCATGAACTCGACCCTTGTGTGATATTTTTTGGTTGGTGCATGTGTATAACTCGTACAGTATCTCATGTTTATTTAATAAATACTTATATGAAATAATTAAATACCTTTGTAGTAGGGCTGAGCCAATACCGGTACCGATATATCGAAACCGGTTGATATCGTAACTATCGGAATTGCTCGCAATTCATGTTTAAATCGCCAATAATATACCCGATATTTTGCCCTAAGAAGTTAAGATGGTGCTGTTTTCATCTTGCCATAATTGGAGTGGTTTAGCGCACTATTTTGTTGTGTTAAAGTAATAACCGTCTTTAAATTGGCTTTTACTAAAGTACCTAACTGGCTGTGTTTATTTTTAAACAAAATTAGGCACGTTTTGTATGATTGTTTACAAAACATGTATACAACAAAACAGTAGTAACGGCCATTTGCGTTCACACAATTTTATCTTTGAAGGTAAGCTTGCCGCATGAACAAAACTTAACATTTAATCAGCCTAACACATATATAATATATACAATAATTAATATTTACGACTACCTCCATAAATATTTTGTCTTAGTAATTTCATGTACAACCGCAAACACGGCGACGCATGAACAAATTATGTAATCTTGTAATGTTGGTAACATGCTGTACAATAAAAAAATTATGTAAACTTGTAATGTTGGTAACATGCTGTACATCACTTCCGCCGCTGTTGGTTTGTTTGCTGTTGCTGTAGTTATGTGACGGTGTTAGGTTAGGGAACAAACGTGGTGAAATTATTTACGCGTGCCAGCAAAAAACAAATAATATGGCTGGAAGGAAACCTGAAGTGTGGAATTTTTTTACCCTAAGCAACACGCAAGAATGTTTGCAATATTTGCAAATGTTTGGTTTCGAGAGGCGGTACATCATCGAGGTCGTATAGTACCACAAACTTAAAACGGCACCTTGAGTGTACGCACCCTTTCTAGTGGAAGCTTTAAATTACAACAGTGTCCTCTTAGGCCTGTTGTACAACTCTCTACACAACTTTCTGGCAGAGGAAACGTGCCTAGCCATGCCATAATTGCGAGTACTTCACAAATTTCAGATAACGATTGTGTGGCTACATGTTCATCTAGCCCTGATGTAAACAGGTCTAAACCAAAATTTCATAACGTGTATGAATTAATGGAAAAAGTAAAGTAAACCTTATTCTTCATCACATGCCAGCACTGTGAAAATAATCAGTCTCATTGGAATAATCATTTGCACAGACCTTTTACCAATTAGTATTGAGTAAAACAAAGGTAGGTTGAATACTACAAATACATTATATGCATAATTCATATGTGCATCACATCTTACACATTTTACATCAATTTAGATTATTTTTGTCTTAAAAATATGCTTAATTACTAACTAGTAAGTGGTTCCGAGATTTTATTTATCTTAATAGTTTGAACCATCACTAAAACAATAAAAACAAAGACAATTAAAATTTTCATTAACTAAATGTTTTATTAATAAAGTTTTTAATTTTTTGAAACACGAAAAAATTTTATTTTTCCTTGTCAAGGCAGTATCGGTATTGGTATAGGCATATCGGTAAGTTTGTATCGGTAATATCGGAAAAGGCTCAAAAACCATATCGGCTCACCTCTACTTTGTAGTATATTCAACTGTGAGATATATTTTTTATCAGGTGTACATAATGAATATTGAAGTATGAATAAATTTATTAATAATGGTTTGCAGTATCATTATATTTAATACGCATGTCAATATTTTGGGCTAAACGAATTATTATTCATATTTATTTATTAAACATTCTTCACATGTGTAATATATGCGCAGGTGTATAACTTGTTTCCTTTACAAGTATGGCTATAGACATGCAGTTTTCCTCCACAGTAATAGAACAGTCTACAAAATAATTATGTCCTAACACAACAACACGAGCACCCACTTCCAAAGAGATAGGTTGCATCACAGCCTCATGAACGCACAAAAATTAAGTATTTGAGAATTTTACATAACAGAGCTCAAAATAACTTACATAAATAATGCTGATTAACTGATTTGCATACCAGTGCAATGGATATCGTGCAGCAGCGAACCACGCTTCCTGTGCACATCAGTGACATTGACCAAGATGAATTAAACGGCTTTAAATCACGTCATGGAAATTTATTACCGGGTACCGTACAAGCTATTATAGCCAGACCAAGCAATTGCGGTAAGGCATATGTTCTTGTCAGCCTCCTAGAGGAACCCAATGGGCTTATATTCGTAAATTTTTACCTATACACAAAATCGCTTCAACAGCCAAAGTACTTCTGACTATCACAAATATTACCAGTCGTTGCCGGACTTGGTTATTTTCCCTGTAGCGATAATGATGCAGTCGTACAGCCAAGCGAAGCTTTACCAAACTCTGTTTATTATTTTCGACGACATAGCATGCGAGAAACAGACGACAATGCAGAAATATTTTAGCATGGGACATCATGTAGCTGTGGATTATATTTACCTATATCAAATGCATTTTTCGAATGCTGAAACATCTTCTATATGACAACGCTAATTTCCTAGTCCTATTTCGTATGGACGACCTGAATTTACGCCACGTTTACTCTGACCATGTGAATACTGATATGACATTTGACAGATTTAAAGAAATGTGTTCGCATTGCTGGCGCTAACCTCACGAATTCCTAGTGTTAGCAAAAGATTTTCCATTTTTAATAAGGGGTGGTAATGTAGACATTATGACCACTTCATTATTGATCGTCAGTGAAGAAGGAGTTACTCCATATCCAAATTTGGCCATAGTGGTCTAAAGCAGGGGCCGGAAAGCTGTATCATATCTACCAACGATGGAGATTGCAGTTTCGGAGGTAAATGAGCAAATCATTTAGGCATCCCTAAACATGACAGTGATGCCGCAAATGTATCCTTTGTATGAAGTGTTATGTCGGAAGTGTTACAGACAGTGACACATTATTGGCAGGTATCACACGAACCACCACTTCAGAGGCATCGCTGAGTGGTATGGGTGAGCGTATAGCCAGCAGAATTCATATGGCAGTTTCAAGTGAATTACGCCCATTGTCCGAAGACGTTAAGACACTATCTGCGTTGGGTGGGAAACTCGCTACTGTGAAAAGCTGTCTTTTCGATACTAATATACTCACCACAAACATGGATTTGCGCCTCACCACATTAATTGAAAATATATCCCAACTGATCGCCTTTACTGGCGTGGATGCACTCGAAGTGGTGGAAGGTAGGCTATCTGGCAACACGAACATACTCTCTACCAAAATGGAGGCTCAGTTACACAAATGATCCGAAGACATACTGAAATTGAACACGATAGGAGATAGAATTTCCACCATGGAGAAGATAATCGACGATGTAGGAGAGCAAGTTAGTGCTAGAGTTCTAGCAGGTCTCACTGCCATACTTGGCAAGTACCTTAATGCGAAGACCGAGAGTAATGTAGATAAGAAGCTGGAATCGAACCTCGTTGCTATGGAGGGCCATCTGTTCGCCAACACGAACATACTGTCTACCAAGCTGGACGCCCAGCTGTGCAGTTATCCGATGATTAAAAGAAACTCGGCGCAATAGGCGGTACAGTTTCAGCTATGGAGAAGAAAATTAACGATGTAGGTGCGCAAGTTAGCGGTCTTGCAGCTAAACTAGACAGTCACAATAATGACAAAGCTACGCTGGATGTAATAAGTAAGAATTTAGAATCGACCCTAGATCTTGTCAGTGTGTTGTCCGTTACAGTGACAAAACATTTTCAGATGTTAACTAATAGAATGCGAAGCATAGTGGGAAGCAAGCTACCTGCCATGGAAACACAGCTGGTAGATTTACGCGATCGTGTGGATTAAAGATCGCTTACGAACCTCGCGGCAACATTGAGAGATAATTTGCGTGTAGCAAATGAGACTGCAGGCAAGTTTAGTGGTGTGGATGCTAAGATAACAGCAGTCGAACAGACCATTGGTAAGGGTTTCGCAAGCCTCTCCACTAAACTAGACGAGCAACTGAATATGTCTGGCAAAAGTGTAGGAGCGGTAAACACACTATGTGTGCAGTTAGAGAGTGTAGGTAGCCTGGAAACCCAACTCATCACTTTTTTGAGGGCAGGACTAATACATTTACTATAAATATGCTCGAAGAATTTTATGGGCGTAACCAAAGTTTGAGTTTGGGACTGGCGGATATAGAGGAACTTATACAACACAGGATCGTAAGTTATTTAAATAATTTGCGCACGAACGATGAAAAGTGGCAGCATTGCGAGCACATAAGTACTGCCGTTCTCAAACAACTCAATACGTTGGAGGATAAAATAGTAAATCTGATTGCCCATAGAGACGTTGTCTAATGTATAAAGTACGTACATTACACTTTTGCCCATTAGTATAATGGCTGGAGCTGTGGAGGATTTAGGCCATGCTATTTTAAGTGGGTGCGTATGGAGCATGATGCCGTACTAGAACAAGCTTTTCAGCCAATCATATCCCGAATGGATGCACTAAATAAACAACCTATTCCCCCTGACGTGAAGAATGACTCGGACAACGAATTAAAGCCAATTCCGGACAAAGTTTCTTTGTGAGAATTAAAACCTAAAAAAGTAAAGTTCTCGGCCACAGTCCGTAATTATCTCACTTCTTATACAAAGTGTTTTAATGTCGGGATATATGGTGTTTACAGCAGGCATAAAAATTGGTTCCTGGGCAACAAACAAATTTTTTTTCTACCTTATGATAATGTACAGATTCATAATGAAATAATACATGCCTCTCTGGGGCTTTACGAACTATTATTTAAATGCAGACCAGGCGAATTCTAGCGAGAAGCTCTTAATCAATATAAAAAAATTCTTTCTATCACGAGCGCGCATTTTACCTATAATGGCGTGACTAGCAACACATATAAGGATGAATCACACCCGAAATTTGACATTGTGCCATAGCTGTTTCCGGACGTTGGAATATCTAGTGGCTCGGGACTGAGTTCAAAACTTGATCATAGTAGTCAGCTTGAGGACGTTTACTGGGACGACGTAAATGAGTTAGTGGCATGCCTATGTCAACTCATTGCATCACAACAGGGCGGAAATAATTCACACACCAATGGGATCATGAATATAGCGGATGAATTACTCTAAGGAGGGTATGTGTACTGAAAAAATGTCTTGTGCAGCGATTGCAGCTGAGCTGCACCGACCAGCACGAAGGAATTACATTAGAAGGCATGTACTGTTTGGGCTTCGCGACCTATATCAGGCTGACATGGTAGAAATGATTCCTTACGCTTCTGTGAATAAAGGCTATAGATACCTGTTAACAGTAATCGATTGTTATAGTAAATATGTGTGGGGTGTCCCCGTAAGACATAAGACAGGAAGTGTTGTTACCAGGGCTATGAAAATGGTTTTAAATGACAAGGGATCACAGAGAAATATTCAAACAGACATAGGCAAGGAATTCTACAATAAACCTTTCCGTTCACCAATGAAACAGAATAACATTATCCATAACACTACATTTAGTAAGATAAAAGCTTCTATAGTGGAATGGTTTAACAGAACTCTGAAAAATCGTATGTGGCAAGAATTTTCGACACAAGGAAGTTATGCTTGGCTGGATATGCTACCCCGTCTGATAAGCAATTACAATAACAGAATACATAGGACAATTCGAATGCCTCTGGTAGACGTTAGATATGATTCGCTGCTATCAACCGTGTTTAAATATACAAAGGTTCTAGATTCTAGGAAACAGAAAGCAAAGGTTCTCTTAGGGATACTTTCCGAATTGGTATGTCGAATTATTTCGCGTTAAAGAGATCCGGCATTACAAACCACAAACCTATGGGCTTGAAAATTAGAATGGGGAGCATGTTAAAGGTTCGTTTTACGAGCAAGAAATACTGGTAACCAAATATCCTGATTCTTATTTGGTCGAACAAATTTTTTATGTGCTAGAGACGACAGAGCATATGTAAAATGGCTAGGATTTCATAAACATCACAATAGTTGGATTCTCATATCAGATCTTACTAAAAAGTAATTTTGTTTCTAGATATAAAAAAGTGGTTGTGTCAGGCAGGCAAAACACGCGCTCATTCGGAGACAGGAGGTGTGGGGTGGAGAAGTGGCCTGCTCGTTCAGTGAGGAGTGGGGTCTGGAGGTCGCTCGCTGCAGTCTACACAGCGCCAATTGGCCTGCTTGTCACACATCAGGTAGAGGAGACATGCGGGAGGAGACAAAATAGCGGGCGGCAGTCGCTCGGGCAGGGAGTAAAAACATCCGGTAGTGAAGCGAGCTGGAAGGAGGGGAAAATACTGTCAATAGCCAGCCGAGACTGTAGCGCCTTGCTGAAAGAAGTCACACACACACCTGCCCATGCTCGAATCCATTCACAAACATTATAAAACACCTAAACCATATACTTTAACAGTCAGTTTCACGTTATGCCTCGCAGGGATAAGACTGCCAAGAAAGGAGCTGGTCTGGTAAATACGTTAATAACTAATGATCCATTTGAAGCTCATATACCAGGATACAAATTTTGCAGGCCTGGAATGCATCTGGCGCGAAGAATACAGAGAGGAGACGTGCATGTAAATACTCTAGATGCTGCATGCAAGGAACATGACATTGTGTATGCCACTAGTAATAATTTGAAAGACCGATGCACTGCAGACACTGTTCTTGCGAATACAGCGAAAGCAATAGCCGGTTCTGCCAACTCTAAGCTCGGCAAACGCCTGGCCGCTTGGGGGATTTCTAAAATTATGAATTCCAAATTTAAACAAGTGATGGGAATCAAGTTTGGAAGGATGACACTTACTTGCAGGAAGGCCAACACGGAGGGATACTACCGTTCATTTTACCAGTTATAAGGGTGTTGGGTACATTGCATTCCCATGCCACTCCATTTTAGAGTTTAATTTCTGTCATGCTCGGGGATGACGGTCACCTACAGGTCCCAGCTGGAAAGACCGTCACTCGGAGGGTGTTGCCTTGCCCTGGGTGCACTCCCCACACGCCATTATCATTATTATGGGTAGTCTAGTTGGAGGGGCGAGCGGAATTTCCCGAGCTGTGAATAGTGCTAAGGACATGAATAAACGCTTAGCTGAACAATTACGTCACAATAAAAAAAATGGAAAATATTACCAGGGCAAAAACTCAGGAAAAAGGCTTTACTAGCGTCGGTACCACGGCAGAGGCTCAAAACGGAGGCGACGAAAGAGAAAGTCCTGAGTGAACTATCTAACCGTCCATTAAAAAATATAGATTTGCGTACATTTTCACGAAAATTAAAAATTTGTATTTTCCGGGGTGTTTTCATGATTGATAGATTGCCAAGATGCACAAAACAGGTAGAATGCAGCATAGTTAATTTAGATACGAGTTCCAGGCCTGGGACTCATTGGACAGCTTATAAAATTAATGGGAACACAGTACAATATAATGATAGCTACAGGAACTTAAGGGCCCTGCCAAAATTGAAAAACATATGTTAAAGGTTCTAGAATTTGTAACAACCACGAGACAGAACAGTGTCCACGGGACTGGAACTGCGGCCACCTGTGCTTGCGCTTCCTTCTAACTTAAAGTCAAGGCGATATTGCTAAGGTACCAGTCATGTTGCTTACTCTGATAGTAACAGGCAATACCTCGGAATTATGATCCATGAATTTTCCACCGCTAAGCCTGGCGGGCGCGTGGTCTGTAGCTGTGATAGATTTTCAAACATATTTTTCAGTACCAAACATTGAAGAATGTAATTATATGTTCCGATATCTTAAGGGAGACGCTAATAAAAGAGAGGTGCATATCCCTACTAGATCGTACGTGATTGAGGATATAGCCGAGTATCTGAAACGGGAGCTGGGGCCGGAAGTTACCTTAGCGTTACGAGGAAATTCTAATACTCTGCACAGCGAAATGTGTTGTACAGTGCAGGTAGACTTTACACAAAATGCAACTCTCGCAACCATGCTGTGTTTTGAAAACACTAAAAAAGAGGCGAATAAAACTCACGAATCTACCCTACCTGTAAATATATTTCCTGTGAACGTTATCAGAATAAATTGAAATTTAGTTAGTGGTTTGTTTCTCAACGGTAAACCGAGCCAGACATTACACGAATCTCTGCAAACATCCCGCCAGGATTTAAACTAGTGAGCGTGCCAACAACGCCTATATATGTGCCGGTCGCGAGAGAGAACGTACAGGAAGTAATTGTTTCCATAGTAGACCAACAAAGTCGTTTGATTAATTTTCGAGGTGAGGAAATAACCATGTGTTTGCATTTGCGGAAAGATGGGGCTGAAAATTAAGCATGCGAAAAGATTAAAAAGACTTTATCACCTCACGCCTAAAGTCAGTAAAAGGCAGGCACGCAGTCCACTTACATCTGAAAACATGTATTTCCTTACCAGATTACAATTAACGATTAAGAATACGTATGGATGCAGAAATCTTAAACGTCGGAGAGCCGGTAGGAAACAAAGACGCAATAACAAATGCGGAAATCCACACGTACTCGTCATATCTTCCAGGCCCGTACGTAGCCTCGTCAGAGGTTCAGATTCCCGTGCTAAACCAAGATATTTACACAGCACCATGTAATTATTATTTGCGCTTTCTGGGTACGCTGACAAGGGCAGGTAATGCACTTCCAGCAACTACTAAAATCATAAGAAATGGTATACTTCACATGATTAATATATTCTCCTATGAATTGAATGGGTGCGAAATAGATGCAATTCGTGATGTTGGAATCACAGCAACCATAAATAATTACCTTTCATTAACACATAACCATTTTCCGGACACCATTATGGCTGGCTGGGGAATCGAAGAAGTCTTTAAGGTTCTTGATCTATGCCAATGGTAAATTTGAAGTGTGTATTCCCCTAGCTATACTGTTATGGTTCGCAGAAGACTACAGGCACATGATTATTAATTCCAAGCAGGAGATAGTTATGCAAATGGCCAACACTCAAACGAATGCACTCCAGGACACTGGTGCAGAAGCAGCGACACTCTCAATACTTTCTATTGACTGGTAACTACTTCATGTACAAGTAAACATGTTGGAACATCTAAAATTTTTGAAATACGCAGAAAAAGGTAGGAACTTACATAAAGCATTTCGTATTTGGAGTTTAGAAATGTATCCTAGCATGCCGAGCTCTATAAGCGTAAATTGGAATGTGAAAACTAGTTTCACAAGTGAGAAACGGAGATATATAATTGTAGCGTTTCAGACAGGTAAAAATAATGTGCTCAATAAGGATTGCTCGAAATTTCATCACGTAAATATTAATAATGTTAAATTTTCTTAAACTCAAAGACCTACCCACATGGAGATTTAAATATAGATTTCGCAATCCGTGCTTATATGGTACCGTACCAAATGTACACGTACTTTCAACGATCATACTATGGCCAAACACTAGCCCCCACTCTAGAACCATACAAGTTAATGGACACTGCGCCCCTACTAGTGTTTGACAATAGCAAACAAGCCGATCACTTAAAATCCGGGGTTGTAGACTTGCAGGATTGAAATAACTGTCGCAGAGAATTTCCCGGCATTCACCCAGGCCTACGCCTTAATAATTCACGACAGACTAGTCACATATAATATGCGCGACAGAGTAGTTTTAATACTGACATAAATTACATATATAGCCCATTTTCTCTCCAACCGTCATAGTGTACGTGAACATTCAGGGTTTTGTCTCGCAGCAGGCTTTTATTTTCAAATGTATTTGTATAGCATACATTGACGGTCGCATAGATTCGCATACATTTCGACTGCTGTGTCCATGGCATGAGCTGGACGTGAAAAGCAAAGTAACTAATATATTGCTGGAAAAATTCTATCACTGTCTACATTGGAGTGAGGGAGATTTGGAAGATAATAAAGCATGCAATGTACTTGTCTCTGCATTAAATGAGAATAGTACAGTCTTTGTAGCCGGGCCAGAGCAGAAGCGATGTTTATGCAATTATTGCACCACTAAAATAAAACTCTGTGATCTACAAACTGAGTGTGAGTGCCCATCGTTTAGAAAGTTGGGAGAGAAATATAAAAAACATCTAGAACATGCATGTGGCACATGTAGAGATAACCTTGTGTGCCCTTGTCTTAATGCACTTTTGATAAAGACTAGGCACCTGTTGGACTATGTCATAGGTCCATTACCTGCTGGACCGAGAGCTGTACCGGCGACCGTCATACAAGCTACATGAACAGAGGAAAAATTACAAGGATGACGATGTGTTCACCGTTAACATGCGAGGTGTATCTGGCTATAATATAAGAAGAGCGACAAGTAGAGCTGTAGTAGTTATCAGTGTTTCGTTGAGAAGAGATCTATCGACATATGTAATATGTGTAACATACATAACTGTGTGGCATTTCTGCCGGAAGGTGTGAAAACGTACGAGAAATACATTACCGGATATAGAAGAGTAGTGTTTAAACCAGAGCTTGAATACGAGCAAGTTAAAATATGTCACTCTGAAAATCACTTTTGGGGTTATCAAGACACTTGCGATAACTTTTATTATGATATTCTACCCTGCTACAAGTCCGACCAGTGTGCCGTCTACAATATCCGACCCAAGAGTGAGCTACCTGAAAATGGTTGTATTCTCGTAGTACGTACTGAATGTGAAGACTTTACAGAACTGCGTAATGAAAACAAGAAGGTCAAACTTACCTTGCGAAAAGTTGATGCTGGATCAACTTACTACTGGACAGAAGAATGTACAGGCCACATACATACAAGCAAGCTGGAAGAATGTGGCACCACATACATTCTACCCTGCGCTGCTAAGGTATGTTTAGTCTTAAATTGAAACTGTATATTAGTGAAGGCTAATAAATCAGTTACAACAACAACATGAACGTTGAAGCAGACAGCAACACGATGGCTGAGGGCGAAATGACATGGCACAGCAAGTGTAAGTGTTGTCAGGTAATGTACGACATTTGCATGCATTCGGCTGTTATTGTTCAAAAAGCTCTGAAGAAATGTCGATGCAGTGTATATGCTATATAAACGACATGTTTTCCTACCAGTCGACACCAGTGAGATCAAGATGAACGTACCATTTCGCCCAGAGACAGCCTACATCAGTGTAATGCCTGGTAACAACAGCATAACCTATGTCTGTGATGGCAAGACCGCTGACGAGCCAAGAATGTACAGCGAAAAGTGTAATGGTATAGCGCATTGGCTGCTTGCCCACAATCCAACATCATACGTGCGCTGTCAGCAGATGGTCGAATGCAATATTCTGGGGAGGTGTGTCGTTAACTACACTGATGAGCAAAAAAAAAAAAAAACGGCATAGGCATTCGTATGCAAATAACAGAGGTATGGAACTAATCAGAGTTACGCGTTGTGGTCGGCAGCTAGATCGGTTACTGCTGCTAAAATGGCAGGTTATCAAGATTTAAGTGCGTTTGAACAGGTATTATAGTCGGTGCACGGGAGATGGGACATAGCATCTCCGAGGTAGCGATAACATGCGACACCTCACACGTCGAGAGTTGCTACCGAGTGGCTCCAGGAACACTCTTCTGACTTTAGACATTTCCATTGGCCAGTTAAATCACAAGACATGAACATTATTGAGCATATCTGGGATGCCGTGCAACGTGCTGTTCAGAAGACATCTCCACCGCTTCGCAGTCCTATGGATTTGAGGACCACCCTGCAGGATTCATGGTGTGAATTGCCTCCTGCATACCTTCAGACATTAGTCGAGTCCATGCCACGTCATCTTGCACTTCTGCGTACTTGCAGGGGCCCTACACGATGTTGCACGATATTAGGCAGGTGTATCAGTTTTTTTGGCTCTTCAGTGTATATGCAAACAGACGCTCCCCTACCATGTGGTTCGGATGAGGTAATAACTCATGCTTTATTGCATGATGCAATAAGAGTTCACCTTCCTTAAGACCTTTTGGTGCTAGCTGAACCCACAGTTCCTGCTGCTGCTGCTGTATTTGACATTACTAAGGAGGGCGTCGAGCTGCCGGCTGTCAAACGTAAGAAGCATGCTGCGGCGATCCAACTGCCGGCTGTCAAATGTAAGAGGCCTGCTGTAAAATCTACATAAACTGTCAAGTCCGTGGTGGTAAAAGCTGTTCTTCATCGCAGAATGTCACATAAGATGAAGCCAGCCACCGCTTGTCTGAATTGTGGCAATTCATCGCTTCAGGACGTGTATAAATTAACAGTTTGCCGATAAAAAGACATTACTGCAGGAAGTTTTCAGTACTCTGCTTGTGAAAGTATAGTAAAAAAAATTCTATGTATTTTTTTAAAACAAATTTCATATCAGATATACATGTTGTTTTCCAGTTTATTGAATATATAATGCTTATATGTTTTTGTATAAATTTTTTTTATTTGCTTGTGGTAATGTTACAGGGAAGTTTTAGTATCTTGATGTGTTAACCCAAAAAAATATTTTCTTGCACTAATAAGGTTCTTTTGAGATAGTATATGTGTGTATAAAAATACTATATGTTGTTAATAGAAAAAAAAATGTATAATATATATGTGTTCTGAAACTCTGTGTTCTTATTTCTGTTGGATGACAATACACACACATAACCCAAAACAAAATGTGTCAGCATATTAAAGACACACTACACAATCTTTTGTGCTAGAATATAACTCTGTGACATGGTAACAGGTGTACCAGTATAGTACTTTAATCTTAAGACATTACATACTCCTTTGAAGTTTAACATCACATGAATATTAAAAGAGAATATGTTACTTTCATTATGTTACAGTTCGGACATATAACTATAATGGAGTACTTGCAAGTACGATTTATTTGATCGATCGATGTGTGAGTGAGTAGGTAAAATTCCGTATGGTGAGATATATAAAAATTTGTAACTGGGCTGGGAAAAGCGACGTGTTTTAAATTTAGCCAGGCACCGTCTCTTCTACAGCCGTTCTGGACGCTGTTAGATAACACCTGTTATTGTAGCCAGGGACGTCTCTATCTCCTACAGTCGTTATGAATGATGTTAGATAACACATGTTATTACTGTCGTAATACCCTCTCCAGATTATGCTCCTTTGGGAAGGAGTATATATACCTCTGCTATATTTCTAAACATTCAATCGTGTATGTACCGCTGAGCTCTTCGCGTATTGCTACATGTCCAGGGTCCTCACGGTTTTAGCTCTAATAATAATACCTACTGTGCTCTGCGTGAATTATCTATACACATCCATTGTCAGTATCAGGCTGATATCAGCACTTGATACTCTATACAACATCTCTCCTCTTTAGAGGTAAGTGTTTCGTCTGTTGGTGAATATTATAGGGGTTTGTATGCGGATACGTTCGGTATTAAAGAAACATAGTGTAGTTCGACCTCGGCTATAACTTTTAACTTAATGGTATGTGTGTTCACACACACTGCTTCCCAGCAGTCGTTAATTGTTTATTTCACATGTTAGCATATTTATATGTGTTGGCGACAGGCCTGCATATAGGTATTATACAACTTGCATCGTTTTTAATGTGTTGCTGTGTGCAGTACAGCTCTGTATACATTCAGTTGCACACACATCATATAGTCTCTCGCTGGTCCATTTCATATCATCATGCGGATAATCTCCACTGTTAGCATACAAAGCATGTCTCTCCCGGGGAACATGTATCATTCTATTTAAATACAACATCACTCCTGGGTTCCAGCCCCGGTGAACACACTTTTCGAATAGCTATAGTTTTGTTATATTATTTACACACATATGTGCGAACTATCCTAGAACCTTTTGTTTTTAATAGGATACCTCCTGGTCTGGGCTGCCCACCACATACCTGAATTTACATATTAGTATACATATTTTTATACATATTAGTATATATTTGTATATATTTAAACATATACTACTGCAATGGAATCTTCTACTAGTTCACCAGCGCCACCTGGTTCACCTGTGTTGTCTCCATCCTCAGCTGCATTGCTTAATCCCCCTACCATTCCCATTACATGCAGACTCGCACTACAGTGTGGTTTTTGCGACCAGGTGTTTACGGACCACCGTAATGGATTGTGTCACGAAAGCAATTGCTTTCTAAATCCAGTTCGGCAGCCTGCCTCACATCTTCGCGATAGGTGCGGTCGCCCCTTCAACCACACAGACATGCTTGCCGAACATATGGTAACATGTACAGGACTGATCAGGCATGCTGCTTTGCTCGACTGTGCATTCTATAATGAGAGCTGCGGGCACTCTTGTATGCCAGCTGCCATTAACATATTTGTTGGTCGAACCCTGCTGCTCCATCAAGGACAAGTGGGAACTGCAGCAGGCAGTTTACCAGGACCGATAGGCTTCATGCTCATAGCGCAAAGTTTTCTGGTGTTGCCACATCAACCTCCCGGTCAGCGAAGCGAACAAGAGGAACAAGCCCGCAGCTGTCCCATAATGTTCCGGCACTTGAGAGCAACTCGTATGGGTTCGTGGAGGTTGAAAACGCATTCAGAGGTGTAATGAAAACACATGTTATCGAGAATACCTCAAGGGAAGCAATATACATTTGCGACTACCTCGAGACAATGAAACCTAATATCATTTGCCAACTCGAGCTGGGGGCATTCAAATTTAATATATTTCTCGAGTATGTATATGGTAAACAGGAACCGCACGAGGACGAGGAGGATCATCGTACCTTTAAGACGAAAAACATGCCTCTTTTTAATGTAGCTGACATAGAGGAGGCTGAGTAGGCTGCCATTGCCAAGATCTGCGTGGAGAAGACTGACTATATGGGGAAGGGCAGCGGCTGGACTCTCACTGCTCTGAAACGAGTCCAGTAATGCATAAACAAGCTCGACCCTCTTAGAGTCTCCTCGCATATCCCATTGCCAGCAGATTTAGCGGAGAAATGGGGTATCATCAACCCGCACAACGCTGACCTGCAGTGATTTAAATGGGCTATACTGGCACGCTTTGTAGAGGGGGGCATCCGCAGCACGCCAACCAGCAGAACTTCAGGCTGGAGAAGTGCTTCGATTTTTCGAACGTAGATTTTCCCACCCCTCTACAGCAAATACCATCTTTTGAGAAAGCTAATCCTGGGGTCAGCATCAACATATACGCGTTCGATGAGAATACGAAAATAGTGCCGTGACCCAGCACTTTGATTTGCTGCTGCTCTCCACAGCGGAGGACCAGAACTCGCACTATTGTTATGTGTCAAATTTCTCGCGACTGGTAAGCTCCCAGGTGACTGGTCACGGACACGCAGTTGATATATGTAAATGTTGTTTCAAGATGTACGATAATCAAGCATGTGTGACAGTTTGATGGTGCCGAAACTCTGACCGAGCACAGGAGATATTGCAATGACCAAACCGCTGTTCGCGCTGACATGCCGCGGCCGGACTGGAATGGCAAGCCACTTGTTCTAAAATTAAAAAATTACCAGAACGGCAATAAGGTACCTATCGTAGTATATGCAGACTTCCAGGCAATGCTGGTGCCTTTGCAAACGTGTCAGCCGAACCCAGATGCGTCCTACACATCTAGGTACCAAAACAACAGCCCTATTCTTATGGCACATATGTTAAGGTAGATAATTCTATTATTCCCGCCTATAAGACGACCAGCCTACCCCCTGGTGTAATTGTTAACATGGGAGAAAATGCGTCGCAACACTTTATGGAAGAGGTGGTTAGGATAGGTCTCCTGGTTAAAGATATATATAGTCAGTCTGATCATATGCGAGCACTGATGCATGAGGAACAGGCTGGCTATGCTCTAGCCACTACATGCTGAATTGTTCTGGCATGTTCACCTGCAAATACCAAAAGTGCATGGCCATGCTAATTTTACCGGCAGTTTTATCGGGGCCTCATGTAATAACTGCAACAAGCTTCGTCGCCACCCCCAGAGACTGCCGCTACACTTCCATAGCTTAATGTATGATGCCAATTTCATAATTAAGCAGCTTGGTTACGATTCTCAGGACATATTTATTATTCCACATAGCGAATAGAAACTCATCACCTTCAGTAAGAGTTTGGGGGTCAAGTTCATTTAACAGTTCATCGATACATATAGGTTCATGTCTGCCAGCCTGGCAACGCTCGCTGAGAATCTGCCATCCGGTGAATTCCACACATCTCACTTCTTCACGGTAGAGCGCGAGCTAGAGCTGTTAACCCGGAAAGGCGTCTTCATCTACGATTATGTTAGTTCGTGGCAGAAGCTCGCCAAGCCATGGTTACCTGCTGTAGGGTCATTATATAATAGGTTTACTAGGGGGGAATGTCAGTGCAGAGGACTGCCGGCATGCACGAACCTTATGGGACATTTTTGGCTGCCGCAACCTCTGGGACTATTCAGAGCTCTACTTGAAGATAGACGTGCTGATTCTGTTCAACGTTTTTGAGAATTTCCTGGGGCTCTGTCTACGCACATACAGTCTCGACTGTGTGTGCTATGTTAGTGCTCCCAGGTTCTCGTTTGATGCAATGTTGCGCAAGACGCAGGTGGAATTAGACTTGCTTAGCGACTATGATATCCACCGGTTTATTGGGGCTGGTATCCGGGGAGGGGTGGCTCAATGTATTAAGCGACGCGTTGTTGCCAACAATAGGCATATACTAGACACATTCAATGCCGACAAGCCATCTACCTGCCTGCAGTATGTAGATGCCAATAACTTATATGGGTGGGCGATTTACCTACTGCTGCCTTACGCCCTTTTTGGAATGGACCAGCACGAACATCGATGTGAAGAGCATGCTGGACGATGGATATGTCGCCTACATACTGGAGGTAGACGTAGAGTACCCTTGCGCTCTTCAGGAAGATCATATGTATCTTCAATTCTTGCCAGTGAACGAGTGTCCCCCGGGGTCCAAACAAACGAAACTCATGACGACTCTGGAGAGCAAGCTTCATTATATCGTACATTACAGTGGGTCATTGGTAATGGCTGAAGGCTGTTCTCAGAGTTTTTCAATTCCAGCAGAAGGCGTGGCTGAAGCCTTATATAAATTTGAAAACGGAGAAACATCAGGCGGCCACGAACGCCTTCGATAAGCACTTTTACAAGTTAATGAATAATGCAAGTACGGCAATCTTATGGAGAATAAGCGCAAACGACAGCGTATGGAACTCGTGTGTAGAGAAGTTAGGGCAAAGAAGCTCACCGTAAAGCCTGCTTTTACATTTAGGGCTATTTACGATGAGACATTGTCCCTGGTCAAATTACGCTAAGAGATCATTGTGTTTGGACAAGCCTATATAAGCTGGGTTTGCCGTACTCGACCTGTCAAAACATTCATGTATAGATTTTACTACAATGTAATACTAGCACGGTATGGGGGCTGTGTGAACCTCCTTTACATGGATACTGATAGCTTTGTAAAGGAGATCGCCTGCCCTGACTTTTACAGTGAACTCGCCATAAACACCCGGCACTCATGTCGGAGTTCGACACCAGCGGCTACCCGACCACTAAGGTGATTGGGAAGTTCAAGGATGAGTGTGCGGGTAACGAGATGATTGAGTTCGTTGGGTTGAGGGCGAAACTGTAGGCGTACCGCTGCCTGAATACGGTAGGGAAACACGCGAAGGGGATACAAGGGTTCGTAGCTGAAAATACGATAATGTTTGACGATTATCGGCGCATCCTTTTGGCCCAGCACTGCATGAGAGTGCAGGTCGCTGGTATTAGGTCGTACCACCACGAAGATTACACGGAGCAATCAAACAAACTGTTTCTTTCGTGGATGGACGACAAAAGACAAGTCCTGGACGATGGCATACATACTGTCCCCTATGGTTATCAGGCCTAATATGAAAAACAGCTCTGGTTCAGGCCTACGTAGTTATGTATGTCTGCCAGAGAGAGTGCTCTTTCTCCCAGCATGTACGGGAGCACGTACAAGCGTCGTCGTATTCCACTTGTCATGTACTTTGCTGAGGATTTTGGTAGCCATATTTCTCGATAATCATACTATAGCGTGTGCAAGTGTGTTGCAGGCTTGTCAGGTATGCTGACTGACAGTCTACTGTAACTCGTTCAAGAGGCAAGTTTCTAACATTGTCGGGTAAATTATCAGTTTTTTTCCTGCAGTATACTGGAGCCCTTGCATTAGCGGATGGCTTGCCAAGTATACAATTTATTGGCCCACGCATTCTGATTCAGTGTACTGTAGCTCATGCAAGAGTGGCAATCTTCTCCTTGCCAGGCATGCCGGGTGATAACACGCTGGAGCGCATGCGAGCGCTCATTTTACTTGCCAGGCATGTTACCAGCACGTCCTGTACATGTTTTTTTCTCGGTGCTATACTGGAGCACATGCACGTTCGTAGTTTTGCCAGGTATACCACTCATGCGTTCCTTTTTTCCTACATATATTTCATGCTAATGGATGCATGTTTTTCAGCTCGACGTGCATTTGCAAGTATTATTATTCTTATTGTATCACTATTTTTCGTGTGTTTCAATTACACACACTCAATGTATTCATTTTCATGTCACACATATGTGTGTAAATATTGCTATAGTCATTGTCGGCAACTGCTTGGCAAGCATTTTCCCTTTTCTGTGTGCTAGATTATAGCATTATACTTTATATGATTTGACATGTGTGGTTTCCAGCCACACTGCAGCACATGTAATATCGATGTACATTTAGCTGTTCTTGTTTTTTCATCCCACCATCGCACTGTGTGTTGGCATTACACACCGTGTCGTTGGTATCACACTGTAGTGCCCGTCCGTATTCTGTTTCCCATAGCTGAAGGGTTCGCTTCAATTGTCGTCCCCTGCTGCTTCACAACCCACCTGTTCACTATATCTATGATGTTAGCAATATATATATATATATGTATTGATAGTGCTGTAGGAATAGCGAGCAGCCGGTTCCAAGTCCGGGGTCCGTTTGCATGGTTATGTCATGCAAGTGGTAAGCGGGAGGACGGAGCACTATCTGGTAAGTGAAGGTAACTTGCGATACTTAGGAAATTGTTCCAAGTATAAAATATAATTTTAAAATATGTTTGTACATCATTATGGTGACATCTGCAAAATAAATTAAACAAAGTTGAAAAAAAAAAAAATTAAAATCAGATAGTATAATAAACATGATATATGTATATTTTACTGTGGAAGACACTGATATGTATATTAAATTAAAGTGTGTAATAATTACATATTGTGAAATATGATGTCTTTGTATTGAAAAAAAAGTGTTAAATAAATACATAAAACTGAGAAATGTTTAATTTATTGCTATTAAAGAATAATTTTTTCTTAAATACTTATTAACTGTGGATGAAACTTGTAAAGGAAACCAGGAGATATTACTATGTACACCTGAAAAAAAAATTATTTAGTGTAACTAAATGAAACATGTTATAAACACAAGTGCCGAGTTCATGCTTCAATAACTACTCATGTGCGCCTGAGAAAAATAGATCTCACTGTGGAACATAATACAAAGGTATTTAATAATTTCATATGAATATTTATTAAATAATCATGAGATACTGTACATTCTATACACATGCACCATCCAGTTCATATCGCACAAGATTCAAGTTCATGCTTCAATATCTATCATGTACACCTGAGAAAAATAGATCTCATGGTGGAATATACTGCAAAGGTATTTAATAACTTCTTTTGAATATTTCTTAAATAAGCGTGAGATACTGTACACGTTATACATACGCACCAACCAGCACAAATTATACAAGTGTCGAGTTCATACTTCAAGTGCTATTAAAGAATCAATTTGTTTAATACTTATTTTACTGTGGTAGAAGAAGCTTGTAAATGAAACAAGTTATAAACATAAGTGTCCAGTTCATGCTTCAATGTATATGTATTATGTACACCTGAGATGTTATTGGTACTGCAAAGATTGATTACTAAATTCATATGAATAATGAAATAAAACCTGACACACATATGTTGTGCTATTAAAGAATTTATACTTCTTTTACTGTGAAGGCAACTGCATGTCCATAACCATGCTTGTAAAGGAAACAATTTATACACCTGTGCATATATTACACAAGTAAAGAGTGTTTAATAAAGCCATATGAATAATAATTATTTTGTTCAATATCCATTATATTATTTAGTACTATTAAAGAATAAATTATTTTACACTGGAAAAAACTATGTGTCTAGCCGCTGTTCCACCGCGGCACCAATGGCAGTGTGTATTAAATAATATATATTGATACTGTAAAAGAATTTAATGAATTTTAACGAATACTAATTAGTTTGTTCAATATCCTTTTTACAAACCTGGCATGCATGTATTAAATCGCAGTATAGATACTGCAAACAGTTATTAATGAATTCGTAAGAATAATAATTATATAAACCTGAGAAATAACACTGCTCGTAGCCTCGGGCGATTTAATGGCTTAGGCGATTCGTCGCAGGGAGTCATTGCCTCAAAAAAATAAATGGCCACTATAGAATGTTCGATAAAATATTTTTTTTAAGTTTTAAAATATAATATAATTTTTTTTACTTCTAAAATGGTAACTAATTTTTTTTAACTTTAAAATTTTTTTTTATATTTTTTTATTTGTAATAATACTTTTTTAAATTAAATTATTAAAAATCTTGCCAAATTTAGAAAACAACATGTTGGCATCCTTGCTGACAAGCTGGCTGCCATAGTGGTGGAATGCAAGAGCATGATGTTTACGTTTTCTTACCTGGCATTAAATCAGCCAATTCTAACTACTTCTACAAGAGCGGAAACTATTTACGATATTACCTACTATGACGATATAATTTAGTTTATTTCCGTTTAAAACGAATAAAAGTTACTCTACGCAATATGTACTAACGAAAACTTTGTGGAAAATTTCCCAAAACAAGGATAAAATACTAATAACTACACCAAAAATTAAAAGTGAAAATGGAGCTTGTAAATGGGACATAGTTATTTGCGTCGGCTTAGCTTTCGTTTTTGTTTTTTTCTTAGATTGATTAAGTTTTCCGTAAGTATCGATATTCCATTTTTCAAGTAAACCAGCTTCCAGAAGATGACCCATAACATTACTGAAAGCTGACAACAAGGGTGAGTTATCTGAGAAGTAATAAGTTTGCAGTAAACTAAAAATACACTCTTCAACCTCGTAAAGTAATGGTTGTCCATTCGCAAAGTATTCCCTTTGTTTTACATAGTAATGTGATATTTCCATTGATGTTATTCTACTTACATTCCTGTGGAATGCTACAAGATCTATAGCCTCTTTATCGGAAGTTATTGGCTTGAGGTGCGTCACAACCCAAGAAATAAATTCGTCATCAGTTTCCATAAACGAGCTGATATCAGCGCTGCTAGAATCGCTGAAAAACACTGTCATCGTAAGTCCTGACTCCATTAGGTCCTTTAGGGTGTGTATATCAGGGTGGTAATAAGTCACTGTAAGGAAACTTGCCAGCGACCCTTGGTAGCTATTGCTTAAGATCAAAACAAACACAAGGCATACAAGCAGAAATAATCTTTGTGAGAATCTTTTCGGATTCCATATCGTGAAACCCAGGATTATCAGTTGGAATGTCTCCACTAAAGCTGACACTTTGTTCGATGTGAACAAATCGGAATGGCTCAAGATCTTCCAAGATAATCCAATGAAGAATGCTGAGCCGAAGATTGATGCCCATGTGTATGAAGTAAACGGCAAGATGATATTCATGTACCTTGGCAGGGGATAAGCCTTAGGGACCATTGCCACTACACATGACTTACCATGAGAATACGAAGTTTTCAGAGAATTCCCGACTACCATAATCCAATGAGGAATATACATATCAGATGTGAAAATAGATGAGTTACTGAGTCGATTTTCTGAATTATACAGTTCAATTGTTGCGTTCAGTTTTCTTGCAAATTCTTTGACCGGTAAACCGTCAGGTCCACTTATGTGCCATTTACCATTTTCTTTAAAAGCCTCAACTTGTGGTGGTCCAGTCAATAACTTTCCTTTTAGATTGTACCCATTGAGATTAGAAAAAGAATAGCGAGAAACACTCATTATTTCCGTAGGGTGAAGATTTCTAGAAATCGCGTTGTATGTATATGCGTGTACCTCTATTGCACTATTTTGTAAATATGGTGCTGTAATATCTTGTTTATGAACATAAACTACATACCAGTTCACTATGTTAAAGAGTTGCCAACAACTTTCAAATACTACTGTCAGATTTTCAATGTCACCAGTAACGACCCCGGTAATTGCCAATAAAAATGTTGCTCTAGGATTCCACAATAACAACTTAGACCACTGAGAAGGAACAACACAGCGACCATTAAGTGTATCTGTGAATATGATGTAGCCCACACTATTTTCTATATTGTCTGAAATGGCGTGTTTCTTACATTCCGTTTCTTCCTCTTCATACTCACCTTTCTCTTTACATTTCGTTAATCTGTCGACCAATGTGATATCGCATAAAGACAAAACATGAACCGACATATTTTTATGAATGTGACGTAAAGCATTGCTGGTCACGTCAGACTTCATTGTGCTGTTGAAACCAATAACTAGGTTATAAACTTTATCCTTGAACACGTTTTCATACACATTCTTCAATTTAATACTAATTGCTGTAACCATTTCCTCCTGCAGGCGAAGATTCTCGGCGAGTTGCGTTGCACCGTTTGTCAGCCAATTCAGCATCGTCACCAGAGTGAAGGAAAATAAGATGGCATACATTTGCATTCCTGTTAAAAAGAAAAATAAGTAAATCATTCATATACTACCAACATGTGTATAAAATTTAATGGATGCAGAAAATATGCCTAGTCAATTTTAGTTAATTAAAAGAAGTCAGTTTTATATTATGCCTAACATATTGTCGCAGGGAATGATTTATTTTATGTGCGTATGAATACGAGACTTTAATGTACTACATATGTGTGTACTGGTGTGTGACTATAACGCACAAATATGATGTGTGTGTTAAGTTCTTACTTATTTTTTATACAAAGAAATGTAGGTGTCTAAAAAGAATATACGTGAATTACTCTCAGCAACCACAATTATATAAACTTCACAAAATAATGATCAAAACACATATATCATGAGATGTAATCTAGTATAAAATTTTGGTATCTACACGTATAGTAAAAACGTACACTTATAAAAATTCTACATATTTTGGAAAGTTTTTTAAATATGGCACTAATATTTTGGCCGTATTATAGAAATATGTTTTCCATAAAATGCTCAACTGGCCGCAGTTAAATTATTTTTCGTTATAACGAGTATATGATACCATCATGTCACATAAAATTTGGTGATGCGAAGAGGTTATTCAATTTACTTTAAAATCGTTTTTTATTTTAATATGCTTCTCAATATAATTATATTCAACTTAAATTATTTTGCCTAACTTTGCCGTTATTGATAAACAAACTCAATATTCTGTAACAGGTTATTGTACTTGACAGGTAGGACTCACGCCAAACAACTGATACTGTATTTGGTAAAGCGCTAGATAGGCGCTATGAGTTTGTTAGATCTTACATAATCAAGGTATATTAATGGTGATGCAGTAACTTTTACTCTTTCGAGGCCTATGTTAATTTTCCCTTCCAGCCATTTTGTATCCTTTCAGAAAGTTTTTAAATAAACTTTGCCATATAAGTTATAAGCACAATATGTTTAATCCACCGCACTCGAAAGTTTACGCTTGGTGCTAGAATAATATATATTCATTGACTATTATTCCAAATGAGAGGTCTTTCAAAAGTGATCACTTTTTCCGTAAATAGCCTATATTTACAATCTGCATGGAGAATGTTACTTTAAATCATTTTTTTTGTAGTTCTCGTTGGAAATATTAGCTTTACACATTAAACTTCTTGTATTTTGCAGTAAAAATTGCAATTACTGCTAAATTGTGCAGATTTATAACTCTTGAATTCTACCCAATGCATACCTTCCTGTCAAAAGAAATTAATTTTTCAACTTATTTATATATGTTCTATCGACCAGAAATTTAAGACATAATTTTTTTTAATGCAAAGAGTTTTTATATATGATATACTTTATTACGACAAATATTATTATTTAAAATGATTTTTTTCTGTAATCATATTGCACATACACAATATTTTTAGTTTTTAATTGCTTAAGCTTATCAAATTTCGAGTTATCAATATATTTTAGTAACAAGAAATAGATTAAACAAAAGAACTAAGTTGGGTTATCACTTTCATCATTTTAAAATTTAACATAAAAAACATATTTAACTGATACTTTTCTGTGCAATAATACATACATAAATATAATATTTATCTTCCGGTTTAACATACACTGAATATTAAATGTTATAAAAAATTAATTTACGTAATATTTATTCTTTAAAAAATAACTGAAAATAATACTTAACATACTATATGACCACACACAACTGAGATAAAAACTTGTATGCTATTGCTTCTATAATAAATAATTTGTTTCAGAAAATTCTTTATGATTACTTAATAAATTCAGAGTGTTTATTTGTCAAAAAATATTCAAATATCCAATATCGGATCTTTTTACTCTAGCATACCAAATGTATCCCATGAATTGAAAATATATGTATTCTCATATATTTTAGTGGGTTATTATTTAGTTACCTAAAAATAAAAATAAAATGTTTTTTTTATAATTTTAACAAAACTTATAATGTTTACATAGAGTAAATAATTTATAATGCCCTTTTTAAATCCCTTTTCATTAAACCTTCACCTGATAAACATTCATAGGTAAGTTTTCTTTTTTGATTATTTTATAATCCTGCTTATTTTCTCGTAATAGCTGAAATGAAATATATTTAAAATCGTACCACCACTTAATCCACCTTATGCATCTTATGTAGCAAAAAAGACAGACAAATCTCTGCCTTTATGAGCTGGGTTAAAAAAATGCTTGTTTTTTTTCTTAAAATGCTATTTTAAGAAATGTTAAATATAATGTTAATTGAAATAATATGTATAATTTTTATTATTTTATTTATGTTGCCAAATTATTTTTAAGTTAATAAGTATCTTCATTTAGTTATTAGTGTTAAACGTTGGCATATATAAACGAAATACCTTTCTTTTACTGATCTGATATTGATTCGCTTTCACTAACATAATCTAAGCCATATTATGTATTTAATTGTACTCAATGTTTGATACTCTTATATTATTAATACATCTCTACACCTTTATTTAAGTCTTTTTCGTGAACATCGTTTCAGTAACATTTCCAGAAGCAAAATGTTAACTTTAACAACGTATTTTATCGATAGCGATGCCATTTTTTACATTCCGTAAAACTTTATAAACCTCATTTCTGGAACATTATTTTTTATTAAACAATATGCAATACCATGCTTCTTAAATTCTTAGTAAAATTTATTAATCTCTTGATTTCCTTTTTTTTAATTTACTATAAACATTGCGTTAATACNTTTATTAAACAATATGCAATACCATGCTTCTTAAATTCTTAGTAAAATTTATTAATCTCTTGATTTCCTTTTTTTAAATTTACTATAAACATTGCGTTAATACATACTATGAAAATACATTTCCGACAAATTTATAAATGTTAATATCCAGTTTTTTAATATCTTTCCATGATATTCTGAGTACAGAAATAAATAAAGTACAGACTTTACAATTCCTTTTAAATTATAAATAATTTTTCTATTGTAAACAGCAAAATCTAAAACTGCGTTAATTAAATATTCCTTATTTTGAGTTGATCATTATTGTACATATTATTACCTGCCATGTACATCACTTTGTAACATATTACTAATAGTCNCTTATTTTGAGTTGATCATTATTGTACATATTATTACCTGCCATGTACATCACTTTGTAACATATTACTAATAGTCTGGCAGTAAATTTCGTAACATCACTTATCCGTACATATTCTTTCAGTAAATTGTTATATAATACTTTTTATCTTCATCACCAGATATTGAACGTTAATTGGCTCACACACTTGATTTTGACTGATTTTTCATTTATATTGGTTTGATTATTTTTTAGTGTAATGAATAAGATCATCATCGTTATAATCATTAAATATATATATACAATTTTTCATTTACAATATCATTATTATCATAATCAAAAATTACAGTGTGAGTATAAAAGAATACCTCAACTTTGAAGTTCTACAATATCATAACCAAACAACCTAGAACCTTGATTGATAAATCAAATAAACCGTGGAACTGTGACGTTTGTTTACCATACATTCATAAATGTTCAATGTGACCACCAGAAGCCGCCCGAACGTTACCTACGCTATAATCAAACTCGTTCCACACTCTTGTCAGCAAGTTTGGTATTACGGTTTGTATGGCGTCTGTAATTCACGTTTTGAGGTCGTCAATGTTAGCCGGCAATGGTGGGCGAAACACTTAATCCTTTACGTATCTCCATAGAAAAAAATCGGACCGGTTAAGATCCGGACTTCTTGGGGGGCATTGATGAAGAGCCTGGTCACCATTTGCTCCTCGACCAATCCAGCATTGCAGCAACGTCGTTTAGGTATCCACGAGAAGCTAGATGACAATGGGGTGTCGTGCCATAAATGAAACATTAGGCCGTCCCCTTCACATCGACATGTCGAATGTGAGCTCGCTGCCCCCTCACCACCTCAAACCGAAAGTTACAAACACCATCCAAACCGTAACACCGGACATGCTGACAAGAGCGTGGAACGCGTTTTATTATCGCAGAGATGTCGTTCGGGCTACTCATGGTGGTCACATTGAACATTTATGAATGTATGCTAAACTAACTTCACGGTTCCACGGTTCATTTGATTGGTCAATCAAGGTTGTAGGTGGTTTGGTTTTGATATTATAGACCCTCAAATTTGGGGTTCCCTTCTATACACACTCTGTCCTTCCTTATTATCTACGTATATTTATTTGGATTTCAATGTGTTAGACCAGTCAATCCCAAACTTTTTGGCTTGCGCACCCCTTCCACGGAACAATATCTATCGCGGACCCCTCTTACTCAAGTACTTATATAAAGATACATGACACTAAATTTGCAGTTTTGGGTAAATAAAAGTTTGGTAAATTAGCCAGGCCATGCCTTGTTATTAGTGGTGGAGGGGAATATCACTATAAAAAAATTAGATTTAAAAACTCAACTTTATTTACAACACAAAAATCAAATTAAACAGAACGGAATAGAAAGGTAGGTAAAACTATTGTAGGAAATTGAACAATATAAATTCAACCTAATGATTTGAACATACAGGTTCAGCATCTAGACAGCTTCGGTATTTAGTTTTGGTGGTTGCGTAGATAGAAAATCCAGATTCGCACAAGTAAGTTGTGGCAAAAGGAAGCAGAACCCGTTTCGCTTTTTCAACGAGCGGTTGGAATTTTTTGTTTTCCAGGCGAAGCCAAAAATGGGACTAAGTGTCACGCTCGAAAGTATATTTCAAGGTGGAGTCTGAAGTTATGTCTATCAAACATTCGTATTCACTTGACGATAGACTAGTTGGCTTTTTCGAAACTGAAAACGGTTTGACCACCCATTCATGTTCTTGCAGCATTGTATCTCGAGCTGTAGGGAAGTAGTGCTCAAGGGACTTCTCCAAACTGCGAAGATGTTCACATATTTCATCAGTCAAAGTGCTTTTCTCAAGATCGAGTTTGTTTTCATGTAAAAAATCATTTAACACAGGAAAACACTCCACCTCTTTCTTATAAACAGACTCAATCCAAAACTGGATTTTTATTTTAAATGCGCGAACTTTGTCAATAGCTTCAAAAGTTGTGATATTCATTCCTTGCAGAGAAAGGCTCATCTCATTCATTTTCATGAAAATATCTGATAAATACGAAAGTATACTCTGCCATCTCTCATCATTAAAAACGTTGGCCAATTTGATATTGTGGTCCATCAACAGGGATAAGACTTCAGAACGTAACTCCCGTAATCGTGAAAGTGCTTTCCCACGAGACAGCCACCTCACTTCTGTGTGGAGAAGCAGGGAATTGTGAAGGCTTCCCATATCATCACATAGTAATACAAAAAGTCTTGACTTTAACGGCCGCGCCTTTATATAATTAATAATATGAACAGACTCATCCAAAACTTTCTTAAAAGAGGCAGGCATTTGTTTCATCGCTAAAGCATGTCTATGGAGAACACAATGACTGCTACTGCAATTTTTAGATTTTTCTTTTATCCTCGTAATCACTCCAACCGTTGAGCCAGTCATTGCTTTCGCACCATCTGTGCACACGTCAATGCAGTTAGTCCAAGGAATTTCGTTCATCGTAAAAAAATCGTCCAACAAACGGAATATTTCTGCCCCCGTTGTATTGGCAGGAAGTGGTTTGCACAGAAGAAGATCCTCCTCGAAACTTCCGAAGTATTCATAGCGGACAAAAGCCAATAAAATTGCCAACCCCGCGACGTCAGTAGATTCGTCGATTTGGAGAGAAAACGAAACGTGTTTGATGCGAGAAACCAGTGATTCCTTCATATCACTTGATAAATCAAGTATCCTCCTCTTTATAGTGTTGTTTGACAACGGCACCGATGTCACAAGTGTAACTGCTTTATCGTCAAGCATTCATTTGCATTAAATTGAATTTTTGAGTTTTTTTAAATTTATTTATTCACTATACGTTTATTTTGTAATAATGTATTATTTTTTCTCGAAGTTCGCCGCGGACCCCCTAGTTAGGGTTGGCGGACCCCCAGGGGGTCAGCGGACCACAGTTTGGGAGGCTCTGTGTTAGACAATAGCTGATTCACTTTTATTAATCAAATATTTGTATAACATTATACAATACCAAGTTCTATTGATTCATGTACATTGGAGAGCCAAAATAACTGATATAGGCGTGCGTATGCAAAAAACAGAGGTATGGAACCAATCAGAGTAACGCGATGCGGTCGGCAGCTCCTATATAAGACAACAAGCGTCCGGCAAAGATGCTAGATCGGTTACTCCTGCTACAATGACAGGTTATCAACATTTAAATGAGTTTGAACGTGTTGTTATAGTCGACGCACGAGAGATGGGACACAGCATCTCTGAGGTAGCGATAAAATTTGGATTTTCACGTACGACAATTTAACGAGTGTACCGTGAATATCGGGAATCCGGTAAAACATCAAATTTTCGACGTCGCTGCGGCCGAAAAAAGATCACGAAGGAACAGGACATACGACGACTGATGAGAATCATTAAACTTGACAGACGTGCAACCCTATCTCAAATTGGCACAGATTTCAACGCTGGGGCATCAACAAGTGCCAGCATGCGAACTATTCAACGGACCATCATTGATATGAGCTTTCGGAGCCGAAGGCCCACTCGTGTACCGTTGTTGACTGCACGACACAAAGTATTTTGCATCGCCTGGGCCCGCCAACACCGATATTTGACTGTTGATGACTGGAAACACGTTGGCTGGTCTGACGAGTCTCGTTTCCAATTGTGTCGGGCGTACGGACTTGTATGGGTATGGAGGCATCCTCATGAATCCGTGGACCCTACATGTCAACAGAGGATTGTTAAAGGTGTTGGAGTCTCTGTCATGGTATGGGGCGTGTGCAGTTAGCGTGAAATGGGACCCCTGATACGTCTAGATACGACTCTGACAGGTGACAGATACGCAAGCATCCTGTCCGATCAGTTGCACCGATTCATGTCCATTGTGCATTCCGCAGGACGTGGACAATTCCAGCAGGACAATGCGAAACCCCACATGTCGAGAGTTGCTACCGAGTGGTTCCAGGACGACTCTTCTAACTTTAAATACTTCCATTGGCCACCTAAATCACCAGACATTAACATTATCGATCATATCTGGGATGCCTTGCAACATGCTGTACAGAAGAGATCTTCACCGCCTCGCACTCCTATGGATTTGTGTACTGCATTGCAGGATTCATGGTATGAATTGCCTCCTGCATACATTCGGACATTAGTCGAGTCCATGCCACGTCTTCTTGCGGCACTTCTGCGTGCTCGCGAGGGCCCTACACGATATTAAGCAGGTGTACCAGTTTTTTTGTTTCTTCATTATATTTTTAAAATGTTTATTACTGTTACATGTTCTTCAAAATATAGTAACTTTTTTTCCATATCCCATTTCTTGGATACCCGGCAGTAATTACGGCTTTCATTTTCATATGTTGTACCTTTATTGTTGATAGAATATCTAAATGTTTTACTGTGAGAGGTAGGTACTACTGATATAATTTAAATATATTTTCATTAATTTCAAGGTTTATATTTACCTATGTTTTCTAACTCACGGATTTATGTTAGGTTATTATTCTTCCTTTTATAATTAGCTTAACGTGTTTATTATATATTTTTTAAACTTTTCTTTAAGTTATTTACGGTGATAAATGTTTTATCTGAGTTATTTGATTTATTATTGTATGAAGATATAAATGCGTATAGCAGTTTCATTACGAGAATATACGATTTAATATATTAATATGTATAACCTAATATTATGTAAATTATTTTAATTAATGTATGTATTACATAAGATTTTGCAAACATTTTGATATGAAAAAATACAGTCCTATGGAAATTCATTCATTCCCTGCCTCCGCAGACGAAAAAAGTTAATGTAATTAGAATATTTAAAAAAACAACATATGCTTAGATGTTCCTATAAAAGGTTATATTTCTTTCCCAAATGATTGTTATTTTTACGAATTGTTCACACATTTTAAAAATTAAATAAATCATTACGAATGCTTGAGTAGGAATGGATATATGTTGGGTTATTTACTAAAATTATTAAAGAAACTAACAAAATTCGATAAATTTTTATAAGTGTTAAAATAATTTTCAAAAATTTGTTGAATATGTAAATTTACAAACATGATATTTTTCTTTTTGAATTACACTAATATTTGTGACAAATGGAACAAAAAGAAGGATACTCGCGAATGAAATGAACTTAATATCACAGATTAGGTACATGACGATACTCATTTAATTAGGATTACAGAACTCTACATAATCTTTATCCTTGAGAATTCAGTATGGTGTGAAGGCAACCACGTACTGCAATGTGAGCCCCTTAACGTTGTGGCATGATATCAAAGAGAACCTAGATATATTACTGGGGAATCTCCTTCCACGCTGTTTGTACGCGAGTCCACGAAGCTCAGCAGTGGTCGCTAGATGACCATGACGAAAAAGTCACCGACCAAACATTTCCCAGACATTTTCGAAGGGTGACATGTCAGGCGAACGATTAGGCTAGGCAAGCTGTGTTATCATATTACATTGAAGACTACTTGAACATTCTTAGCCACAAGTGGCCGGGTATTGTCCTGCTGAAATATGGCATGTGGAGTTTCTTGAAGAAGGGGTAGCACCTCGGGCTCTAAAACCACCCTGATTTAACAGTTTCTGCTCAGATATCTCTCAATATGTAGGAGTAGAGATTGAATGTTGTATCCAATGGCGCCCCAAACCATCGCAATGGGGTTTGTCAGTTATGACGAGTAGTTAGATATAGTTTTTTCAGTGCCAGCGTCGGTGCAGGGACACCGGGACACCGAAGTTTGGTAAGGAAATGACAAACCTCATGCGTTTGCATTCCGCTTCAGGGGCGGCCATATTGGCAGCCAGTGCCATTCGGAGGCGTCCATCTTGGCAGCCAGTGCCAAAATTAGCAAAAATTGCATAAATTCAAAAAATTAATTTTTAAAACATTATTTTTTAACAAACTTAATCTTTAAAAATTTTGTTTTCAAAATTAACGTTTTGAAAATTTTGATTCGATATTTCAAAATATTGATTTAATATTTAAAAATATTGATTTAACTTTTTAAAAGTTCCAAAAAATTATTTTTTCTTGCTCATTCCCTGGTGGCCATGTTTGTTCATGGAGGCTCCCTAAACCGACGCCAAGGGGTCAGCCATGTTGATTGTGGCTCCCGAAGATGCCGCACCCAATGGTTAAGTTATACTCTTGCATTTAAGGGGGTCGCGATGACGCAATGGGTAGAGCGCAACTTCACGCTCTCGCATTCACGCACCGACGATGGCGGCTCCCAACAGAAAGCTTCG
Source organism: Clitarchus hookeri (assembly GCA_002778355.1). NCBI lineage: Eukaryota > Metazoa > Arthropoda > Insecta > Phasmatodea > Phasmatidae > Clitarchus > Clitarchus hookeri. The sequence goes on from NQII01000143.1 coordinate 1,183,089, forward strand.
GGACTTCATGCTCATGAATTCCAAAGGAAGGGTGCCACAGTGAAGTAATGGGTAGAGCGCAACTTCACGCTCTCGCATTCACGCACCGACGGTGGCAGCATCTCCCAACAGAGATGCCAGCCAGGACATAGTTTCGGGACTTCACGCTCATGCATTCAAGGGGGGTGCCGCGGTGATGCAATGGGTAGAGCGCAACTTCACGCTCTCACATTCACGCACCGACTATGGTGGCTCCCAACAGAGGTGCCAAGCATTCCACTTCAATGGGGGCCGCAGTAGCATAGTGGATAGAGTGGATGTTAAAACATCATGCTCCTGCATTCTCAGGGAGTGATGCAGTAGTTAGAGTGCAGCAGCTCCCAAGAGACATGCCAGCCATGANAGTTAGAGTGCAGCAGCTCCCAAGAGACATGCCAGCCATGAAAAAAAATGTGCTAGAGCCTTGCACATGTGTTAACCTCCTGCCCCCCGCGAGAGAGAGTCAAAAATATTATATATATATATATAAATACTACCATTACATGTTTGAACCCCCCTCCCATCCCAGGCCACGGCCTCCGCCCGTCGAGAGAGAGAGACAAAAATATTATACACATATATATATATATATATATATGTCCTACAAGCACACACACACACTATCCCTCCTCCCAGCAGCAGCATACTTACATACACGTGCGATCGCGCCCGCGTCCAAGAGCGAAGTGGCAGGCCACGTCACACACTGTACATAACAGAGATCACCCAGGGACAAAAAACTCACATTAATAATATAAATATTAGTGATTAACTGATTCGCATATCGGTTCGATGGAGATCATGCCGCAGCAACCACGCTTCCTGTCAGCATCAGTGACATCGACAAAGATGAAACGAACGTTTTTAAAATAACGGCATGGAAAGTTATTACCGGACACCGTACGAGGAATCATAGCGGGACCGAGCAACTGCGGGAAAACTTGCGTACTCGTTAGTCTACTAGAAGAACCCAACGGTCTGCGGTTCGAAAACGTGTTCCTTTACTCGAAATCCATTCATCAGCCAAAGTACTTACGACTAGCGCAAANAACGGTCTGCGGTTCGAAAACGTGTTCCTTTACTCGAAATCCATTCATCAGCCAAAGTACTTACGACTAGCGCAATACTACAAGCAGTTGCAGGCCTCTGTTACTTTCCATTTAGTGCAACATTGAGAGATAATCTGTGTATAGCGACCGAGAGCGCTGACAAACTGAGTGGTGTGGACACCAAGCTCACAGCAGTCGAGACACAGCTCGAGATTTTCGACATTAAGAGGTTTACAATCCTATCCGCGAAACTAGACGAACACCGTAATGCATCAGGCGCAGGCTCGACTATGCTAACCACATTACGTACGCAGCTGGAGANGCGAAACTAGACGAACACCGTAATGCATCAGGCGCAGGCTCGACTATGCTAACCACATTACGTACGCAGCTGGAGAGCATACGCAGCTTAAAGACGAATCAAAGCAAGATATTGGAAGGGATGATGAATAAACTTAGTACAAATCTGCTCGAATAACTCGACATCCAAAATCAAACAGTGAGTATGGCACTTGCAAATCTAGAGGAACTTATCTGCCACAGGATTGTTCGTAACTTAAATGATATGCGCACGGACGATGAAAAATGGGCGCANGAACTTATCTGCCACAGGATTGTTCGTAACTTAAATGATATGCGCACGGACGATGAAAAATGGGCGCATTGCGAGCATGTGCATACCGCAGTGCTTCAGAAACTTAATACTTTTGAAGATAAAATAGTCAATTTGATTGCACTTAGAGCCATTGTCTAATAAATATATATATGTAGTACGAACAAGTCGCTATAAATTTTAGTATAATGTCTGCCGCTGTCGAGGATTTATGCAGCGTCGTTGCAAGCGTTCACGATAAGTACCTACAGGCCAAGCATGCTCGTTTGGAGCGCGACGCAGTATTGGAAGAAGCCTTCCGCCCGATCACGTCATGGCTGGATACTTCAAAGGGGCAACCGGTTCCCCCTGTCGGTAGTGTGAAGACCGACCCGGACATCAAACTAAAGCCACTTCTGGAGGGCAATGGCGAAGATGATGATGACGATGTATCCTTGGCCGAATTGAAACGTAAGAAAAAGGTAGGTTCCCGCCCGGACACTGTTCGTATTTATCTCACTTCCTATACGACTAGCTTTAACGATGTGATTTACATTGTATATAGGCGGAATAAAAAATGGTATCTCGGGAACAAGCATACTTATTTTCTACCCAAAAATTACATACAGATTGACAATGGAACCATACGTGCAGGGCCAGGCCTCTACGAGCTGTTATTCAAATGCAGACCTGGCGAATTTTTCACTAGAAGCTCTACACCAATACCAAAAATTACTTAAACTCACGAGCCCGCATTTAACCAATAATGACATAACTCCCAATACATATAAGGACGAGGTCCACCCTAATTCGACATTATTGCCGAGTTGTTTCCCGACGTAGGCCTAACCAGTGGTTCGGGACTGACTTCGAAGCTTGAAAGAGGCAGCCAGCTCGAGTATGTGTACTGGGACAATGTCAGTGAGCTAGTATCCCGACTTCGACTACTCGTAGCATCTCAACAAGCAGTTAGTCAGTCACACACTAATAAGATTGTAAATATCGTAGAGGAAATTCGTTAAAGTGGCTACATCTACTGAACATGTCACATGCGGCGATCGCAGCCGAGATTCACAGGCCAGAAAGAAGACATTTCCGCAGAAGGAAGGTACTCGTGTTTGGACTCCACAATTTGTATCAAGCCGACCTGGTGGAAATGATCCCGTATGCTGCAGTGAATAAGGGGTATAGATACATGCTAACCATAATTTATTGTTTCAGCAAATACACGTGGGCCATCCCAGTTCGCAGAAAAAGCGGGGCGGACATTGCAGACGCTATGAAAACGGTCTTAAACGATAAGAGACCGCCTAAGAATATGCAGACTGTTTTTGGTAGGGAATTTTACAATAAAGCTATCTGTTCACTCATGGAAGGGAACAAAATTAACCACTACAGCACCCATGGTGACAAAAAGGCTTCTATTATTGAGAGATNTGTTCACTCATGGAAGGGAACAAAATTAACCACTACAGCACCCATGGTGACAAAAAGGCTTCTATTATTGAGAGATTCAATCGAACATGAAAAGCAGATATGTGGCATGAATTCTCGGTGCGAGGAAAGTATGTGTGGCTGGATATGTTACCTCGCCTAATTACCAAATACAATGCTAGAAATCACAGGACCATTAGCATGCGACCAGTGGATGTTAAAGACGATTCTTTGCTGGATACTGTGATTAAAATCGAAAAGATAGAGGATAGTCGGAAGGCGAAGGAAATGGTGGGAGACTTTCTCCGCATTTCCCGAATTAAACCCCAATTTGCGAAATTGTACACACCCAACTGGTCATTAGAAATATACAGATTATCCAGATTCGACATAACGAACCGCGGACCTTCGTGTTGGAAGACCTAAATGGAGAGCATTTGAAAGGTCAATTCTATAGCGAAGAGCTAATNACGAACCGCGGACCTTCGTGTTGGAAGACCTAAATGGAGAGCATTTGAAAGGTCAATTCTATAGCGAAGAGCTAACGAAAACTAACTTCTCAAACACGTACTTGGTCGAGCTGATTTTGAAACGATGAGGGCAGCGCGTATATGTCAAATGGCTAGACTTCAGTCCCAGATATAAAAGCTGGATATTAAAATCGGATCTGAANCCAATACCAAAAATTACTTAAACTCACGAGCCCGCATTTAACCAATAATGACATAACTCCCAATACATATAAGGATGAGGTCCACCCTAATTCGACATTATTGCCGAGTTGTTTCCCGACGTAGGCCTAACCAGTGGTTCGGGACTGACTTCGAAGCTTGAAAGAGGCAGCCAGCTCGAGTATGTGTACTGGGACAATGTCAATGAGCTAGTATCCCGACTTCGACTACTCGTAGCATCTCAACAAGCAGTTAATCAGTCACACACTAATAAGATTGTAAATATCGTAGAGGAAATTCGTTAAAGTGGCTACATCTACTGAACATGTCACATGCGGCGATCGCAGCCGAGATTCACAGGCCAGAAAGAAGACATTTCCGCAGAAGGAAGGTACTCGTGTTTGGACTCCACAATTTGTATCAAGCCGACCTGGTGGAAATGATTCCGTATGCTGCAGTGAATAAGGGGTATAGATACATGCTAACCATAATTTATTGTTTCAGCAAATAAACGTGGGCCGTCCCAGTTCGCAGAAAAAGCGGGGCGGACATTGCAGACGCTATGAAAACGGTCTTAAACGATAAGAGACCACCTAAGAATATGCAGACTGTTTTTGGTAGGGAATTTTACAATAAAGCTATATGTTCACTCATGGAAGGGAACAAAATTAACCACTACAGCACCCATGGTGACAAAAAGGCTTCTATTATTGAGAGATTCAATCGAACATGAAAAGCAGATATGTGGCATGAATTCTCGGTGCGAGGAAAGTATGTGTGGCTGGATATGTTACCTCGCCTAATTACCAAATACAATGCTAGAAATCACAGGACCATTAGCATGCGACCAGTGGATGTTAAAGACGATTCTTTGCTGGATACTGTGATTAAAATCGAAAAGATAGAGGATAGTCGGAAGGCGAAGGAAATGGTGGGAGACTTTCTCCGCATTTCCCGAATTAAACCCCAATTTGCGAAATTGTACACACCCAACTGGTCATTAGAAATATACAGATTATCCAGATTCGACATAACGAACCGCGGACCTTCGTGTTGGAAGACCTAAATGGAGAGCATTTGAAAGGTCAATTCTATAGCGAAGAGCTAATGAAAACTAACTTCTCAAACACGTACTTGGTCGAGCTCATTTTGAAACGACGAGGGCAGCGCGTATATGTCAAATGGCTAGACTTCAGTCCCAGATATAAAAGCTGGATATTAAAATCGGATCTGAATAAAATATAAAAAACGTTTCTGTCTTCACGCAGCATACCTCTTGGCCGAGTGGCCCCTACATGTGCCACTCTTGGCTGGAAGGACAGAGAGTGGAGCTCTTACGCAAGACCGGAGCTCCGGTCTGCCGCAGGACGACCGGGTCGTCGCCGACACACCAGCCATCCTTCACAGGCGGAGTGGGTTACGTTAAGCGAGACCTCTGCTGCGGTCAGTCGCTGCCTGTCGTCACCGATACACACTGCGACACACATACCGACCTTCCCAGGTGGAGGGGAGAGCATTTACGCAATATCCGAGCTGCGGTCGTGCGCCCAGACGAACTCACCGGCGCTGCCATGTGGCGAGACACACTCTCGAGGCGCAGCGCGGGAATATGTTTGACATTTCATCCGAAATAACGTACACACACATGTGGGGTATCCAGGTTCATAGCCAGCCCCTAACGCAAAGTGTATAAAGCAGTAACACAATACAATTTAACTGTCAGTTTATAGGTATGAGTCGTAGGGGCAAGATCGCCAAGAGAAGAGGTGGACTGGTAAATACTTTAATTAGCAATTTGCACTTTGAAGCGTACCTTCCCGGATATAAGTATTGCGGCCCTGGAACTCGGCTGGAGAGAAGATTACAGCGTGGCGACGTACCCATTAACGCGTTAGACACAGTGTGCAAAGAACACAACATTGCGTATGCGACAAGTACTAAGTTAGCAGATAGACACGTAGCCGATACGATTCTTGCAGATAAAGCAAAGTCAATAGTAGGGTTGTCACAGGCCAAGCTCGGGGAACGCATAGCAGCATGGGGGTGTCGAAAATTATGAAGACTAAGGTGAAATGTGGCATGGGATTGAAATTTGGAAGTACGAAAAAGTTGCGCTCCGGCAGGAAACCGCATAGGGTAGCAGTGAAACGAGGCGGAATTCTACCATTCATCTTGCCAGCTCTTGGAGTACTAGGAAGTTTGATTGGAGGTGCCAGTGGCATTGCCAGGCCTGTTAATACACCCAAAGATGAAAACAAACGCTTGACAGAGATTTTGAGACACAATAGACGAATGGAGACGCTTGCAAAAAAGGTCGCGGGCTGTACCTGCGTCCGTACAAACAAGTGGCTAGGGGAGGAGGCAGAAAGAGAAATCGACAACGCAAAATAACGAGGCGATCTTAAGGGGGCTGCCTGCTCACCCGCTAACCAACTTTGAAATACTTAATTATGCACGAAAATTAAAATTAAGGAATTCCCAAGGAGTGTGTATGCGAGATTGACTGCCCCATCGAGCATGTCGGTTAGAGTGTGGCATTGTAAACCTCGACAGTAGCACAGGCCCGGGAACTCATTGGACAGCATATAAAAAGAATGGTGATATGGTCCACTACTTTGACAGTTTTGGAAATAAAAGGACCCCACCAGAACTGAAAACGTATTCAAGAGGAGCGCGAATATACTATAATCACAGAGCAGAGCAAAAGCCACGATCATGGAACTGATGACACCTTTGTCTGCGCTACCTTACAAAGATACATACTTAACAAGTGGGCGCTAGGTGCTGTCCTCAGTCATGTCCATCATCTTGATCTTGTCGGGCACTAGTTCGGAATNGTTAGAGTGTGGCATAGTAAACCTCGACAGTAGCACAGGCCCGGGAACTCATTGGACAGCATATAAAAAGAATGGTGATATGGTCCACTACTTTGACAGTTTTGGAAATAAAAGGACCCCACCAGAACTGAAAACGTATTTAAGAGGAGCGCGAATATACTATAATCACAGAGCAGAGCAAAAGCCACGATCATGGAACTGATGACACCTTTGTCTGCGCTACCTTACAAAGATACCTACTTAACAAGTGGGCGCTAGGTGCTGTCCTCAGTCATGTCCATCATCTTGATCTTGTCGGGCACTAGTTCGGAATTGCGTTCCGTGCACTTTCCACCACTCTCCCTGAAGGGGGTATGGTCCATGGCGGTGATTGATTTTCAAAACTACTTCTCGGTGCCAAACATAGATGACCGCAATTGTATGTTCCATTACGTTAAGGGGGTGAGAAGATGGGGGAGGTGTGTATACCCACAGGGTCTTATGAAATCGATGACATAGGTGAATATCTTATGCATGAGCTGGGACAGAAAGCCACATTTGTACTACGTGGTAACGCGAACACATTACATAGCAAAATGAAGTGTAGTGCACAGGTAGACTTCTCGGGCAGCGATAACCTCGCTGCCATGCTAGGATTCGAGAATGCTACATATGAGGCTAATAAAACACACACATCTATGCTGCCGGTACAAATATTCCCTGTAAATTTAACAAGAATAAACTGCAATTTGGTTAACGAGTCGTATCTTAATGGCAAGCCCAGCCAGACCCTGCAAGAAATTTCAGCGATGGTGACACCAGGATTTAAGCTCGAAAATGTACCGAAAACACCCATTTATGTTCTGGCAGTGACATCGAACGTACAGGAGGTCGTAGTGTCCGTTGTGGACCAAGAGAGTCGATTGATTAATTTTCGAGGCCAGGAGATAACAGTCCGCTTGCATTTAAGGAAAGATGGGAATGAAAATTAAGCATGCGAATGCAATAAAAGTCGCCTACAGTACCAAAGTTAAAGTCAGTACGAGTCGAACCCGCAGAGCGCTAACACCTGAGAAAGTGCGATTCCTTAGAAGATTGGGCCTGACGATCAAACATGGATGTGGAAATATTAAACGTTGCGGAGCAGGCTGGGTTCGAAGACGCGATCACCAAGGCTGAAATCCACACTTATTCATCCTATCTTCCAGGCCCCATACATGCCTTCGTCCGAGGTCCGAATCCGGTGCAAAACCAAGATATATACACGGCACCGTGTAACTCATATTTGCGCATCCGGGGAACACTTACGAAGCCAGGCAACGCGCTTCCTGTAACGACTTAAATCATTAGAAATGGTATACTTCACAGGATAAGTAGAATTGCGTATGAACTGAACGGATTCGAGGTCGACACAATGCGAGATGTTGTAATCATGGCCACCATAAAGAACTATCTGTCATTAACACATAACCAATTGCCCGCCACCAAAATGGCAGGCTGGAGCATTGACAACGAGTTTAAGGTTCCTGTATATGCGAACGGGAAATTCGAAGTATGTATTCCACTAGCTATGCTGTTGGGGTTCGCGGAAGATTACAAGCCTGTGATTATTAATTCCAAGCAAGAGTTAGTAATCACCATGGCAAACACACAAGCGAACGCGCTCCAGGACACAGGAGCAGAAGCCGCGATGCTAGCAATACGCGCGATTGACTGGTTATTACCGCATGTTCAGGTCAACATGTCTGAACACGTAAAATTAATTAAATATGCATACAAAGAAAGGAACGCAGATATTGCATTTCGTACATGGAGTTTAGAGACGTACCCGAGTATTCCTGCCCCCACGAGCGTCAATTGGAACGTTAAAATTAGTTTCACGAGTGAAAAACCGAGAGATATAATTGTTGCGTTTCAGACAAGCAGGCAAAATGTCCTCAATGCAGATTGCTCAAAATTTGATCACGTCAAAATTAAGAATGTTAAAATATTTTTCAACTTCGAGGCTTACCCGTACGGTGATTTGAACATTGATTTTACAAACGGTGCATGTACGGTCCCTTATCAAATGTACACGGACTTCCAGAGGTCGTACTACGGACAAACGCAGGCCCCAACACTCGAACCAAACACCTTTATGATCACGGCGCCCCTACTGGTATTTGATGTTAGTAAACAGGATGATAGAATTAAATCGGGTATGGTAGATTGTATGATTGAAATATTCACTGCGGTGAATTTTCCGCCCTCTACCCAGGCCTATGCGTTAATACTTCACGACAGACTCGTAACGTACAATGTGTGAGACAGGATAGTTAAAGTACTGACGTAAGTGTCGAGTATACTTCAGTCACTTCCTGACCGGCAGAATGTACGTGAACTTTCAGGGCTTCGTCTCGCAGCGATGGTTCATTATAAATCGTATCTGTGTGGCATATGTCGATGGCCACATATAATCACGCACGTTCTTACCGCCATTTCCATGGCATGAGTTAGACATTGAAAGCAGAGTAACAAATATATGGCTGGAACAATACTAGCATGGTATCAATTGGAGCATGGGTGATGTAGAATACTCTAAAGTGTGCAATGTACTTAGCGAATTATGAAACGGGAGTGAGACTGTCTTCGTGGCGGGGCCGGAACAGAAGCGTAATTTAAGCACCTATTGCGACACAAACAGAAAAATCTGTGACCTCCAAACGGAAGAGGCTGGCTGCCCTTCGATACGAAGGTTGCGAGAAAGATATATAAATAAAATTCTCCACATGTGCACCACTTGCAGGCTCGGGCGCACGTGTCCGTGCCTGAATGCTCTGCTGTTAAGGCATGGGAAGGGGGAAACTTGCTGCAAGGGTCAACTTATTGTCAAAAAAACACCGCCTGGACCAATATAAATAGGCCAGCCTGCGATGAGGGAAACTATAGTACTAGTCCGGTATCTACCACAGCAGCAGCGCAGCAGCAATGGAAGGACTCCTCACCAAGCTTAACGGAATGGGGCAGTACACAGCGCTGTCAGAGCTAGTCCTAAAAAAGCTGTACTTAGCCTCCGATTTACGGAGGACCGAGACTGCATATGACAAGTGTTTCACATGCATGTTAGACGAGGAATTCCGCATCCGGCTGCATACTTGGTGTGTACAACTAATTACCGATGCCGATATAGTCAAGCTGTATACACCCACAATCCGGTTTAGCTATGTGGGCATTAAGCCCATTGACCATGGATGGTCTGTGCATGCTGTAGTATTTTCATAAAGCCACTCCTAGCACATATAAATGTTGTTACTGTCATGTACATCACCCACCACCACCACCGTCTCACATATTTCACATAGTGGTCCATCCAGCGCCACTGCACTTAGTTCGTGGATGTCTGTACGCAACCATGCAGGCAACATTCAACCCGCTAGTCACGTACGAGGGCGAAGTCATGGTTGGCTACAGGAGAGTTCACTTCAAACCTCCCGGTNGGGCGAAGTCATGGTTGGCTACAGGAGAGTTCACTTCAAACCTCCCGGTCAGCCTGCCTAAGTAGAATGCTGTACCGGACTCGAACACTGGGCGTGTCGTACCAATGAGGATAGTTTTCTCTCGGTACCGTGTAACGTAACATCATGTGCTGCATATCACCTAATGCCCGGAATTACACTACCGTGCTCGCTCAGTACTCTGTTAACGCAAGCAGGCACCAAGTATATACGCCAGGTTTGGTTTACTCGTGCAATAGCGCACGAACTTTGCGATGCTGCCACTGCCATNCAGGCACCAAGTATATACGCCAGGTTTGGTTTACTCGTGCAATAGCGCACGAACTTTGCGATGCTGCCACTGCCATTGTAATTTCCCGCTGGACAGAGTGCTGTACCGGCGACAGACATACGACCTGCATGAACAGAGGTAAAATTACTTGGACGTCTGTGTGTTCTCCGTTAACTTGTGAGGCGTACCTGGCCACAATATAAGAAGGGACAAGTGTATGAACCTGCCGCAGTAGACATTTGAGTATCATTCAGATGAGAAATATCGTCAGCCATGTGCAATACATTCAACATACGTGACTGTGTGATGTTTCTGGCGGAAGATATGAACTTGTACTCGAGTTACTTTATTGGTTATAGAAGAGAAGTGTTTAAACCTGAGCTGAGAAAAGAGCAAGTGATGGTGTCAATCATTTGTGGGGATATCACGACACCTGGGACAACTTCCAATGGGACATCCTGCCCTGCTACAAGTGCGAACAGTGTGCTGTCTTCAATCTCAGGCCAAACAGCGAGCTGCCTGAAAATGGACGCATACTAGCAACACGTGCCGAAATTGAAGATATTACCGAACTACGNGCCAAACAGCGAGCTGCCTGAAAATGGACGCATACTAGCAACACGTGCCGAAATTGAAGATATTACCGAACTACGCCATGAACGCCTCCATAGGAGCAAGAAATAGAATTATGTCCTGTGCGATGTCAATACCAGCTCTACCTACTGCTGGTCCGAAGAGTGTACGGAGCACATACAAACAACCATGCTGGTAGACTATGGTAGTAAATGGAAACTACCATGCGCTGCTAAGGCATGTTGTGTCTTCAATTGAAATAACAAGTGCTTCACTTGCTTCATGTGTGTCTGTGTGGGAGGCCGTATATAAGTAATGCCTAAACAACACCAACAGCTGTTTCATTACTACGTAATGAAGAGTGAAGGTGATATGGCGTCGGTCGAGGGTGAACTGACTTGTCGCAGCAAGTGTAAATAAGGCTGCCAGGCTGTGTACGATCTACTTGCACGCCTTCTCCTGCTATTGGTTAAAGCTTGTGTCGATGCTGTGTAGATGCTATATAAACGCACGGTTTTCCTACCAGTCAACATCAGTGTGCTCGAGATGGACGTACCATTCTGTCCAGAGACCGCCTACAGCAGTGTGATGCCTGGGGACGGCACCATCACCTATGAACTTGCAGCCACAGGAGATCTAGCCGACACCACTCCAGATGCACGCTCGTATAGTGAACAGTGTGATGGCATAGCACATTGGCTGTTTGCCCACAAGCCTGTTTCATACGAGACGTGTCAGCAGATGATCGACTGCAATGTATTGGGGAGATGTGTAGTTCACAATATGTGAACAGACACCCCCTTGCCTTGTGGAGCGGATGAAGTGATTACGCACGCTTTGCTAAACGATCGCTAAGCTCAAGTGGAAGGGCTGATACATGGCTACGGTCTCTGCGGACTTCCTGCTGCCGTGATGGAGGTTGCCACCCAACCGCTGCCTCCTGCCGCCCCACAGCCTCCAAACGTACGAAGAAGGGTTGTGCCGTCGTGATTGACATCACCGGTGATGCTGTCCGGCCGCCCACTGCTGCCTCCAAACGTAAGAAGACGATTGCTACCGTTAAGGGCCCTCGACAGTGTGCGCCACGCCCTGACCGTAAGAGGAAGACGGCCGCTGTCGCCACCGCCTGCCTGAGTTGTGGGAATTCTTCACTACATGATGTGAGACATTTAACTGTTGCAGAGCGGAAAACCGTACTGATACAGTTCTTCAATTCGCTTCTTGCAAAGGTGTAGTGCTCAAAGGTTTTATTTGTAATGACTCTAACAACAATAATGTGCTTTTTAGAATTGTGTGTGACAATCTTTGTTTTTAATTGTATAGTTATGGAGATTTTCTTAAAACTACTCACTGTTTCGCTCGCAGATGGGGTTACACAGAAAAAAGTTTTATTTGTAATGTTTTTTTACAAAAAAGTTTTGCTTACATTGTATAGGGCTCGTTACTGTTTTGATGTATTCACAGAATTGAAAACATGCTTTGTGTTTGTCATAAAACTACTTGAATGTTTATATATATAATTCTTCGTACTTGATGTACAAGTGTGACAATCTTTGCTTTCATTTGTATAGGATTGGATATTTTCTTAAAAGTACTTACTGTTGCGCTCGCAGATGGGGTTACACAAAAGTTTTATTTGTAATATTCTTTTTAACAAACAACAATTTTTGCTTATATTGTTCACGTAATTGAAAACGTGCCTTGTGTTTTGCATAAAAGGTATTGAATGTATATATATTTAATTCTTCGTACTTGATGTACGATTATGTTAACNTAGGATTGGATATTTTCTTAAAAGTACTTACTGTTGCGCTCGCAGATGGGGTTACACAAAAGTTTTATTTGTAATTTTCTTTTTAACAAACAACAATTTTTGCTTATATTGTTCACGTAATTGAAAACATGCCTTGTGTTTTGCATAAAAGGTATTGAATGTATATATATTTAATTCTTCGTACTTGATGTACGATTATGTTAACAATGCAAATGGCAGAAGGCGCAATGTACATACTTCTTTGTGAGACTCTATGTGTGTGTTGGTTAATCACGACTGTTTTGTTTGCAAATGAAAAAGGGAAATGTAATACGTATTTCTTCGTACTTGATTTTGTGTGTGTGTGTGTGTGTGTAACAACTGACAACTACTTGTTTTGGTGGTATTTACGCGTAAGAGCAATTGAAACACGATGTGTGTGTGTTTAACCACAATCAATACCTTTCCTGTAAGGTGTAATCACACCACATTGTATACCTTTTTATGTGACTATATATATATATATATATATATATATATATGTGTGTGTGTGTGTGTGTGTGTTCTGAAACTTGTGTGTTCTTATTGCTGAGTGTAGAGAAAGACCTGTCATTACAAAATTAAAACCACATGCTATTTTACAGTAACCTCAAAATTCAGTACACAGACAGATTAAGTACTGCTTGCCTAACACCAAGGCGCAAGTCGCGAAAATGTATGTTCTGGGTGGCGACCTCACACGACTTGCTAGTATATTGAAAGCACAACTTGTACACACACCATTAAGGGACAAGTTATGATACATGCAAGTACCACAGTACTCTGTGTGTGACAAGCCACACCTGAGTCTTCCGCCTGCACAAGGCCAGTGACATAACTGGTTGACGAGTTTCTCCGTGCTGACCCATTGTACTAGGGGGGTATATATACCGCCTCGCGGAACACCGCACTTTCACTTGTTGCCGGCCTGCTGAACCGTACGTGCCAGTTGCGTACCAGCAACGTCTTGGCTTATAGTATATTTACATATATACTCCGAGTCGGCATCTGGGCTGCTGCAGCGCTCTGCGTGTACCACTAGACGCGTCCGCAGCATAGCGCCCGACGGCACTCAGCCATCTGCTGCCGCCACTCGTTACCAAGCGTCCATTCTGGGTAAGTATTCTTCTACATCGTGTGTGTTGGTGAGTAGACATACATCAGGTAACCGTTCTATTGCGTGTGCTGTGGATGGTTGTTGTTCATATCACTTGACAGCCAACGCGGCCTCCCTTGTGTGTGTGTCTCGTACAAGTAACTACTTTTCCATTCGTAGTTTTAACAGCGGCCCTCGCGAACATGGAGTGTTCTATTCCAGAGCATTTATTTATTGGAGTTGTTCACTCTTCGTCGGGGGGCCACGTGCTGGGCTGAGGTACTAGATTTAATAAACACTCCCGCAGTCTGTTTTTTTCCCACTACACAGTCCTTAGTCGGTGAAGGGCGACCGGCTCACCGCTTCAGAACCGGTCCCTACAAGGCATTCTGTATACCTTACATCATGATAATTGGGAACTTGACTCATATCCTGCATGCATCTCCTGCAGGTTAAGACCTCAGGTTCGAAACTCGGGAGAAGGAGGATGCCTACCATTTCACTGTTTCCCTCCCCCCCTGTTCAATGCATCCCCTAGGCATAGGACTCCCAGGGTCGAGACTCGGCGAACTCACTTGCATGTTTTTTTCCCCATGCTATATATAAATATATAAACACACCTTTTTGTTTTATTTGTTTTAATTGTAACCTAGAGTGTTGCATGCGTTTACTTGTCGTGCTGTTTTGTGTTTAACCTCACTTGCATGATTGTCATTTATACACACACAGTGTTTTTACTAACTAACCTGGTAATGGGGTGGGGTTTGTTTCATAGGATATCACCTGACATTGGGCAACACCACCACCTAAGTGTATTCAGAGAGAGAGATGGAAGCTAGCACTTCATTGTCACCAGCGTTGAGTCCATCCTCTGCTGCATTACCAACTCCCCCTCATAATATATGTATGCCAGCACTAAAGTGTGGTTTATGTGACTCGGTGTTTACGGATCGTCAGAATGGTTTGTGGCACGAGCGTAATTGCTCTCACAATCCATTCCAGCAGCCGACCCAATATTTGTGCGACAAGTGTTGATGCTCCTTCGCACGTGCTGAAGATCTCATAGGGCATGGAACTGTTTGTACAGGAATGATCAGGCAGGCTGCCTCGCCCAACTGCACATTCTGCAATGCGGGCTTCGGGTGTCCTTGCGATGCCCGCCGCGATGAACGCTTATGTTGGGTGAATCCCACAGTTCAACAATTACGATGTGGGTCCTGGGACCGGAGCCGATCATCTTCATGCCCATAGTGCAAAGTGCTCTGGTGCTGCTAACCCCACCTCCTGGCCGGCGAAGTGTGCACTAGTGGCAAGCCCGCAGCTCGGGCCTCCCCATGCAATTCAGGCTCTTGCGAGCGAGGGTAGCCCTCGTAGAGGCTTCACTGCCACTGGGGTTGGCGAAGGCAACTTGCATGGGATCGTGGAGAGGGAAAGCGTGTTCAACAGCGTTATGAGAACATACATCGCGGAGAATACCTCGAGGGCAGCCGTAGACATTTGCGGCTACCTCGAGAGTATGAAATCGAATGTAATAAGCCAACTCGAGCAGGAAGTGAAGNGGCAGCCGTAGACATTTGCGGCTACCTCGAGAGTATGAAATCGAATGTAATAAGCCAACTCGAGCAGGAAGTGAAGAACCAGGGGGCGGTCAAATTTAATTTATTTCTCGATTGCATTTATGGAAAACCGGAGCCGCACGACGACGAGGTAGATAGTCGTGCATTTAAGACGAAGAACGTGCCTGTATTTAATGTGGCTGACATCGNGCACGACGACGAGGTAGATAGTCGTGCATTTAAGACGAAGAACGTGCCTGTATTTAATGTGGCTGACATCGAGGAAGCAGTGTCGGCCGCCATTGCAAAGATCTGTCACGAGGAGATGGNGTGCCTGTATTTAATGTGGCTGACATCGAGGAAGCAGTGTCGGCCGCCATTGCAAAGATCTGTCACGAGGAGATGGACTATATGGGGAAGGGTAGCGGCTGGACCGTCACTGCAGTGAAACGGGCCCAGTTATGCGTAAATAAGCTCGATCCCTTAAGAGTCTCTTTGTACATCCCCTTGCCTGCAGGTTTTGCGGAGAAAAAGGTGATTATCAACCCGCACAATGCTGACCTGCCNTCTCTTTGTACATCCCCTTGCCTGCAGGTTTTGCGGAGAAAAAGGTGATTATCAACCCGCACAATGCTGACCTGCCGTGCTTTTAATGGGCGATATTGGCATGCTTTGTAAAGGGGGGACATCTGCAGTGCGTCAACCACCAATACACCAGGCTGGAGATGTGCTTCGACTTTTCCACCGTAGATTTCCCCATCCCTCTACATCAAATAGCTTGTTTTGAGAGAGCTAATCCAGGGGCCAGCGTTAATATTTATGCACTCGACGAGAATAAGAAAGTAGTGCTAATACGGGTGACAGAAGTGGAACTGGCCCAGCACTTTGATTTTNTTATGCACTCGACGAGAATAAGAAAGTAGTGCTAATACGGGTGACAGAAGTGGAACTGGCCCAGCACTTTGATTTGCTGCTGCTCACCACTGCAGAGGACCAGAACTCGCACTATTGTCATGTTAAGAATTTTTCGCGACTGGTTAGTTCCCAGGTGACAACCTACACTGCTCATGTAGATGTATGTAAGTGCTGCTTTAAAGCATATGATAATCAACTGCATGTGAACGGGTTGACGGGTGCCGAAACTCTGGCAGGGCACAGGCGGTATTGTAATGACCACGGTGCTGTTCGCGCAGACATGCCGCAGCCTGCCGCGGACGGCAAGCCACCTGTGCTCATGTTCCAGAATTAACAAAATGGCGATAAGGTACCTATCATAGTATATGCAGACTTCGAGGCGATGCTGGTGCCTGTGCAGACATGCCAGCCGAACCTGGACGAGTCCTACATATAAAGGTACCAAAACACAAGCCCTATTCTTATGGCATACACGTCAAGGTAGACAATTTAATTATTCAGGCCTCCAAGACGACCAGCCTACCCCTTGGTGTAACCATTTACATGGGCCAAGGTGCGTCGAAATGCTTTTTGGAAGAGGTGGTGAGGATAGGTCTTCTGGTGAAAGACATATATAGTCAGTTTGAACCTTTGCAAGCAATAACGCATGGGAAACAGGCTGGTTATGCTCTAGCCACTACCTGTTGCCACTGTTCTGGCATGTTCACCTACACCAACTGAAATGTACGTGACCATGATCATTTCACTGGCAGTTTTATTGGGGCATCATGTAATAACTACAACAAGCTTCGTCGCCGGCCC
Organism: Clitarchus hookeri; assembly: GCA_002778355.1. Lineage (NCBI taxonomy): Eukaryota > Metazoa > Arthropoda > Insecta > Phasmatodea > Phasmatidae > Clitarchus > Clitarchus hookeri. The sequence continues at coordinate 1,200,167 of NQII01000143.1, forward strand.
CAGATACTACTGATACTCTTCCATAACTTGATTTATGATGCAAATTTCATTAATAAGCAGCTTGGATATGAAACCCAGGACATATTTATCATTCCACATACAGAGGAAAAGTTAATCACCTTCAGTAAGAGTTTGGGCGACAAGTTCACTATACAGTTCATTGATACTTATAGGTTCATGTCTGCCAGCCTGGCAACTCTCGCGTGCCGTCCGGCGAATTCCACACAACATCACGCTTCTTCACGGAAGAGTGCGAGCTAGAGTTGGTAACCGGATAATGTAAGCTCGTTGGAGAGGCTCGCCGAGCCGCGGTTACCTGCTATAGAGCCATTCTATAATAGGCTTACTGGGGGGAATGTCAGCGCGGAAGACTACAAGCACGCACAAACCGTCTGGGACATGTTCGGCTGTCGCACCCTTCGAGACTATTTGGAGCTCTACTTGAAGACAAACGTGTTGATTCTGTGTGACGTCTTTGAGAATTTCCGGAGGCTATGTCTATGCACATACAGTCTCGACTGTGTGCGCTACGTTAGCGCGCTCGGATTCTCGTTTGATGCGAAGTTGCACAAGACGCAGGTGGAATTAGAGTTGCTCTGCGCCTATGATATGCACCTGTTTATTGAGGCAAGTATCCGGGGAGGGGTGGCTAAATGTGTTAAGCGGCACGCGGTTGCCAATAATATGCATATACCTGAGATGTATGATGTCAGCAAGCCATATACCTACCTGCAGTATGTAGATGCCAATAATCTATATGGTTGGGCAATGTCTTTGCCACTCCCATATGCCAGGTTCGAATGGACCGCCACAAACATCGATGTGATGAGCGTGTCGGACGATGGATATGTCGGCTACATGCTGGAGGTGGATGTAGAATACCCTTCCGCTCTTCACGAAGCCTATATTGAACTTCCATTCTTGGCAGTGAACGAGCATCCCCCCGGGTTCAAACACGCTGAACTCATGACGACCCTGGAGAGCAAGCTTTATTATATCGAATATTACCGTACTCTCAAGCAAGCATTGGATCATGGGTTGCGGCTGAAGGCTGTTCACCGTGTCCTTCAATTACAGCAGAAGGTGTGGCTAAAGCCGTATATAGACATGAATATGACGAAATGTCAGGCAGCCACGAACTGCTTCGTGACTGACTTTTTTTAATTAATGAATAATGCAATGTACAGCAAACTTATGGAAATAAGCGCAAACGACAGCGTATGGAAATCGTATGTAGAGAAGTTCGGGCGAAGAAATTAATTGCTAAACCTGCATTCAAATGAAGAACGATATACACTGAGCTGTTGTCCCTAGTCAAATTATGCCAAGAGAGCGTACAATTTGACAAGCCCATTTATGCTGGGTTTGCCCTACTCGACCTGTCAAAGAAACTCATGTACCGCTTTTACTACGACGTCATGCGAGCACAGTATGGGAGCAGTGTCAGTCTCTCGTATATGGACACCGATTCCTTTATAATGGAGCTCGACTGTGCTGACATTTACAGTGACCTCGCCTCTGACCTGGCCCTCATGTCGGAGTTCGACACTAGCGGCTACCCTCCCACTCATCCCTGCTATTCTCCAGTTAACTCCAGAGTGATTGGGAAGTTTAAGGATAAGTACACGGGTAACACTATGGTTGAGATTGTCGGGTTGTGGGCGAAGCTGTATGCGTACCATTGCCAAAATACGGTGGTGAAATGCGCGAAGGGGATACAGAGGTGCGTAGTTGAAAACACGTTAACGTTTGACGATTATCGGCGCATCCTTTTGGCCCAGCGCTGCATGAGAGTACAGGTCGGTAGTTTTTGCTCGTACCACCACGACGTTTACACCGAGTATGGAAACAAACTAGCGCTTTCGTGGATGGACGACAAACAAAAAGTCCTGGATGATGCCAGTCATACCATCCCCTATGGTTATCAGACCTAAAAAGAAAAAACAGCTCTGGGTCAGGCCTACATAGTTATGGATGTATGTCGTCTCGGAGAGAGTGTTATTTCTACCAGCGTGTACTGGAGAACTTACAGGCATCTTCGTATTCTGCTTGTCAGGTATATTGCTGAGGGGTGTTTTTGGTAGCCATATTTCTCGATAAGCATGCTGTAGCACGTGCACGTGTGTTGCAGGCTAGTCAGGTGTTCTGCCTGATATTCTACTATAGTGCGTTCAAGAGGCATGTTCCTAACATTGTCAGGTAGATTATAAGTTTTGTTTCTTTCCTGCAGTATACTGGAGCTCGTGCAAGACCTGATGGCTTGACAGGTACACTATTTTATTGGCCTACGCACTGTCTGATTCAGTGTACTGTAGCCCTTGCAAGGGTTGCAAGGGCTACAGTAAAAAATTACTTATGACATCTGCGTGTATTATTTCTAAGGTATTGCTACTTCCAATTCATTTTACATGTGAAGAATTCGTTTCTTTGTTATCATACATTATATAAACTTGTAAAGAAAAACAAGTTCATGCTTCTATATACATCGTGTACACCTGAGAAAATATAGATCTCATGGTGTAATATACTGCAAAGATATTTAATAATTTCATATGAATAATTATATAAACCTGATAAATAACACCGCCCATAGCCTTGGGCGATTCAATGGCAAGTGGGGTTCATCACAGGGAGCCATAAAAAACAAATATGGCCACTGTGGTATGATTGTGATGTAATATTTTCCCCTTCGGGCGATTTAGTGGCTAAAGGGACTCGACGAATGGAGGAGGCTCGACGAAGGGAGGGGGGCTCGAAAAAGTGATGGATGGGGTGTAGGCACCATCCAATATGGCTGCCATGGCTCTGGGGTCACAAAAAATTTTTTTAAAAAGAATAAATTAAAAAAAAAAATTGGAAAATTTTGAAAAACGAGACGGCGGTTGCCATAATTTTCAAAACGAAATGGTGGATCACTTGCTTCCAAAATGGCGGAGGAATGCGAGAGCAGTTAGTTTCTGCACTGACTGCTAAAATGGCAGAGGATTGCAAGAGCATGAGTTGGCTGCCAAAATGGCTGCCATGTTGGTGGAATGAAAGAGCATGAGGTGTCCTGTGTGTCTACATCGAAACTGCGTTCGAATACCCCAATTCTAACTACTGACATCATCATACAACAAAGTGGACTTAAGTTTTTATCAGATTTTGTATTTAGTACACACACTAAACACTGTCAGCATGCCCAGTTGGACGTTATCAGATGTTATAGTTTCATGGATATAAAATATGCAGTACAAATCGTAATAAGGCAGCCGATCAGAAAAAGTTAAATATTTACATTAAATTACACGTTCTATGCTCACTAATATTACTGTTGGTATAAAAAGTTGTGTTTTGATGCATTAGTTTCTGAGATATTATATTCTAGATTCGGACGTCTTACAAAATAGTGGATAAACCCAGAGATAAATGACATTAATGTACACCTACGTAGTGTTAAGATGTGTATTTGTTGAACTCAGTCTGTCTCTTTGACAAATATTTCATCCTTACGTTAAATATTTATTACACTGTCATAAATCTGAAAGTTTATTCCTGATCTACTAAAATTCACACCTAACATATTTGAATTATAGTAGACCAGGAATAAACTTCCATAGTAACGGCAATGCAAATAATTTACATAAGGATCAAAGTTTGTCCAACAAACAGACAACAAAACGCCCACTTACTTTACGTAGATGTACATTAATATCATTTATTTGTACATTTTGTTCACCACTTTGTGAACATCAGAATCTGGAATCTAATACCTTAGAAACATATGCATAAATCCACGAAAATTAACTATACAAATAATAATATTAGTAAGCAAGAAATGAGTAATTGAAAGTAAATATTTAACTTTTACTAAACAGCTGCCTTAACTCTATATTTTATATTCATGAAACTATAAAATTAGCTAGAACCCAACTTGGCCTGCTTACAGTAATTAGTGTGTGTAAAAAATACAAAATCTGATAAACGCTTTAATCCACTTTGTTGAATGATGTCACACGAAATTTAATCTTAAATGCTTATCACAGGAACATAAAAAAACCTTCCTCACTTTGGAAGCAAGCAGTAGTGTATAATATCTTATCAAGCGGCGGGTGTTGCACTTATTAGTTATATATACCGTGTCCCCGTAGCAACCAGCGTTAGCTCAACTCTGGCAATTGGTTGGCCATAGGTTGGGCTGGAGTACACACATTAATATTCTCTTCAGCGTTGACCTAACTTAAAATTCCAACAAACATATGCTACCCCGAAAATGTTAAAATAATACGTAGCGCACCCGAAAAAATGGTGTCGCTATACCAGAAAATGCTATAACCTTTCGAAAATGTATTAATTTTTCATTTCAATTGGTTGGTTGATGGTTGGTAACAAGTTGGTAAACGTACTGTTGGTAAAATATGTATATTTTGGTTTTGAGCTAACGTTGGGTATCCCGCATTTTATTTAAAAGTATCACACAAACTTTCTGAATTAAAACAGAGACACTTGTATGTATTCTATATAATAAAAAGTGGTTTCATGATCTGAGATTTATCTCTTTGAAATATGTTTAGTTGGTTATTTTTTGTGTCGATGTTGGGAACACAACAGTTGGTAATTGATACTAAGTGTTAAGTCATGCTAACATTGTGCAGGTATCATTAGGCAACGGTGATAATTACAGTGTTTCTGAATAAATAAAACAGTTTTTTATGTCTGTTTAATAGCTATATTTTTAACATTACAAGACATATCTTACTAAAAAATTATTTCGTTAGTCAAGTGCTAGTTAGCTTTTGGAAAACATATTGTTGGCATTTTGTATGTAACCTTTGTTGGGCCAACATTGCACAACCGCCATAGATTGTCTTATAAAATATAATCGCTTTAAATGAAAAAAAAAAATTGTTTTTTCACAGGAAATGAACACTTACTATATGAAATTCTTCTTTAAACTGTATATTGCTCTTCATGTTATGTGACAATGTTGTGAACTACACAGCTGATGATGGGTACTTTTTGTTGTTATACTAACATTGTGTTGAAGAAACTATGCCAACAAAGGATATTATTAATATTTTCCCAATAAAGCTCATTTAACCCACTTTATTTGCCTAATTGTTCAAGAAGTATAGCACAGTGAGTCTTCAAATATAAATTGTCGGTTGTTGGTTGTGTATTGGTTATTTAATTTCAAATTAGTAAAACATGACTTGCAAACATTGAAAATATCACACAGTATAATTGAACTGCAATACATTGGTATGTGCTTATTGATTTCCCTGTCGTGCGAAGGAACAGTGGTGTTGTGGCTTACCTATCGGGCTTAATGATCTGAATGATACCAGTTCTAATTCAGCAACAAGCGAGGGAATTTTGCAGATAATAGTATGGAGCATAAGGTCGTATGTATTGATACGCATAACATGAAATTTTTAAATTTTGGTAATGGATAAAAATTTATTTCAAACTATGGTAACCATCTTTGACATGATGTTGTAAATTTGTTAGCATTATGTATGCAATAACACATCTTGTCAACATGTTACTGTCAAAAAATGTTAGTAAATCTTTGGTTAATAAATTAATCTGTTAAAGTCTTTCTGTAAAGAATAAAAAACACACGCTGCTTTTGGAAACCTACATAAAAATAATGTTGGACCAACATAGGTCTGCGTGACATTTGGGTGTCGGGAATACGTAATATGCCAACGTTGGCCCAACAGAAAAGACAAAATGTTTGGCAAACGTTGGTCCAATATAATTCTGCCAACCGGGATCTCTGGTACCATTAAACTTCCCTAATAAAATTTGAGTGCAGTAAAAATTGCGGAACTTGATCTTTCAGATCTTGAGCGTTCCCACCCAATGATGGGTCGACGCAGTGAGCGGCGACACAGATCTACACTGTCCTGGAAAGACAGTAGAAGTGAGGGTAGCAGATTCGACGTACTACGGATGCACCTAAGTGCGAGGGTCGTAATGACGACGTACGAGAACACTGAAGGCGTACAACTTCTTTGGTCTAGATGAAGACGGTGTGACTTGCGGGACCGATGGCAGGATGGGGGGAGGGTGGACCTTGTCTGGTCGAATGCTATGTCAGGTGGACGGGCCTACGCTCATTGAGTTTATCTCAGTTCTTTGCAATCGAAGCGCTTCACTCAAATTTTACTCTAGTTGGTGAGCCTAATGTATTCCTACGTGTTCATAATAGTATGAACACTTTGCACTACATAAATCAATTGTCTCATTTTATAAGTATGTATAAATTATAATATGGTATTTTATTGATAAATATCTAAAATTGTTTAATACTTTAATTATATCTTTTAGGACGAATTTTGTTGTTATGTACTATTGAGTCCTAAAAAGAGCTCTATTTTAATTTAACTTTATAAATAAATCGTAGAAATTACTTTAAGGGATGAAACGAAAGGCATTCTGATAGTTTTATGTTCCATTTATATAAAATAAATATTATTACTTCAAAAACTTTGAACTAACGAACGACAATTCATTATAAAATTATTTTCATTCCCATTTATTATTTAATTTTTACTTTGAAATTTTGTACGGTTTTGACAACAATATTTATTGTAGTCATATCCTGACTCTTATTGCACATGTGATTATTTGCCACTGTTTGTGATATCGGTTATGTTTATAATTTTATCTCATTGACCGCATAGTTGCTTTTCATGTAGACACCACCTCAGCTCGATACACATTGTCCCAAACAGAAGAAAAATGTACTGTATTCGTATTGAGAACGTTTGTTTCTGATTTTTCAACTGTGTTGCTAAGCCATGGTTTTATTTATTTGAAAAATGATTTATTGTATTATTACTTGCTGCTAGATATCCTAGATATTTTTGTGCATATTTTATGACACTAAAGCCTGAGGACCCACCATTTGCGCTTTAAATGAGATCAGTTCTACAGAAATATTCCAGTTAATGGTGATTATAAGCGTTTATCACTATAACTATAATTTGAGAAATCAATGAAATATTAAAGCTGTCGTCGGAAGCATTGCGTTAGGAAAAGCTGACCCGAGCAAACGCACAAAAACTCATAATGTGGTTGAGGTTCTACACTGCCATTTATTTTCAGAAATTTTTATATTTAAATAATAAATAAATTTTTATTTCCCGCAGGAAGACAGATAAATATTTCCTACACGAAGATATAAGGTATATACTATAGCTCATAGTTTTTCATTTACGTACGTGTGTGTGTTACGGTATTATAAATAAATATATATATATATATATACACAGTGTATCTGATCTAAGAAACATAATGTTCGGAAAAGCAATGTTGTATTAATAAGCGAGGGTAAAATTATATGCAACAATGCCGGGAGTTGGAAATATTACAAAAACCAATGCATGTACGTGCACTTATGAAATTTTTTAAATAAAGGTATGGTTATTCAATACAAATTTATAAGTATTGTAGTACACTCTGCATAACAATACACTACAATAACGTACGTACTAAATAAGCCCTTGCACTTAACTTCAACGTCACTTTGATAATACAATATATCTTTTCCGGACATTTGGTTAATAGGATTTCTTGGTTATTTAAACCAACATATGCTGTGGTAAATCACACATACACTCTCATATATATATATCATATATATATATATCAACGCATACATTACAACAATCTCACAAAAAAAACTAATATTAATATAAAAAAATACTTTAGTAAATAAAATAATATTTTCTTAAAATTGTTACGTGTTTCGCTATTATCAAGCGAACCAACTTTCAGATTATAAAAACAATATAATACGTTAAATAAAGGTTAAAAATTACAAAGAATCACATATCTAAATAGAATTTTTTTTGTCTTGATTGACACTGTGATACGTCCAATGAGTTACGCTAAGTGTTTTATGCAGTGCCAAGAATAAATTGTTAGATTAAAGGAAAAATTTATAAGAAATGATACAGAAATAGAAAAACGGGTTAACAATATAATTTCTTCAGGATAATATACTGCCCACTTGTTTTACAGACAAAAAAGAGTATCGTTAGTACCTCGTCGGACTAAGCAATGCGTTCATATATGCGACCTATTCAATAGAGAACGGAATCACAAAACCATATTAGGTTCTTCTGCGGTACATTTGCCAACGGTCATTGCAAATAATGCTCCAAATCAAGAACAAATGTATATGGGGAAGCTGGCATTACACGTGTTGTCACAAATGCTTGGTGGGCGACAAACCAGGGAAAGGGCAGGCCACGGAACGTCTGTAAACTTACAATCACTATTTTCCCATGCGCTGGCTACTGGGCACTTGGTCAGGAAATGAAGCTAATAAGGACGCGTAATGCGTCCAACGTAACGCTGCGCATACAGCCGTATCACTTGTATCACCTCTAGTGGCGAACCACAATCCTGTGCTATATCTTCTCAAATCATCTCGTCAGAAGTACGGGACGTTGGATGTGCTTGTCACCAAGAGATTAATTAATATTATATGTGTCCGAAATACCTTTCAACTTGTAGACATTACTGGTAGGTATTCTTTCCTTGCATAAGAAAAAGATAGATCTCATTGGTTTTGCATCACTGTTGTACGGGTAAGGTTTATTATGTTCAGTTTGGGAAGCTGAATGCTAACAGTATGAAANTGCATCACTGTTGTACGGGTAAGGTTTATTATGTTCAGTTTGGGAAGCTGAATGCTAACAGTATGAAAAATACAAGTTTTCACCACCAGGTTGCATGTGTACCAGAATTATCTGTTTTGTACGTACAAAAATAGTACATTTGCAATTTTCGTTAAATAAATGCAAATAAAAATTCTGGTAGGTTTCGTTTTTTTAGAACCGTAAAGAGTAAACTTGTTCTTCGCGTTAGAGTAAAAACTGGATTTAGCAAAACGTTGAATTGCACAACTTTATTCAAATGTGAGAACTACATAAAAATAATCCTTTCTATGACAGTCATAATTCTTACGTTTTTAAACTACTAACTTACGTAATGTACAGTATATATGGGGATAATATATCGATTTGCCGAAAAATTACACTTTGATTTAAATATGATTTATACACACCTTAAGTCTATCTACACAAAATAAAATTTACATGTAGGCAATCAAATCTTAACGTATCTTACAAACTCAAAAAAGTTCGGCATTGAAGCTATTTCCTGATGCTTAAAAACCCCGGATGTTGACTACCTCACTGGAGCCGAGAATGTCTAGCCGGAGGAAAAAATTGCCGTTGCATCGCCAATGGGCGTATATCCTACACTTGAATGTCAACTGATAGAGCTTATTTCAGTCGCAATCCCTGCTGCATTTGTTGACCAGAAGCAGAGTTTGAAAACGGGGATTGAAGATAATATACTTCTCGTGCATTAGGAATCCTTATGTGAAAAATTAATTATACATTGTATTTTAAAAATTAAAGAATTTTTCGAATAATAAAGTTTTGTTGAATAATTGCTGATGTGAAAAAATTTTGTGTACAAATATGGTAACTTATTTTGTAAATTTGTAGACCTGTGATTCAGATGGTGTTATTAAAGCATCGTAATGTTCATAATGATGAATTGAAAAGCGAATCGTTTTAATTTTCAAATATCAGTGCAAGATTTTAATAAGCATTAAAAAAAAATAATTTAGTTTTTAGAGTATAAAATACATGTTGTACACAGCAAATACTTATGTCTTACGTCAATTTTTTTTTTAAAATATTATTACTGCAGTTGTATTATTAATATTGCGGTGTTAAATTATAATCCTGGAAGTTGGAGCTTTTTAATCAAATTGTATGCAAATATTTCTTACAGTATAGACTTTTGGTGTTCTGTTTATAAATATTTTAAATAATTTAGCAGAAAAATCCGCCTGATTTCTGTCCGCGGTAATTTTCTACCCATTTTTAAAGGGGAAAATGTTTTTATAGTATAGGCAAGACATTTCAGTCAAACTAGGAAACACGAAATTAAAATTTTATAATTTGTTACGGGTTTTTAAAATAAATTATTTAATACGGACGAGGCTTCTTAGGCATCAAAAGGAGCAGGACTGGGCTTCCTCCTAAGTAAGAAACACTAATCCTCTGACGCCAATAACCTTATAATTTGGTGCGATTTCGTATCAACAACCATTCTTACTCTCACTGTGTTGGTGCAAAAACGTGAACATTTAAAAGAGACTAGACCTTTCATTTCTTTTTAAATTGAATGCTGCTATTTAACCAAAAATGTGATTTTTTGATATTGTATAAAAAGAAGCTAGCTAATTTATAATGTTCCACGCCACTCAAATTACATTTTACTAAGTGAAAAAAAAACCAAATTTTAATTAGCCTCTTTGATGTCCTATAGTAAAGTGTGTGAGTGTGTATTTGTACACACACAAACATTAATGATAAATTGTATAGTTTCATAGTGATTATAAAAAATGNAGTGTGTGAGTGTGTATTTGTACACACACAAACATTAATGATAAATTGTATAGTTTCATAGTGATTATAAAAAATTTCAAACTTTGTATTGCTAATCGTTTTTCTATAAATATTTATGTTGTAAATTAATTCAGTTTTTGAAATAATTTATTACTGATGTTACATCATAGTAAAATTACTTTAGTTTAATGGATGACAATTACGTGTTAATGACAANAAATAATTTATTACTGATGTTACATCATAGTAAAATTACTTTAGTTTAATGGATGACAATTACGTGTTAATGACAAAAGGTCGTTTTTTAAGGTTCACTGCGCTGTACAGGCGATTTCAATATACAGTGCAATTTCCAAAATCGAACTTCATTGAATTTCTTTAAAAAAAAAATTTTTTTAAATGATACAACCATATTTAATTTAAATGTTTGAATTACATTTGTTGACATGTATTAATGTTTTTTGTATGAAAAAATAGATATCAAAATACGGATTTCTAATTTGGCTTGTCATTTGCCCCTAACATAAACAAAACATTCAGTCGGCTCGCGGATACTGCTGAATATTCTTTTAAAATTGGCGGTTTACATTTGTCTACTCAACTTTGAGAACGTCCGGAACTTCCGAGTCCACCCGAAGCAGACGAGACGCAAGACGCAGTTTTTAAAATGCGTTTTCCTGATCGCCACATTTATATTCTACTGTAAGTCGAAGAGCTTTTCGTTATCGATAAGAAACCCCATACCTTAACTAATAAGTTTCTAAATTGTATAATTGTGTTCAAAAATATCTTGGCATTTGTTATGATTATTACATATTTTTTCTGAAACCCTCTGTAACCAGAGACTACAAATAATTTTGCCCAAATTTTGATAATGCTAATGGCCTTACCGTACAGTATTCTAATATCTTTAACACTTGTATAGTTTATGATGTTTTCCACCATTCCAGTACGCAGTTTATTAGAGGGGCAGCGGGCACAGGATTTCATGAGATGCATGAGAAGTAGACATTCATAATATATTCAAAAATTGGCAGGANAGAGGGGCAGCGGGCACAGGATTTCATGAGATGCATGAGAAGTAGACATTCATAATATATTCAAAAATTGGCAGGAAGGCTGGGAGCGCTCTATTGCTGCGAAAGGAAACTTTTCTGAGGGTGACATTTCGTAAAAGTATATAAACAAAAGTATTGTCTTGTAAACTCAGCTAATCTCGAAAATATTTTTTACCACCTCCTTTATCTAAAAAAAAAAAACATCGTTTAAGTAACTTTTAGAGTCACATATACCATTCGTTGTATATTTCGCAAATTTCTTCATCTAATTGTAGCGGCGTGTATATATATATTTTCTTCATCATTAATCATTAACATTTGTCATGCACTTTCTTATTTTGCAAAATCACATTCTCGATATTTTAATTCAAACAATCTTTACTACTCTGAGTTTAGGTGCGGCAATTGTAATACTTTCGTAGTTGTTTCTGTAACACATCTGACAATGTATAAATTTATGTTGCCACATGGCGGGTATGTTATTATACTAAGTTTTAAATTTTTATTGCAGTATATACTAGGAAGTCAACGATTCATATTTCAGTCCATCGAATTTATATTTAGCACGTGCTTTCAGATCTGCATTAAACCTGATACAGTAGAATCCCGATAGTTCGTATTGTCAAAAGACTGACTGCCAAATATGAATTATCGAGATATTCAGATTAGTGGGATTAACAATAGTAGGGAGCAAAAAAATAAAAAAATACGTAATAACGAGATTAATGCAAATTTGCATCAATATGTAATGATAAATGCATGACTACATATTATGTATACATATATATATATAAATGATTACATAAATAAAATGTAATTGTCGGCACATCATCTTTGTCATCACCTTCACCACCAATGTCCTGAGAAGGAGCCAAAATTTAGTTGGAATCCCCGCTACCTCTAGGCTAACGTCAAAATGGACGAAATCTTCAAACGTTTTAGAATTTTCTTTATTTTGAGGAAGACGATTCCAATTCACAGGGCATTCTAAGTCTTGTTCAGTAACTGCTGATGAAAGTTCCACCTTCGTGAATCCACAAGCACGAAAACAGTTTTTTATTGTGCTTTCGCTAACACTTTGCCACGNTCTGCATTAAACCTGATACAGTAGAATCCCGATAGTTCGTATTGTCAAAAGACTGACTGCCAAATATGAATTATCGAGATATTCAGATTAGTGGGATTAACAATAGTAGGGAGCAAAAAAAGAAAAAAATACGTAATAACGAGATTAATGCAAATTTGCATTAATATGTAATGATAAATGCATGGCTACATATTATGTATACATATATATATAAATGATTACATAAATAAAAACACATTAAAAATTTACTTTAAAAAAAAATCTGTAAGTTTCTTTTGGTGCAAGCCATGCAGACGAGTATTGTCGATGGCTTTGTCAAGCATGTTCAAAGCAGAAAATACTTCATCGCCAACGTCTGATTTCGCTAAGAAATTGCGCACGATGTTGATGTATTGTTTAGCCACTTAAGGTGTAATTGTCGGCACATCATCTTTGTCATCACCTTCACCACCAATGTCCTGAGAAGGAGCCAAAATTTAGTTGGAATCCCCGCTACCTCTAGGCTATCGTCAAAATGGACGAAATCTTCAAACGTTTTAGAATTTTCTTTATTTTGAGGAAGACGATTCCAATTCACAGGGCATTCTAAGTCTTGTTCAGTAACTGCTGATGAAAGTTCCACCTTCGTGAATCCACAAGCACGAAAACAGTTTTTTATTGTGCTTTCGCTAACACTTTGCCACGTCTTGTGAGCAATGTTCATGGCTGAAAATAAGGTGATTTTATGATCCTTCCCATCCTCGATGCTGTCAAGGAGTTGCATCACTACTTCCTTGCGGTAAAAGGTTTTGAACGTTTTAATTATGCCCTGGTCTAGAGGCTGCAGCTTAGAAGTAGTGTTGGCAGGCAAAAACACAACATTAACATGACTGAGCGGTGAGGTATTGTTGTGGGCCGTACAATTATCCATGAAAAGTAGAATTTTTCACTGCCTTTTCTCCATATTAGAATTCACTGATCGTATCCATTCCTTGAATAATTCGCCCGTCATCCACTTCTTTTTGTTTGCACGATTGGTCATCGGAAAAGTTGTTGTGTTTTTAAAACATTTTGGTTTGGCTGATTTGCCTATCATGAGCGGTCTTAATTTCTCAGATCCATCCATGTTGGTGGCCAACAATATGGTTACACGTTCTTTACTATTGTCTTCGCCATTACACTTTTCTTCCTTAAAATACATTGATCGGTCGGGGAGACACTCATAAAATAACCCAGTCTCATCGGCATTAAAAATGTTGTTGGGCTCATAAGAATCGATTATTTCTCCCAATTCGTATTTCCACTCAGAACAAACGTCGACCGATACACTCGGACTTTCCTCACTAACACTAAGCTTCTTAAATTTTATGCTGTGCCTTTTTTTAAACCTATCAACCAACCATCACTAGCACGAAAGTCTTAAATTCCCATTTTTTCTGCACAAATTTTTGCTTCTAATTTTGAAATGTTTCCTCCAACTGGTACATTCGAATTCCATGCTTGCGCAAACCACTTTTTTAAATTCTCTTCTGGTTGTGGATACTCACCAGTCTTAAAGCGCTTTACTTTGCTGTCCGATGTCTGGGAGGCGATCTTGTCCTTGTTCTTAAGAATTGATGTTATTGTGGAAGGAGGAACGTTATAACGTTTGGACACGTCAATTTGTTTATCACCACCGGCCACGGCGTTAATGATTTTTTTTTCTCTAATGGAAAAACACTTATTAGCTCTTTTCGGAGGCATGGCTAAGACCAAACTGGATAACTTTTCACTCGCTCTGCTCCTTCCTACCCTCTCATAACCGTAGACCGGACAGCAAGGCGCCTCTTAGTTCTGAGAATCACAGACACATCGCCTCACAGCCTATTCGGCGTCATTACCTGCCCTTCAAACCCTCCCCTACGTCCCTCAGTTCCCTTCCGGTCTTTTTTACTCTGTCCGAATTGCATAAATCTAGAGCTGAGGTACAGTCCAGGGTTAAAAACATTATGAGTTATCAAGATTTTTAAGTTGGAAATAAGAATTATAAGACGTTTTAATTGAGCTCGAGCACCAAAATAAATACGTATTATCGAGGGGACTGGAATGCGTTGTTTTTTTACGAATTAAAGGGATTTTCTCAAGGGACCGGCAAATTTGCACGAATTAGCGGGATGTACGAATAATCGGGATGCGAAATATCGGGATTTCACTGTATTTAATATTTATTTTTAACATAAATAATACTTTAGATTTTCACTTGCTACATACTACAAGTCTAAATGTCGCACAGTCACAACTAAAAACTGTCTGTTTTCAAAAAAATTAATTTCCGGTTTTATATGGAGAGGAGGTTGAGTCCGTGCAAAATTTATGGACGTCTTTGTGTTTGTAAATTAAATTTTTAATCCCCAGGAAATATTGCTAACACGGTGTGTAACTCTTTCTGTATTGTTATTCACATATGTCCCCCCCCCCCCCACATGGCCGTATANGATCCAGATCACCAATATATATTAATATTTCTTAGGATCCTTATTTGCTATTGCTTTATATTAATAACCGTTATTTTAACACTTACCTGTGTGCAGTAGTTCGACAAGTGAGCTGAATGGTACGCTAGTTCTCTGCGAACGACGGGATCTCATATGCAGTTCTGACGTGACGAAGTGTCTCTAGTTAACTTGTTTTTTTTTTCAACTCAATTACTGTTTGCTGATAACAAGCTGGTTAAACGGGTCAATTTTCCAACGCCCTTGCAATTTGTTCAACCTGAAATTGTAGCAGATACCATTAATATGTTTCCAACACACGATGTCACTGTGTGATATCAAGATATCTTTATTTGAATCTTACAATGCTGCAGTCAGCCGTTGCTAAACACAACCAAACGAGTGTGTATTTTCTCATATCATGAATTAAATAATAATCGCACTACAGGAAATTATCGCGTTCTAAGATCACTACACTATAAATTCAACATTCTCTCGCGACCACGGAAAAAAATAGAAATATACACATGATTTCATGCACTTAAATGATGGTTCTAGTAGATACCAAGTAATAATTTTTATTAAATTTTTAAACTCAGAAATTACAATTTGTCAGAATGAGAAAATAGTCATAACAATATTCTTGACAGTTTTTATATCTGTTGAAATATCATATTGATAATTATTAAAGATATAAATTTGTGTAGAAAGCTTTAAAGAAGTGATAAATTGAAAAACGATTATGAAGCCCAAAAAATGTTTTAGTGTTATTCAAGAATTTGATAATTATTGGAAGTTTTTAAATTTAGAATCAAATATAAAACAAGAAATAAGATTAAAGAACTCGTCATCCTTCATATTCAATATCAAGAATACTGAAAAATTTTATTAAGAGCTCTCAAAATACAGCGTCTTTTTACCTAATTGTGTATACTTAATCATTTATTTTCTAAGTTAATATATTTGAAAATATTAGTTTTTAAGCCTCAGTTTTTTAATAGTGTTAATATATAATATAATTTCGTTAGTTATTTCTCGAATTCTTATCTAAAACACACGGGATTCCTTTACTGTGTTTAGTATGCATTATATTATAAATGCAAAACTTTTTGAAAATTAGTTTAAACCGAGACATTTTCATTCATATATCCATTTGAGTGTTTTAGCCTTTTTTTTTCAAATAAAACATGTTCTAAAGATGTGTTATGCAGTTTCTGAGACAGTCGTCAGGGATAGGATTCAGGACTTCTCCTGGTAGTATAAAGAGGTAACTACTGAAACAGGATTCATGCTATATAATTTCCAACGGCTGCCTTGTATGTAATTGGTATCATTGTGACCTTGAACATAGGATGACATTTAAATGACTATAAACAGAAAATTCGAGAAAATTGGAACAATTTTTTGAAAATCTTTAGCAGTGCAATACTTTTAAAATATATATATTAAACATATTGAAAAACCATCTTAATAGTGACATATTAAAAATATTTAATACACAATAAATTTAAATAAAAAATAATTCATTGAAATACATATCGAAATTTGGAATTTTTTTATGAACGATTGTTAAAATTTTAAGGTTTGGAGTTTCACATTCAAAGATGAGAGAGCTGAATCTTCCGGTATCATGGCCAGGAGATGACTGACTGCCTACCAATTCTTCATTAGCTATTTAAACGGCCCCCTCCACAAATTATTTGCCTTTGCTTAAATTAATCTTATGTATCATTGGCTTTAAATCATAACCAGGCCTCCATCTAGTCACCCCGCTCCATTACCCCACTACAAACCATTTTCTCGCATATATTGGTTTCCACATTGTCCCTAGTGAGCTCTGATAACTTATGATTTGAGTGTCGACCACCAGAGTAAATCCATGTTGCACATTGCCAAACCGCGCGAAATAAGTGCACTAATACTTATTGTGCCCCAAACGACTCTGTGTTTTTTATCAACATGCAAAGTAGGTAATTCGATGTTTTTAATTTTGTTTCATTGTTTGTATTTATTGATTAATATTTTTTCAGAAAGCTATGGAGTATGTAAATATGCATATGTCTCTATCGAGTTTAACGTTTTTTAAAAATTTTATTTGGAAAATTTGTAATTCATTTGAATACATATTTTTATTTTCACATACACGATGCAATCAATAATTAGGTGACTCATGTCTCCTTTTGATATTCAATGTAGATAGAAAGTGTCCTCCATATTTTCCATCATTTTTCATAATTAATCACCTCGCGTTGTTTGTTAGAAGAATTCCACCCATCTTGTATATATTTGAAATTGCTATAAAATTTTGAAGGGATTATGTGATAAGTACTAATATCCCGGTTAGTTCCGCACAGAAAATAAAGAATAATTAATACATAACAGCAAAAATATGTTGAGAACTATAAAATATTATTGCCATTCATCTCAATAAAACAGTAATTTGCTGGACTAATTAATTTTGGAGTTGTGAAATTAGTTATACGTAATAAAGTAATGAACACAGAGGAAGCAAAAAAACCTAGGGATAACCATAAAATCACCAAATACTATGTAAGTAAAATTTTTATTGTAGAAAGCGTAAATATGACGGATCATGAAAGCTTTCTAAAGCAGTGTGTAGACAGTGAACACCATGTTGCCTGACACAGACAACGATCTACTTCTGTTATCACAATGATGATAACCACCGTAACGTACAGCAGAGGCACGGTTATGAATCAGTTACCAACAGAGAATATCTTTGAGCACTGAGCCATGCAGTGTACATTACTGGCTAAATGAATACTTGGTGTATACAATGTTCTACATTGAGCACGAAAGGGTTGACATTAATTTCGCGATGAAACATAATGTATTTTGAAGAAAGATTCCCTTTTAACTAAGGACTAATATGTCGTTAATAGTAATTGAGTTTTCGTAACTCTGAACAGCACCTTTATATACATATATGACGTACATACTAGTTCCTACATGTTACGAACCGAAAATAGAATAGACTACGTACATGCGTGACTCTTGGTATGTTGGCTGACCTGTAGCGCAGTCGCCAAGAACCAGTTTTTATAGCTGATTCAAGAATTTTACGAAGACCAACTGCAGCATAAAAACAACCATGAAACGTCTGATAATGGCTCACTTGTTGAAAACCACTTGTACCTGTAGAAATAAGCCTTCAACTGTCCATCAAGTTAATCAGATTTGTAAGGCAAGCTTTAAAGAACCAACATTTTGAAGACGTTCTCTTTAAGATGTTCCCAGAATTGCTTGCTGATAGACAGAGCGAAATGTATGCCACCTTCCTTAGAGAGAAATATCAATTTATATTTCAACGTTATTGTAAGGTTTTATGCGCTCGAGGCAGTCTTGGCAGGTTTGGCACAACGTGATATTTTTTATGAGTCATCATATACCAATTATGTATGTAAACATAGTCATAAAATACTGCTCTTGAAAATATAACAATCAAAGGGACATTTTAAATGTTTTGAAGAGTTTTCTGCCAGTTACCGTAATGGACGTTGAATACGAGAAACAATTACATCAGAAAACGAGAAACAGAAATTAAAATATTATCAGTCCAAGGTTACATTCTAGCCACCAAGATGTGTATGTTCATATGTACAAGCTTATCCTTATTTTAGTTATACATAAAACCTAACATCTATAAATAATGAAATGCAAAAGTGTGTTTTCTATTTCCGAGAAACATATTATCCCATATTACTTATATAACAAAACATATCGAAAACTTCAAAGTTAATTCTTTATATTATCATTATTTATAGAACACTGATATGCGAACACACAAACTGTAGGGTAACATATAGGCTCTAAACTACTTCAAACACAAATATAAAATATGCATAAATATATATTACAATTGTTAAAAATCACACGTCTGTAACAAATAGTAAAGGTACTTTTATTTCTCTAAAATATAATTTAAAACTTCTCTAAATCTTTTTCAGTAAAATGGTTTTTCATTTTTACTATAAAAAAATACATAACATATTTTATGTCGCGCAGGTATTCTGTCGTAAATTCGCTTAGCTAAATTTTTAACCACAACTTGAGTTATGTCGTCATAATGACTTCGCAAGAAGTTGATGCATTCCATTC
Source organism: Clitarchus hookeri (assembly GCA_002778355.1). Lineage (NCBI taxonomy): Eukaryota > Metazoa > Arthropoda > Insecta > Phasmatodea > Phasmatidae > Clitarchus > Clitarchus hookeri. The sequence continues at coordinate 1,219,305 of NQII01000143.1, forward strand.
AAAATTTACGAAGTTACATTAAAATAGTTTCAAACCGTTTATCTGAAAAATTTCTGAGCCCAATAGCCGCCGTTTGACCTACTCGTTATTTTTGCGATCCGCCGCACGAGATGGATGGTCCCTAGAAAGTCTACGAAAATAGCTTTACTCTGCTCATTATAGGAAACGAGCTTTGAGACGATAACATTGTAGGTTATCGTGTTAACCTAATGATTGGCAACAGCGATATGAACAATATATATTCGAATAAAACATTTCCATGTATGCCCATAACATTGACACTATTCCCCACCTGTGGCACACAGAGTGGTTCATAGGGTCGGAGTTAATTCCTCCAGGCACAGACTATAAGGTGCCTTGAATGTTGAGGGTATATCACACAATGACTTCGTCACGACTTCTTGGTTTGGAACAGGTTTATTGAGCGGCAATTTACTTATACATTCCCGGCACTGTTGTGCGACTTTACACATACTTTAATGCCCTGCGAGTTCAAGGCCTGAAGGGCTTGTTACAAAGTTCTGGTTATGTTTCTGACACTGTAGGGGCATTAGGTGTCAGGACAGGTCCCTGAGTGATGATGGGGTTACTTATCTGCACATCTTGTGTGGTAGTTGTTCTGGCAGTTGANGTCACGACTTCTTGGTTTGGAACAGGTTTATTGAGCGGCAATTTACTTATACATTCCCGGCACTGTTGTGCGACTTTACACATACTTTAATGCCCTGCAAGTTCAAGGCCTGAAGGGCTTGTTACAAAGTTCTGGTTATGTTTCTGACACTGTAGGGGCATTCGGTGTCAGGACAGGTCCCTGAGTGATGATGGGGTTACTTATCTGCACATCTTGTGTGGTAGTTGTTCTGGCAGTTGATGGGTCTGGTGAGCTGGGTGGCCCTGTTACAGGCCCTCTGTGGTTGACTTGTTGCATGCAGCTGGCTTCCTCTCTACATGGCGCCCCTCGGTTGGGGCTCACCACTCGCTCTTGTTCTCGGCGTAAGGTAGCAGCTGACTGCTTACTTCCCCACCACGTCCGTCCTGGCGATGGCCCTGTGGGCCCCACCCGTCCTTCGCGGATACAGGCTGCACTGGACAATCCCACTAGCTCAACATGGCACTTCTCGGTGAAGTTCACCACTCGACTCTGCCTTCTCGGTGCATTGCAACTGACTGACTGGAAACTGACAGACTTATGCTGTAAATGGCTGGCTAACTCTCGTCCTGACGTCGTGAAACTACACGTCCGACGTGACTCTGGTAACTTTCTCTGATTCGGCCCTGCGTCCCGTGTCCCGATTTGTCTGACCCCTTAATGTCGCGACTGACTACCGTCCTGCGCATTCCGGGGTGGCGGTTCCGAACTTCCGTGTCACCTGCTGCTCGTTGCTCAAAACTGATGGACATGGCCGGGCTCCGATCTCCCGGCCTCACTCTTTCTGTGCGGTACTGACGAAGTCTCCGACTCTACTGACGTACTGCTCTCTTTGTGCGGTAATAATTAACTGTTCGATCGTCCCTACTGATGTACTGCTATGGCGGGGCGTCCGAAATCCCCCGGCCGCTCTCTGTGCGACTGATTTTCAACTGATCACTGATGCATACAAACCTCTCGGTGCGGTAATCTTCAACTGCATCCTACCCTCCACACAAAGAGGCTTATATCCTTTAAAGCTTCCCTCCCTAATTTCCTGCACATGTCCCCTTGTTGGGACGAGGGGCTGGGTGGTGTCCTTGCAAAGCTTGTCAGATTCTCCACGGTGCGTGTCCACATTGTCCCATGGTTAGCTAAGAGGGGGGGGGGTGTGTTCTCGGCACCACTTTCCAGCTTGTCGCCTATTTCTTCCGCTGTGCATGTTTTCTGACTTCAGGCAAAATACACCTGACTATCTCGTGAATTTCCGGTATTCACAAAGTTTACTTGGCTGTATAAGGGGTAAGAGGGGGGAGGTGGGTGAGAGAAAGCCTGCGTGGCAACGACACATGTAAGGCCTGCATGCGCGTCTTCCTCGGCTTGACCTTTCTCTGCGGCGTTTACGGCTGACAGATATCTCTCTATANTGTAAGGCCTGCATGCGCGTCTTCCTCGGCTTGACCTTTCTCTGCGGCGTTTACGGCTGACAGATATCTCTCTATACTGGTTAAAGCTGGTGGGGGAGGGGTGGTGATGACAGCACCGCTCTAATACCTTATACGTCACACGCCAATTCTCCTCTCGTCTTTTCGGCGATGACACACTACATGCCAAAATCTTGGTTTTCGGCATATGATTGTATCTCTGTAGACTACTTTATTCTGTGTTCTCGCTCACCTCGACACTGTGCGAGCTAGCGCGACGTGCTTCTCGAGCGTTCTATCCTGCGCCCCTTTGGCAGCTGACTCGGTACCTCCCTCTCCTCTCTACATCTCTTCCTTCGCTGTCATCTTATCTGGTCGCCCAGCTGTCTTCACTCCGGGCGCGCGGCCCTAAGGTTAACTGGCGTGGCACTGCCTGTAACAAGGGCCTAACCCTCCGGCTCTGCGGGCTACAAAACAAGGCTCTTATTCTTATTCACAAAAAACTGAAAACTGACGGACTTTTACCTGGGTTCTCTTTCTGTCGTCGACTGCATGCTACAGTACAATTTTAACTCCTGACTACCTATTTGAACTCGCAAAATACATAAGGGCGATACACATCTCAGACATTCTTGCCTTACAAGGCTTCTTATATGCTTACACACCAATTTACAGGGTTACACAACTATACAAAATTACCTACAGTGATCTATCCAGATCAATACACTTATACCTTAATTGTTCTTCTGTGCTTCGGTTTCCTGGTAAGGCGGATAAATTCTTGATGTATGCAAACAAAACAGGTGGCTTATGGGCGAAGTATTTGCTCAGCTGGCTGCAGCTTTACGTTTTGGTGACAGGTATTTATTTAATTTATGGTAAGGACGACTGCACAGGTCGTCAAAGAAAAACAACTCTTAACTTCTAGGCTGGTTACTCTGTTCAAGGGTTCACACTAATTTCTGGCACTCCTGCCACATTTTAACAAATGGTCTGCCGATAATACACAAAGTACCACTGACTCATGGTACGTTTTACTATTAAGACGACTCACAGGTCGGAGAAGAACAAAAAATAAGACCCTTATCTCTCTCTCAGCTGTTGCCTGCGGTCTGGCCGTTAAGGCAATGTCAACATACAACTCTCTCGGTAAAAACTTAGAACATCGTTCTACTCCTGTGCCCTGCTGATGGCATATATAAGGTACCTTGGAAATGAAATAAAATTACATTCAGGCACACTTGAGTGTGGCATCTACACGTATTTCGGCTGAAGACCCCAACTGCACAGGCAAACTGTAGACAGTTTGTTGCACTAGGTTTGCGGTGCACTTAGGTTGGCTGGCAGGTTGGGTAACCTGACCTAGTTTTCGCAGCCGCTGACATGGGTAATCACTTACCCAGAGAGTGTTTCTTTCGGCTGTGGGACGGTATATTCTTTCGCCTCGCACTGGTGAGGGTGTGAAGGCTTCATGGCCTTCCTCTCTCGGCGTTCACATCTCTGGACTGCTGCATTGCAGGCCCGTCCTGGTATGTGGCTACGGTCTCCTGGGTTCGCTTCTGGGTCGGTGCACTTCTTTTCTTGCTTCACTTCTGTTCTGCGTCCGCTTTCTTCTCGGATGCACTCATTTTCCTCCTTGTTTTCACTCTCGCCTGTCTCCTTTCCATTCATCTTTCGGCCCGATATTTATTATCCCATCTTTTGCATGCTGCCGCGTTATCTCTCCGCCCAGCTTGTATTAACTGAGATAGTGCACGGCTACATTTCTTATCGGTCCGCCCTGCATGACTGAATACTTGGGTGTATTATCTTCCGGCTCTAAACACGTCGTTAACAGGCTGGCACAGTGGCGATGTTATCTCTCCGCTCGGCGTGTATTAAAGGAGATAATATGCGGCGCTCGGGTGTATTTAAGTAGATAACATGTAGTGCTGTGTTACTTCGCGGCATTTATTGCTTTTTCCCGATATCTTCCTTCCTTAGGTCACTGCCCCGTGACTTAGTGACCCACTGCAATTCATTTGTTTCGGGTTTCCAGTTTCTGAGCATTTGCAGCCAGATAAGCGCGGCACTCTGCTTCTCCTGCCTGGCTTCGCGGTTATGTACCCATCCGCCTTGCTTCTTCTCCCGTCATTGACAGTGGCCCTCCTTCAGGGCACTCATGACCTAATTTTCTTATAGGTAGGCGCGGTACTTCATTCCTGTCTGCCTGACCTATACCACGTCATTTCCCACTGTCCAGTGGAAATGACCTCGTGTTTTCCCCGCATTTCCGCTCTCCTCGCTAGACTCGCTTTGTCATCGTCCTTCGCTCTCTCGATCCCACTCGCTCACTCGTCACACGTCGTCTCTCAAAAATTTCTCGCCACTTTCGCTATTGCGAACTNAAATTTCTCGCCACTTTCGCTATTGCGAACTGGTTGTTAGGTGCCAAAGGGTTTGAGACTCCCTTAAGTCTTTGGGTTCCTCCTTACTAACTCGGTAATCTGGTATGGTTCAGCTTACTAGTTCAGTAATCTGGTACGGGTGAGACCCATTTCCTTGGGTATGTGGGTATAGTCTTGTTCTTGATATGGTCTCTACAGACTTATCTACTCCCCACATTTGGCGCCAATTTAACTTGATGCTATTCCCCACCTGTGGCAAACAGAGTGGTTCATAAGGTCAGAGTTAATTCCTTCAGGCACAGACTATAAGGTGCCTTGAAGGTTGAGGGTATACCACAAAATGACTTCGTCACGCCTTCTTAGTTTGGAACAGGTTTTTTGAGCGGAAATTTACTTATANTGAGGGTATACCACAAAATGACTTCGTCACGCCTTCTTAGTTTGGAACAGGTTTTTTGAGCGGAAATTTACTTATACATTCCTGGCACTGTTGCGGGACTTTACACATACTTTAACGCCCTGCGAGTTCAAGGCCTGAAGGGCTTGTTACAAAGTTCTGGTTATGTTTCTGACAATCTAGGAGCATAAGGTGTCAGGAGAGGTCCCTGGGTGACGACGGGGTTACTTATCTGCACATGTGTGGTAGTTGTTCTGGCAGTTGATGGGTCTGGTGAGCTGGGTGGCCCTGTTACAGGCCCTCTGTGGTTGACTTNTGTGTGGTAGTTGTTCTGGCAGTTGATGGGTCTGGTGAGCTGGGTGGCCCTGTTACAGGCCCTCTGTGGTTGACTTGTAGCATGCAGCTGGCTTCCTCTCTACATGGCGCCCCTCGGTTGGGGCTCACCACTCGCTCTTGTTCTCGGCGTAANGTAGCATGCAGCTGGCTTCCTCTCTACATGGCGCCCCTCGGTTGGGGCTCACCACTCGCTCTTGTTCTCGGCGTAAGGTAGCAGCTGACTGCTTACTTCCCCACCACGTCCGTCCTGGCGATGGCCCTGTGGGCCCCACCCGTCCTTCGCGGATACAGGCTGCACTGGACAATCCCACTAGCTCAACATGGCACTTCTCGGTGAAGTTCACCACTCGACTCTGCCTTCTCGGTNTGCACTGGACAATCCCACTAGCTCAACATGGCACTTCTCGGTGAAGTTCACCACTCGACTCTGCCTTCTCGGTGCATTGCAACTGACTGACTGGAAACTGACAGACTTATGCTGTAAATGGCTGGCTAACTCTCGTCCTGACGTCGTGAAACTACACGTCCGACGTGACTCTGGTAACTTTCTCTGATTCGGCCCTGCGTCCCGTGTCCCGATTTGTCTGACCCCTTAATGTCGCGACTGACTACCGTCCTGCGCATTCCGGGGTGGCGGTTCCGAACTTCCGTGTCACCTGCTGCTCGTTGCTCAAAACTGATGGACATGGCCGGGCTCCGATCTCCCGGCCTCACTCTTTCTGTGCGGTACTGACGAAGTCTCCGACTCTACTGACGTACTGCTCTCTTTGTGCGGTAATAATTAACTGTTCGATCGTCCCTACTGATGTACTGCTATGGCGGGGCGTCCGAAATCCCCCGGCCGCTCTCTGTGCGACTGATTTTCAACTGATCACTGATGCATACAAACCTCTCGGTGCGGTAATCTTCAACTGCATCCTACCCTCCACACAAAGAGGCTTATATCCTTTAAAGCTTCCCTCCCTAATTTCCTGCACATGTCCCCTTGTTGGGACGAGGGGCTGGGTGGTGTCCTTGCAAAGCTTGTCAGATTCTCCACGGTGCGTGTCCACATTGTCCNCTCATAAAATATAATGTATCGACAATGCCAGCGCCTAGTGAACGATTCATCGGCGTAATTCAGAAGTAAATTTGTCTTATACGAGAGCTGACGACTGCGTGCGTCTGGCTGGTAAGACGGTAACAAGCAGGTAACACGTCTGTTCATGTTCTTAGAAAAATTTTAAGAGAAATTATCTTGAAATATTTCTCAATTAGTAAATTTTACAAACAAAAGTTGACTTATTGGAAAATCATGGGCTCAACATAATTGAAATTGACGTACATGTTTTTTTAAGCCGTTTCTCTGCAGGAAACCGGTAAGACGTAAAAGAGATTATGTGTACTGAAATTTAAAATGTTTGATCACTTTACTGGTAAAGTTATGGAACAATTACATTGTAAATTATATTCTTAGGAAATGCTAAAACTTAAAAACTATTTAAAAACATGTCAATTCTTAGAATTGTAAGGTATTTAATGCACATTTTATATTTGTGTTTAAGCAAATTGTGTCCTATTAAGATTGCGATACTTATCGAAGTCATTTACAAAGACTCCGCAGATGAAGCCAATATCTTGCCCTTAGCAACTTATTCCTTCTCCACATTATAACAGCTTGCATAATGCCAGCAGATGAATCTAGTTTCTACGACATCATTTCCACACGATCGTCAACAATCTGTTAAACTCTTTACATTCTGGATGATTACAACTGTTAAATCTCATTTGTAAGCAACTCGTAGAATTTCACGCTCTTTGTCTCATGTTCCATTGCAGATAACTCTGAATTAGCTGCTGCTAGCAGCTTAGTTGCTGAACTGCAATTGGCTCCTAATAATGTCGACCCCTAGTAAGTCTGCGATGTCGTCCATCAGACTGACCATCTTCATTACAACCAACAATTTTCACAGTGGGAAACATCTTGACCTTCGGTGCTGCGGTAAACTATCGACGCACGTTACACTAGCTTCTATAATCTGGCGTGTCTGGAGCAATGGTGCATTTCCGATAACACTCGAAGAACGGGAGGCAGTTGAGAATGTCGTTGTTCTGTCACAGGCTGGAATGTAGTAACTTGTAGAAAAACTGTATATGTTTCAATGGATACTCGAGAAGAAATTCTTACGCCAGGTATGCGAGTTCGGTTTCTTTGTTCAGTGCTGCAAGTGATTTAAGCTTCACGCTTGACAAGGGAGCGGAAAAATTTCTGAATACTATAACAGAATTATACCATTTGCAACGTTTCACCTCTATGTGAAAAATAAGTTTGGTAATCAATGCCTTGATTGAATTCCTTTTTATACCTAAAATGAGTGGGGTGGAGTTAAAATGGCCTTTTTTTGGGCGGTGAGATGGGGAGAAACTCACTTTCTAAATTTGCGAGTTCACGTTTTTCGTTTACAATACAATACGAACTATACATTCCACAGGCCACATTAGACGACAGAAACTTCTAATCTTCCTCTACTCGATCCGCAAATATGCATTTACTTACAATCGATTTCTTTTGTAGGTTTACATATATCACAACGAAAAGTATCCATCATAGAATATATGTTTTTCATGCCTATTACACCAACACTTAGAACACAATGTTTTTCATATTTACAGGATGAAGGATTTACTTGGTGGTAGTTTAAGCAATTAATCATTGGAGGTAATGTATCTCCGATGCTGCTGTTGTGGGAAATGCTTTACTAGAAATGCTAACTTGAGGAGATACTCCATTATCTATGTGTACGTACTTTCACCTGCCAAGAAACCACGCATTACATCATCAGAGGACTTGGATATTTCTTCTCCTCCTGCTCCTGCTATGTACGATATAAAAAAGGAAATAGAGTCCCTGATCACATTCATATTATGGTAATTTAGGAAGGCAGGCTGTCACCACAATACTGATTGTTATGTAACCTTGGCATTAAAACAGAAAAATTCTAAATATAAAAAAATTATCCCAGAAAAAAACATATAACTCAACGGATGACTGAAGACAGTTTTGTTGGCTGAAAGTTATGCTATCACGGATGGCGGCGACAGAATAACATACTTCTTATGTAATGTTACTGCTACAAAAACTATTCAACTCCAGCTAGAAAGATTTGCATGCATATTTGATTTACGGAGGCAGCTAAAACTTCTCGAATCACTTACTATGTCGCCTCACAGAATGTACGGAAGCAATCCGATTAACGATAAATTATTTTAATGTCCGACAGACTTTCATTGTCAGTCCAAATTCATAAGCATTATATCTTTTCTTTCATCCAAGCCTCCCTAAAAGACTCACAGTTGCGTTTTGTTTATGAGTTTGAAGATATTGAACAGGCAGGTGCAGTTTTATTGATATCATAATCAGTCATGACAACATCTACAATATAACTTCCAGTATTGTAGGATGTTTCCTGGGCAAACGCCGAGTACTTGTACTATAGCTATTTGGCTTCTGTTCGTTGCAGTTAGCTAAACTTGACTTTTCTCTAAAAGCTGTAATTGTATTAAATACTGTAACTTTCCTATAGATAAGATTAACAATTCCCAGCTATAAATTTATTTTTAATCTATTCGGCCAGTAATTAACAGTTAAAATTCGGAAAAAATTGTCACAGCTGGAAAAGTTTTTTTAATGTCAATATCATGTGAGGGTCGACTACGTACAAAGTTTCCCTCCTCGGGAGAGATGATTTTCGGCCTTTATCTTGAAAAATAGTGAGGAAAAGTATATTTTCGTCAATATATCAATTCGAATACATTTTATCAAAAGTAAGTTCTATTTGTATCAATAATATTGGTTCTTAATATATTAATGCAGGCTCAGCTATTTCCAAGATTCAACACAGAGAATCAAGGGACATTAGTAGAATGATATAGACGACTTTGACACAACGGGACTAGTGACAGGAGCCGACTGCCGCCATCTTGGAATATCTCTTTTTCTCCATAAATTTTCTTTTTCTCTCAAGTTTTCTTTTTTTCTTTAACCCCTTTTTAACTCCAAAAAAACACCGATTCCCCCAGCTGCACAAACAAGCCTCAGAAAGGCATTTTCAGCCAATTAGGGTTATTTGGGAGGCTCGCCTCTCGAGGACAAGGCAGTGGCGGCCATTTTGGTATTATAGGTATGGGATGTGCCAAATCAATAGACAGGGTCTAGGGTCAGACCTGACTACCAGTCACCTTGTATCTGTCAGACATCATGTCAGCCACATTGAATCCAGGTATCATTGACCTTGAAATCATCTGCTTGTATTACCTTAAACTCAAAAATTTCAAAAAAAAATCCCTAAAAAATATTAACAAATTATTTAAAATTTGTTCGAAAAAAATCAAATTATAAATTTCCGGGCTTAGAGAACGAAGGACTGGAACCAACCAGTAAGCATGTTACGACGTCACCCAACCACTATTTTGGACATAGGTCACATTGAGCTTGACCCATGACATTAATACCATAAACATGACATTAGATGAACTTGAAAAAAAAGCTAGAAAAAATTGTAGAAATTGAATAAATCCATAAAAGACAGTGAGCATATTAATTACTGACTACTAACCCCATCTTGTATCCAGGAGACCTAGACCTGGGCATTTGAACTCGACTTGGTGACCTTCGAACACAAACCTCAAAATCGTCCATATCACAAAAAAGAATGTAAAAGGTATTGATTCACTGTTTATTGGAACTTATTTTAGTTATTTGATTACATTAATTTCTGTGAAGTGCTTATATTGTATTGGTTGAATTTATTAGCTGTAAAGAGCAAGCGGTAGTAATTTATTGTGAAATATTGAGTCGAGAGTATTTTCTGTGTAGTAGCGGAAAATAAATTAGGAATTTATAATTAACTGCTTTATCTAATTAATGAACCGTAACAAACCCACTGACTTTGAGAAAATGTAACAATACCATATACTGGGATAAAAAATAATTTTAAGACATTTCGGTTTATGCTAAGGTGAACCTGTTTCTTATTTGTATATATTAAATTCTGTTTTTTCCTTAAAAAATACTATGAACTAGTAGTAAGAAGAGCAAGGAACATCCACATTAGTCCTAGGTACCAAGAGGGGAAAGTGCTATTTCACTTAGCTACAAGATTGTCACCACGATGTCTCCTATCATTAATGGCTTTTTGCGTACATATAAATGAAAACTGGTTTAACAAAATATTGATTGCCTCTAATAATTTTCACTCCAAGGAATTTACCGTCAGAAGACTGCCGTACTTTATCCTATTGTGCTTTTGTTTTAATCATAATAATTATATTAGAAATACTAGTCACGCCAAATAATGCAACCACATTTTATGTCAAAATCACGAAATATTTAGTTATTTTACTTGACGTGTTGAGTAGTTATAAAAAAGTATGTTTAAATGCAGTATCGTGTAATGGAGGACTGGAGGAATCCACGAGGAACTTTTGCTCTTGCATTCCGAATAAATTTTTTCCCATTTTCTTTTCGAAATTACCATTTTTTCCTTCAAAATTGCTTGTATTTCTCTCGAAATGACACTTTTCCCTAAAAATGTCCCTTTTTCCCTCGAAATTACCCTAATTTTCCTCCAAATATTATTTTTTCAAATTCTTTTCAATGATCCCAAAATGTGGCTAAATGACTCATTTTTGGGCAATGAGGAGCTAAGGAGCTGAAGTGAATTCACATAGTCGACCCCTACCATACTTCATACTCTTGCATTCACAGGGTGCCGTGGTAAAGAAGTAGATAGAGGGCGTGTAAAATTTACCCCCTTGCATTACAAGCTGAGAGGGTTATCGCAGAGTCTTCCCAAATACGATGTAAACTACAAATAGTCATTAAAGCCCTATACGAACTTATAAGCATAGTAGGCCGTAATTCCCGAACTGTATAAGATGTAGGCGTCAAATTCACAACATAGGCATCGACACAACAAGTAAAAGTACCAAATAGAAATTTAAGCCCTATGTGAACTTATAAGCATATTTGGCCGTAATTCCCGAACTTTTTAAGATGTAGGCTTCAAATTCGTAACAAAGGCATCGATGCAGACAAGGAAAATTAACAAATAGTCATTTAAGTCTTATGTGAACATATAAGCATAGTTGGCCCTAATTCCCGAACGGTTTAAGATGCACTCGTCAAATTCATAACATAGACATCGTCGCAGACAAAGATAATTAACAAATAGTCATTTAAGCCCTATGTGAACTTATAAGCATATTTGGTCGTATTTCCCGAACAGTTTAAGATGTCGTCAAATTCATAATATAGGCATCGTCGCCAACAAGAAAAATAAAAAAATAGTAATTTATGCCCCATGCGAACTTATAAGAATAGTTGGCTGTAATTCCAGAACCGTTTAAGATGTAGGCGTCAATTTCATAACATAGGGGCCGAAACCAACTAGGAAAATTAACAAATAGTCATTTAATCCTTATGTGAACTCACAAGCATAGTTAGCTGTAATTCCCGAACCGTTTAAGATGTTGTCGTCAAATTCACAACATAGGCATCGACACAACAAGTAGAAGTACCAAATATAAATTTAGGCCCTATGTGAACTTATAAGCATATTTGTCCGTAATTCCCGAACTGTTTAAGGTGTACGCGTCAAATTCGTAACAAAGACATCGATGCAGACAAGGAAAATTAACAAATAGTCATTTAAGTCCTATGTGAACATATAAGCATAGTTGGCCATAATTCCCGAACGGTTTAATATGAACTCGTCAAATTCATAACATAGACATATTCGCAGACAAAGATAATTAACAAATAGTCATTTAAGCCCTATGTGAACTTATAAGCATATTTGGTCGTATTTCCCGAACTGTTTAAGATATAGGCGTCAAATTAATTACATAGGCATAGACGCACACAAGGCAAATTAACAAATAGTCAGTTAAGACCTATGCGAAATTATAAGCATAACTGCCCATAATTCCCGAACTGTTTGAGATGTTCGCATCAAATTCATAACATAGGCATCGATGCCCACAAGGGAAATTAACAAATATACATTTAAGCCCAGTGCTAACTTATAAGCATAATTTGGCCGTATTTCCCGAACAGTTTAAGATGTTGTCGTCAACTTCATAACATAGGCATCGACGCCAGATGTACGCACCCAAACATAACGAATGAGCCAAACACTGCAGCAAAACGCGGGTATAAAATAAAGGGTGCTACTGTACATTTCAAGGGCACCCTAACATAAAGGGCGATGCCAAACTCTTCAACGATGCACACACCCTAACATAAAGGATACGCCAAACACTGCTACAGAGTGCGAGAGGCATAAAGCACACTACCGTACACTTCAATGGCATGTACATTTTAATGTATAGAGGATGACGCAGAAAACTTCAACAACGCGCGCATCCTTAAATAAAGGGTGATGCCGAACATTTCAATGGCACCCTAACATAAAGGGCGATGCCAAACACTGCAGCAGCGCATGCACCTTTACAAAGAGCAACGTCTAATATAGCGACGAAACCAGCGCGGTATAACATAAAGGGTGCTACTGTACATTTCAACAATGCAGACATTTTAATATGAAGGGTTGCACCGAACACTTCAACGATGCACTCACCCTAACATAAAGAATGATGCCCAACACTTCAATGGTACCCTAACATAAAAGGTGATGCCGAAGGCTTCAACGACCCATGCACCCTATCGAAGAGCAACATCGAACACTGCGACGAAGCGCGCGCCTCATAAAGGGCGCTACCGTATAGTTAAACAATGCAAACATTTATGTAAAGGGTGGCGCCGAACACTTCAACGATGCGGACATTTTAATATAAAGGTTGGGGCCGAACACTTTAACGATGCACGCACCACAACAAAGATCAAAGGCGAATACTGTGATGAAGCGCGTGCAGCATTATGTTAAGGATGCTTCCATACACTTCAACTACACATGCATTTTCATATAAAAGGGCGATGCCGAACACTTCAATGATGCATGCCGCCTAACATAAAGGGCGATTTAAGCCCTACAAGCATAGGTGCGCTTAAGTTCCGTATCGTATCGTTTAAGATACGTTAGACAACTTCATAACATCACTCCCGTAATTTCGAAAGGGTCAAGTCATCCCAAATTTGATTAACATTTAAGTCTTTCCTACAAAATATACATCACACTCTTGCAGGCCAAACCTGGAGAGTTACCTCGGGGTCTACCCAAACATAAATATATGTGTAGGTTATCTCAGAGTCTGCCCAACCATACACAATGATAAAGTATTAAAGGCAACGCATACTACTATGAAAACAATCACAGGAACAATCATGTCACTACTGTAACATATCATTTAAAGAATCCCAACATGTCTTCAAAGTATATCGACACTAACAAAGCTGACATAAAGGTAACTGCCAATGCATTTGTATGTATATATATTAGTATAGGATAGGATTACCGACTCAGTAGCTATTCAGACTTCGAAGAGTGAAGAGAGATGGGTTTATTCTACAATGGAAAATAATCGAGAAAGTTATTTATGTCGTTACTGTAAGAAGAAATTTTTTTCTCAAAGCTGTTGTTTTCGTCGACACGAGACTGGTTGCCAAAAAAATATGAAATGTGTTATCTTATTATGTGAAAAATGCAAATCGTATTTTCGAAGACTCGATAGCTTAAAAAGGCATAGTGTAACATGCAAAGCTCTTCTTAATAGACAGGTAAATCAGTATTTGCTGATAAAAGAGCAAATTTTTGATTGGAAGATATCCGCAAACGAAAAATCCGAACCATCAACATCATTAAAGACAACATACACTACTAAGAAAACAATGGCTGGAACAGTCACATCTCCTAGACATCCGTGCCACTACTGTAGCAGCACATTTGCATATGCCTGCAATGCAAAGAGGCTTAAAAAGCATAAATGCAAGCTGAAGCCATTTCACACAAGCTATCGATGCACAATATTCCTAAGGTATGTTCACTCGTATAGACAGTTTAAACATACATATGAAAAAGTGCAAAGACCTTGTTTCTATGCATGCTAAGCAACACAGTGCATTGTCAACATTACAAAATTGTGACGATCAGATGTCTACTATACATAGTATTGATACACCTTCATCACCAACTTCCGACCTTCATGTGAACAATGAATACAATCCGTCACCAATGCGTAGGAAACATTGTCGTAAATGCGGTAAGATCTTTAGTAAAAGTAGCAACACACGTCGACATGAGAGGTGTTAAACAGCGTGTAGCAGTGAAGAGATGTTAGCTGAATATATGTTTACAGAACACATAAAAAAAATTAAATCCCCCTGGTGAAATATGAAGATTTGAACATATATATATGTGTGTGTGTGTGTGTGTGTGTGTGTGTGTGTGTGTGTGTGAAATAGATGGAATCGTCTTAGTTGTTATTCGAATTTCGAAGAGTATACATCGTCTCGAACGAAGATGGAAAATACGCCATAAAGTTATTTGTGCTGTTTCCGCAAGAAGCAATTTACTAAGAGCCGTATTGCCCGCCGACATGAAACTGATTGTTCTATGAACATGAAGCAATCTAGCTTAGCATGCGAACGCCTAAAGTTGGATGACGCGATATCTTAAAAAGACAGCTGGCAACGTGTGAGGGACTCTCTCCTATGCAAGCTAAGAGGCGTAGCATATTTCATACATCTAAAAAACATGTGAAGGGCAGACACCAGCTGCATTGGATACCGGCGCGCTGTCACCCTCGCCAATATCAGATCTGCGCATGAACAGTTCACCACAGACAACAAGATATTTTTGTTACTACTGCGCCAAGACCTTTAGTGAAAGTAGCAGTGTTCACCAACATGAGAAATGTGGAAAATGTTTGAAGAAGATGCAATGGGCTCACTATACTACTTGTTGCTATAAGTGTGGTCGTGAATTCAAATGTTATGAAATAACAGGTGTTCCAGACAGCATGCGACTCAAAATACACGACCATCAGGAAAACCTATGCCGTGAGTCGTATTACAATAATTACAAAATGTGTACATATAAATCACCTATACTTGCACCTGTTGTAAACTTACCAAGAGACAATGGATTCAAACTGAAAGAATCTGAATTCCGAGGTCTTATGAGGACGTATGTTGCATCTTATTCATCGGACATGGTGGGCGATATTTGTACATATATTAAGTATATGAAACAGAATATTGTATATCAACTTACATGCGTGATGGAAAAAGAAGGTGCGATAAAATATAATATATGGTTGGACTGTAAATATACCAAACCAGAACAACACGAAAATGAACATAGCGAGAGGGCCTTCAAGACCTCGAATGTATCTCTGTATGACATACACAAAATTGAAGATAGCGTTGAAGTTTATATACAGAAAATTTGTCACATGGAAGAAGAATATATGGGAAAGGGTTCTGGTTGGACATTATATATGATACATCAACTACAGTTGAAAACAAATTTATTTAGGCCACATGACAAATAGATGTATGTAGATTGAGGCACTCAATCTAGAATGTCCTACGCGAACAACCAAACTTTGTATTCCACCTGTAAAATGAGGGTATAAATTAGAGTAATCGAAGAAATTCACATAGTCGCTAAGCTATTGTGCACTCACCTTTACTTGGCACAAGACAGCAAGCATTGATCTTGTTGACGCAAGGCAATACAATGGATGACTTCCAAACTGATTCGCCGTGTAAACTAGTGATTGTGCCATCGCCCATAACATTATCCGGACATGCATCAAGTCCCAAAACATTCTGTGAAGAAGGAAATAAGCCTGTTGCAGACATGTATTATGAAGAGCGCAAACCATAGAGATCGTTCAACGATGTGAACAACAAACATGTATTGCTAAGGCATAAGATGAAAAACAGGGATGTTACAACTATCCAGCACGAAAGTGTGGCCGTCAAGACAGAGGACGACGACGATGATGATGATGATGATGATGATGCAAAATTTGCATATTCTACTGACCATGATGAAGTAACTGCATCTGCAAAGCAAAAGCGTAAACACGATGATGAAGAAGACGGATACGTGACGTGGAGACAGAATAAACCAAGATTCGAACCAAGTACTCTGGCCCAGAGGTGTCTCACAAACTACCCATCATGGAAGAACATTGATGCAAATATGTGTTGTGAACCTTTTGCGAAGAGAGTCGTGAAGTCTAGCGACTTATTTTCTGAAGACCTGAACTACCTGGCTGATAGACTATGTGTGATGGTTACATTACAGATAAGTGGATATAGTTCTGTCAGCGAATAGATAAATATGATTATTGATGAATTCAGAGCTAATGACTAAATGTTGCAAGATAATGTACGGCATTTATGTCCGTATACGACTATTATTACTGTTCAAGAACTACTCATGTCATGTCATCATAAGGCTGCTATATAAGCTGTGTCTACCCTGCCAGTCGTCACCAGTGAGCTCAAGATGAACATACCATTTCGTCCAGAGACAGTCTAAAGCAGTGTAACGTCTGGCAACAACTGTATAACCTATGTCTGTGATGGCAGGGTCGAATCAAGAACGTACAGCGAACAGTACGACGGTATAGCACATTTTTGCTTGTGCACAACCCAACATCGACGTACCGGCAATGTCAGCAATATTCTGGGAGGATGTATTGTTAACTATATATGCGAACAGACACTCCTCTGCTATGTGGGTCGGGCGAAGTTATAACTCACGATTTATTGCAAGAAGCGATAAGAGTTTACCTTCTGCAAGAAGCGATAAGAGTTTACCTTCTGCAAGAACCTTTGGTTGAACCTGATAACTCTGCTGCTGAGATTGACAATACTAAGGAGGACGTCCAGCTGCCTGCCAATGTCAAATGCAAGAGGTCTGCCGCTGTCAAACGCAAGAGTGCCTTGGGTCCAGACGAAGTTATAACTCACAATTTATTGCAAGATGCGATGAGAGTTTACCTTCGGCAAGAACATTTGGTGCTGGCTGCGAACTATGCTGCTGCTGTTGCTGTGATTAGCAAAACTAAGGAGGACGACAAGCTGCCTGCCGATGTCAAACGCAAGAACGCTCTGTGTCCAGACTAAGTCATAACTCACGATTTATTGCAAGATACGATAAGAGTTTACCTTCCGCAAAAACCTTTGACTGAACCTGCCGACTCTGCTGCTGTGATTGACAATACTAAGGAGGATGTCCAGCTGCCTGCCAATGTCAAACGCAAGAATGCCCTGGTTCCAGACGAAGGGTATGCTGCAAAAAACAATATATAATATATGTGGTAATATATTTGTATATCATGAAATTCACAGTGTTATTATTTCTGTTGGATAACAATCACAACAACAAAAACTAAAATGTGCTAGTATATTAAAAGCACTACAATAAACCATACTCTACTGCAATGATATATCTTTGTAGAGACATTACATGATGGAGTACGTTACAAGAAATCTTTAGTTGATAGTGTGTACGCATGGGTAAAAACAGTACACTGCTGCTTGTAAAAAACTTTCGTACCAGCAAAGACAGCCCCCCTGTGTGTGTGTGTGTGTGTGTGTGTGTGTGTGTGTGTGTGTGTGCATTCTCAGAGAATGGTAGTATACCTTTAAAGCCAATAATAGCCTGGAGGGTATAAATTATTGCATGACACAGTATGCCCTGCGAGTCACAGATGTNATATGGTCTCTACAGACTTATCTACTCCCCACATTTGGCGCCAATTTAACTTGATGCTATTCCCCACCTGTGGCACACAGAGTGGTTCATAAGGTCAGAGTTAATTCCTTCAGGCACAGACTATAAGGTGCCTTGAAGGCTGAGGGTATACCACAAAATGACTTCGTCACGCCTTCTTAGTTTGGAACAGGTTTTTTGAGCGGAAATTTACTTATACATTCCTGGCACTGTTGCGGGACTTTACACATACTTTAACGCCCTGCGAGTTCAAGGCCTGAAGGGCTTGTTACAAAGTTCTGGTTATGTTTCTGACAATCTAGGAGCATAAGGTGTCAGGAGAGGTCCCTGGGTGACGACGGGGTTACTTATCTGCACATGTGTGGTAGTTGTTCTGGCAGTTGATGGGTCTGGTGAGCTGGGTGGCCCTGTTACAGGCCCTCTGTGGTTGACTTGTAGCATGCAGCTGGCTTCCTCTCTACATGGCGCCCCTCGGTTGGGGCTCACCACTCGCTCTTGTTCTCGGCGTAGGGTAGTAGCTGACTGCTTACTACCCCACCACATCCGTCCTGGCGATGGCCCTGTGGGCCCCACCCGTCCTTCGCGGCTGTGGGCTGCACTAGACAATCCCACTAGCTCGACATGGCACTTCTCGGTGAAGTTCACCACTCGACTCCGCCTTTTCGGCACGTTGCAACTGACTGACTGGAAACTGACTTACTTAAGGGGTAACTGGCTGGCTAACTCTTGTCCCGATGTTGTGAAACTACACATCCGACGTGACTCTGCTAACTGTCTCTGATTCGGCCCTGCNTGGCTAACTCTTGTCCCGATGTTGTGAAACTACACATCCGACGTGACTCTGCTAACTGTCTCTGATTCGGCCCTGCGTCTCACGTCCCGATTTGGCTGACCCCTTAATGTCGCTACTGAATACCTTTAAAGCCAATAATAGCCTGGAGGGTATAAATTATTGCATGACACAGTATGCCCTGCGAGTCACAGATGTTTCCCGCTCTAGCGCTCGGTGTGCAGCGCAAGTAAAACCACGTCAAAATGTCCCTTTTTCCCTCGAAATTTCCTTTTTATCCAAAAATTTCCCGAAATTCACAAAAAAAATCATTTTTCCCATTTCCCCCTCGAAAAACGCAGTTTTCCCCAAAAGTGCCCTTTTTTCCTAAAGATTCCCCGAATTCCTCGAAAAATGTCATGGTTTGTACCTTTTCACACACGGCTGAGGATGTAACCAACGCAGGTGAACTAGGCGACGATGTAGAACTAGGTGGCTATTCCATTGTGGTAGTATATGTATAAATATATACAAATATATGCTACTATGTATACAAATATGTATACAATTTTTTTTTTTGTAAAAATTAATTCGAAAATTTTTAAAAAGTTAAAAAAATAAACATTTCAAAATTTTAAAAATTTATAAAAAAAAATTGTAAGAAATTCGCTTTTGCGGATATCTTCCCGTCAAAAATTTGCTCTATTCTCAGCAAATACTGATTGACCTGTGAAGGAAGAACAGCTTTGCATGTTGTGCTATGCCTTTTTAAGCTATCGAGTCTTCGAAAATATGATGTGCATTTTTCACATGACAAGATAATACATTTCATATTTTTTTGGCAACCTGTCTCGTGTCGACGAGCATGGCAGCTTTGAGAAAAAGTCTTCTTACAGTAACGAGATAAATAACTTTCTCGATTATTTCCCATCGTAGAAAAAAAAAACAGCTCTGTTCACTCTCGAAGTCTGAATAGCCACTGAGTCAGTCATCCTATCCTATACTAATATATATATATATACAGATGCAATGGCCGTGTCCTTTATGTGAGCTTTGCTAATGTCGAGACACTTTCGAGACATGTAAGGTTTCTTTAAATGATATGTAACAGTAGTGACGTGATTGTTCCTGCCATAGATTTCATAGTAGTGTGCATTGCCTTTAATACTTTATCATTGTGTATGGTTGGGCAGACTCTGAGATAACCTACGCATATATGTTTGGGAAGACCCCGAGATAAATCTCCAGGCTTGCCTTGCAAGAGTGTGATGTTTATTTCGTAGGAAGCACTTAAATGTTAATATAATTTGGGAAGACTTAACCCCTTCGAGATAATGGGAGTGATGTAATGAAGTGTTTCAACGTATCTTAAATGATACGATACAGAACTTATGCGCACCTATGCTTGTAGGGCTTAAATCGCCCTTTATGTTATACGGCATGCATCGTTGAAGGGTTCGGCATCGCCCTTTTATATGAAAATTCATGTGCTGTTGAAGTGTATGGTCGCATCCTTTATGCTGTGCCGCACGTTTTTCGTCACAATATTCGCAGTTGCTCTTTGTTAGGGTGTTTGAATCGTTGAAGTGTTCTGCACCAACCTTTATATTAAAATGTCTACATTGTTGAAGTGTTTGGCATTACCCTTAATGTTATGGTGCGCGCGCTTCGTTGCAGTTTTCGACATTGCTCTTTGTTAGGGTGCATCCATCACCGCAGCGTTTGTCTACGCCCCCAAATGTTAGGGTGCGTTCATCGTTGAAGTGTTCAGTGTCACTCTTTATGTTAGGGTACGTGCATCATTGAAGTGTTCTGTGTCACTCTTTATATTAAAATGTATGTGTCGTTGAAGTGTACGGTAGCGCCCTTTATACCGCCCACGCTTCATCTCGGTGTTGGACGTTGCTCTTTGTTAGGGTGCATGTGTCGCCGCAGTGTTTGGCGACGCCCCTTTATGTTAGGGTGCCGTTTAAGTGTTTGGCGTCACCCTTTATGTTAGGGTGCATGCATCGTTGAAGTGTTCGGCGCCACCCTTTATTCTAAAATGTTTGCATCGTTGAAGTGTACGGTAGAACCCTTTAAGCCGCCTGCGGTTCGTCGCAGTCTTCAACATTGATCTTTGTTAGGGTGAATGCGTCGTTCAAGTGTTCGACATCACCCTCTATGTTAGGGTGCGTGCGTTGTTGATGTGTTCAGCTCCACCCTTTATATTAATATGCGCGAGTCGTTGAAGTGTACGGTAGCGCCCTTTATACCGTGCGCGCTTCGTCGCAGTGTTTGACGTTACTCTTTGTTAGGGTGCATGTGACGCCGCAGTGTTTGGCATCGTCCTTTGTGTTAGGGTGTCGTTAAAGTGTTTGGTGTCGCCTCTTATGTTAGGGTGCCGTTGAAGTGTTCGGAGTCACTCTTTATGTTAGGATGCGCACATTGTATAAGTGTTCGGTGTCACTCTTTATATATTGAAATGCACATGGCGTTGAAGTGTACAGTGGTGTGCTTTATGCCTAGCGCGCTTTGCCCCAGTGTTTGGCGTCACCCTTTATGTTAGGGTGTGTGCGTCGTTGAAGTATTCGGTGTCGTCCTTTATGTTAGCGTGCCATTGAAGTATACGATGGTGCCCTTTATGTTACACCAAATGCGTTTCGCTGCAGTGTTTGGCATCATTCTTAATGTTAGGGTGCGTACGTCTGGCGTCTATGCCTATGTTATGATTTTGACGACTAAATCTTAAATGGTTCGGGAATTACGGCCAACTAAGCTTATCAGTTCGCATAGGTATTAAATGTATATCTGTTAATTTTCCTTATTGGCGTCGATGCCTATGTTATGAATTTGATGCCTACAACTTAAACGTTTCGGGAATTATGGGCAACTATGCTTATAAGGAAACATAGGGCTTGGCTTAAATTACTATTTGTTAATTTTCCATGTTGGCATCGATGCCTATGATATGAATTTGGCGTGTACATCTTAAACAGCTAGGGAATTATGGTCAACTATGCCTATTACTTTGCATAGGGGTAAAATGACCATTTGTTAATTTTCCTTGTCTGTGACGATGCCTGTGTTATGAATTTGACGACTCCATCTTAAACGGTTCGGGAATTACGCCCAACTATGCTTATAAGTTCGCATAGGGCTTAAATGACTATTTGTTAATTTTCCTTGCTGCGTCGTTGTCTATGTTATGAATTTGACGACTTCATCTTAAACAGTTCGGGAATTACGGTCAACTATGCTTATAAGTTCGCATAAAGCTTAAATGATTATTTGTTAATTTTCCTTTTTGGCATCGATGCCTATGTTATGAATTTGACAACTACCTCTTAGACGGTTCGCGAATTACGGCCATCTATGCTTATAAGTTCGCTAGGGCTTAACTGACTCTTAGTTAATTTTCCTTGTCTGCATCTATGTCTATGTTATGAATTTGACGCCTATATCTTAAACGGTTCAAGAATTACGGCCAAGTATGCTTATAAGTTTGCATAGGGCTTAAATTACTATATGTAGTTTGCATCGTATTTGGGAAGACTCTGCGATAACCCTCACAGCTTGGAATGCAAGGAGGTGTAGTTTAACAGGCCCTCTATCCACTGCGTCACCATGGCACCATGTAAATGCAAGAGCATGAATTATAGTAGGGATCAACTATGAGAAGGCTCCTCAGCTCCTCAGCTCCTCATTGCCCAAAAATGAGTGATTTAACGACATTGTGGGATTATTGAAAAGAATTTGAAAAAAATATATTTGGATGGAAATTAGGGAAATGTCGAGGGAAAAGGGGATATTTTTAGGGGAAAAGAGTCATTTTGTGGTAAATACGCACCATTTCTAGGGAAAAAAGGGTCACTTCGAGAGAAAAATGGGAAAAAATTTCGGCGGAATGCAAGAGCAGGTGTTCATCGCGGATTCCTCCAGTTCTCCAGCACACGATCCTGCCTTTAAACATACTATTTATAACTACTGTGTTGCTATGGATATTTTAATCTTTTCATAATGATATGTTAAGTATTTAAAAACTTAGTTTCATTGGGGACGTGAAAAAACGTTTGCATTAACAAATTCATGTTCAATGATTAAGAAAAAAAGAATTCTAAAGGAAATATGTTGACTATTGCGTGGAATTTAATTTGTGCGTAAGGGCTTCTTCATTCAATAAACTTCTTTTAAATGTCCTACACGGGACTTGTATTAAGTCTACGTCAAAAATCCGTGACAAGAAGGCATCAGCACAGCTGGTTTCGATAAATATTATTGTTTCCAAGGAAGTAACGCGCCTTATCACGGCAGCACTGAAGCATTTCTCAGCTTTGGTGATAATCAGTCTGTGTCATTTTGTCTTTACAACATTTACAATTCGCTCAATTTGAAGTCACCTGCAATGAGCAACGTCAACATGTGCCTAATGCAGTGGGCTATATTGCGTCAAAACTTAATTTTCTTTGTTCATATCACCATAAATTGAAGCAGAAACGTGTTGTATTTGGACCAGGATATGTACTGGCCCGTTGTCATCTATTTTCAGACCACACGGAGGAGAACCACTCATGGATGAGATTTACAAGTAGTGAACTACAACATAGCAATAAATTGTAAATAAATATTGCTTTGAATAAGCCCTTATGACACTGATCATTGTTATTACAATATATTTAATGCTTATAATTTATATGGTCATTATTCAACTAAGCTAACAAATTATGGCAATGGTAAGGCCCCAAGACATAAGTTATTTTTACATGGGATGGGGAGAATGTAATGAAATATTCTTACTGATTACGTGTACATGTAAAGTTTCATAGAAACATTTTGAATGTTTTTTTTTTATTCAGTTGAGACAGATTTGAATAACACTCTAAATCTTAATTGGCGGAATCATTTTGTTTTACTCTTTAGTTAATGAGCTGTTTGTCTAAGGCCTAATCTGTGGAACGCACTGATGCTTTACTGCCAGCCCAGTGCGATTCGGTAGGATTCAGTAGCAAACTGTGTTTAATTGCTGAATTCCAGCAAGTGAAATTATTAATAGAAATGTACTTATCCAAGTGGAGGAGTTTCAACTGATATGCATTCGAGTTCGCAGACTGGGACCCGTTTTTAATGTTTCGATTTTATAGTGAACATTAGCCATAACTCGTATTTAATTATTTTCGAGGCTTACTCGATTTTAACATTACCTTATTAATCTGATTTTTCCTTGCAAGACAAATATTTCATTATTACATTAAGAGAGATTAAACTACTTAATTTTGATGGATTATTTTATCGCATTTATTTTGAATCATACAAGAAAGTCCATATCAATCATATCTCTTCATACTTGCCAGATCTATGTATAAAGATAAAAGGGTATCTTAAAGAAAAGGGGTAGCCGACATACAGATTGTCAGGTAATTTGAGGATATGGACTGCACCACAAGTATCTCTTTGAAAAAAATGCATAAGAGTCCTTCGTTTACGAGAAAAACGACACGAATTGTCCAAAAACTATTGCATCAAACTTGTGGCATTCCAATTAGATTATGGTGAGGTGATGGGGCAGTGCTGCAATTTTCCTTCCTTATTTTTTTATGCATTGAGTGTAAGAATCAGCAGATTTGTAATATATATATTTACTTATCTAATAATGTTGCAGTTTATTTTGACTGACGAGTGAATAAAAATATAAGGTTCATGTTAATGTCAATTTTACTTATGGTAAAAGAATACACAACCGGCATACAATTAAAATCAAGAAGGATTTACACTTCAGGTGGCCGAGTGCGCAACGATACGCAAAGAAGATGCAAGCAGTTTACACCGGTTACCCCCTATCCCTCATTTACAAACGTTGCCAAATAACACACCGTATATTATCAGTGTCAGTTTCGTACCTCAGGAATGATAAAAATGCTATAAGTGAAACAGAAAAAGGAAAACGCGACAGCTGGTGGCTAAAACTGCCCGCCTATATTGCGGAAACTTTACTAACTACTACAATATAAATATTGTTACTGCAACAACTGCTGACGGGTGTATTTACGGGGAGCGGGGTGTGGCCGGCGAGAGGAGTAGTAGCTGCGCGCGCACAGCTGGCCGCCTACTGATTTTAGTAAAAAAACATTAATCTTCGTATAATCAGTTGCGTGTTTCCTGATGCGCACCGAATATTATTGTATAGGCTGTTCTCGTTAAACTGAGAGATAAACTTTTGAGAGTCCGGCTAAATATCTACTGTAGGCACATTTTGTATTATTCCACCTTATATAAAATTAATATTGCCATGAGCATCATCAATTTATTCATACGTCAGTCAATTTAAACTGTATATTAATTACATAAGTATACATTTTACCAATTTATTTATCATTACATTTTTATGCATTAAAATAAACGGAAAACGATAGAAATAATTTCATTATTCACTAATGTTCACCTGACACTTTTAATTCAATATTAAGACGTGAATCTATTTTCCTTCCGTCAGTTATAAAAAAACCCCCACAGAATGCATGTCACTCAATTTTCCCATATATGTGTGTGTGTGTGTATATATATATATATATATATATATATATGTGTGTGTGTGTGTGTAATTNGTGTGTGTATATATATATATATATATATATATATATGTGTGTGTGTGTGTGTAATTAGAGGCAGTAACATTGTTTAGAGGTTGATTTTAAAAGTGCTCACTTTATAGCGAACGCCCTTTAACAGTTTGTACTTGGGCGGGCCGTCACTATATTACAACTGCCGCTAACAGATCCGTGCCGGTGGCGGGCCAAGCGCAGGCATAGGGAGGAGAGACACTTCACGTGTGGCTCTCCTAGTATTTATAACATACTGTAGCTACTGAATATTTTCCCAGGGAGCACCGGACGCCTGGGCATCATACGGGAACTCCCTAGTAAAACACCCTCTGTAAAAACAGTGTTTGCGCGTACAGACGTATCTCAGTAAACAAATGCTCCAAGAATAAGAATTTTTTCCCAGGAGAGGTAAAAATATATTATCTACAGAAGCCTCTTTTCACTTTTATCATAAGGAAATAATATCGCCAAATTGTTTAAAAACAGCAATTCCAGCGCTGTTCCCTTGAGGAAAAAAAAGACAATAATAGCATCTGTAGTGTAATACATTTACTTTCATCGCGTGTAATAATAACCTACTGTTGCAGATATAATTTGTGAGAAACTCATCTATAATACATTTGTGGTTACTTCAAACTCTTCTGAAGCCCTGCTAAAATTCTACTTCCAGGATATTCCACCGCCTCGTNTAATACATTTGTGGTTACTTCAAACTCTTCTGAAGCCCTGCTAAAATTCTACTTCCAGGATATTCCACCGCCTCGTGCAAACTAAGCATACGTAAGTATAGAGAGTGCGTGCGTTGCTGATTGCGGTGCAGTTGTGCTAATTAATGGTTATTTCAAAAAATGTATGGAAATATTGACTCCTGACGACTGCATGTGATGTCTCAGTGTCCGCNGTGCGTGCGTTGCTGATTGCGGTGCAGTTGTGCTAATTAATGGTTATTTCAAAAAATGTATGGAAATATTGACTCCTGACGACTGCATGTGATGTCTCAGTGTCCGCATGTGATTGACCAGCTGCTATCACTTGCAACACGGTATTGGCTGGTCGATGTCTGCACAAAGTGTTATTGGCGTTATGTGATTGGTTTCATGTCAACATGACGTCATAGGACTTGCATATTCGTTTATTATAAACAATTTGGGGTCAGTTGTGAGGCTTAGTTTTACAGCAGCTGACTTGATTGATACATTGTCTTAGGTTGTGAAAGCACTTATAAAATATGACGGTAACAAAAACTGCGGGTCCAGAAACTAAACCTTCAGCAGTACTGTCCTCGAATTCATCAAGCATGATGCTGACAGCGCCAGCGAGTTCTTCAGATGGTTCACGTCCAGCAGTGTCTTCATCGACCTCTTTGGATGGGTGTCCCACAGCACAGCCGTCATCGACACACTACAACGATGTACCGGTAATGTACCTTTGCTTGACTCTCGACAGCATGCACTGCACTTATTGCCACAAGACAAGGATAAGGCTNAATACATTTGTGGTTACTTCAAACTCTTCTGAAGCCCTGCTAAAATTCTACTTCCAGGATATTCCACCGCCTCGTACAAACTAAGCATATGTAAGTCTAGAAAGTGCGTGCGCTGCTGATTGCGGTGCGTGCGGTGCTAATTAATGTGTGTGATGTCTCAGTGTCCACATGTGATTGACCAGCTGCTATCACTTGCAACACGGTATTGGCTGGTCGATGTCTGCACAAAGTGTTATTGGCGTTATGTGATTGGTTTCATGTCAACATGACGTCATAGGACTTGCATATTCGTTTATTATAAACAATTTGGGGTCAGTTGTGAGGCTTAGTTTTACAGCAGCTGACTTGATTGATACGTTGTCTTAGGTTGTGAAAGCACTTATAAAATATGACGGTAACAAAAACTGCGGGTCCAGAAACTAAACCTTCAGCAGTACTGTCCTCGAATTAATCAAGCATGATGCTGACAGCGCCAGCGAGTTCTTCAGATGGGTCACGTCCAGCAGTGTCTTCATCGACCTCTTTGGATGGGTGTCCTACAGCACAGCCGTCATCGACACACTAGTATAATGTACCGGTAATGTACCTTTGCTTGACTCTCGACAGCATGCACTGCACTTATTGCCACAAGACAAGGATGAGGCTAGCCTTCCTACTGATTTGAAGAGCAAACTATTTCAGATTCGAGCCCCCATAACATTAACGGAGATTGTACCGTGTTTTAACACAGTGGGCACTGAAGAAAATAAATATGTTCGAGTAATTTTCTATAAAAAGTGTCATACGGAACTGCAGATGTTGCAAACAACAAACATGCACTGCTAACACGTGCAATTAAAAATGAAGAAGTTACAACTAGTAGTGGCTCACCTATGTTGTTAATGACATGAACGATACCAGCCCTAATTCAGCAACAAGAGGGGAATTTTTTCAGATTAAAGAATGAATTTTTAATTTTTTGTTAATGGATAAAATTTTTATTTAAAACGCTGGTAACCAACTTTACCATGAAGAGGTTTATTGGTGAGCNATTTTTTGTTAATGGATAAAATTTTTATTTAAAACGCTGGTAACCAACTTTACCATGAAGAGGTTTATTGGTGAGCATTATGTATGCAATAAGATATCTTGTCAACACGTAACTTTCAAAACATGATATTAAATCGTTGGTTGATAAATAAATATGTTTATGCATTTCTGAAAAAAAAAAAAAAAAAACATGACTTTTTAATGTGTGCACACCATCACACAAAAAGTAATTTAGGCGTTAAGGGGGGTGGGGAGTAAATTTCGTATTTCATTTGGCAACCAACATTAAAATCATGTTTTATGCCAACACAGGTCTGCGTGACATTTCGGCGTTGGGACAACGTAATATGACAACGTTGGCTCTTAGGTAGAGACAAACGGTTGGCTAACGTTGGTCCAACAACATTCTGCCACCGGGGATCTCTGGTACCATTAAACGGATTTAACTAAATACTAGTGGAGTGATGTTCGTGGAACCTGCTCTATCAGATCTTGAGCGTTCCCACCCATTGACGGGTCGACGCAGTGAGCGGCGACATAGATCTACACTGTACTGTAAAAACAGTAGAAGTGAGGGTAGAAGATTCGACGGACTATGGATGCATCTACGTGCGAGGCTCAAAAAGAGGACGTAGGAGAACACTGAAGACGTACAACTGCATCAGAGACTTGCTTTGATTGGAGGGGGGTAGGGATTGTGTCTGGTCAAATGCTTTGTTAGCTGGAGAGGCCTACTNATCAGAGACTTGCTTTGATTGGAGGGGGGTAGGGATTGTGTCTGGTCAAATGCTTTGTTAGCTGGAGAGGCCTACGCTCGGTGTGGTTATCTCAGTCCTTTACAATCGGTGCCCCTCAATCAGATTTTACTCCATTTGGGGAGCCAAATGTTCCCGTACGTGGTTATAATAGTATGAACTCTTTGTGCTTCGTAAACCTTAAAAACTGTCTCATTTAATAACCAAGTGTAAATTAGAAAGTGATAATATTTATTAATACCTAAAATTGTTCAATACTTTATTATATAATTCAAGACGAGTTTCGGTGTTATGTGCTGTGGAATAGTAAAAAGAGCTCTGTTTTAATTTGCCTAATTGAATAAATCGTACAAATTACATTAAGTGATCACTCGAAAGGNCTTACCTAATTGAATAAATCGTACAAATTACATTAAGTGATCACTCGAAAGGCTAGCTGATAGGTTTATGTTCTAAATATATAAGAACTATTATTACTTCAACAACTGTGAACTTACCAGCGACAATTAATAATACAATTATCTTCATTTATATTTATTATTTCATTTTAACGCTGAAATTATGTATTGTTTTGACAAAAATATTTAATGTATTAATATN
The DNA here is from genome assembly GCA_002778355.1 of Clitarchus hookeri. Classification (NCBI taxonomy): domain Eukaryota; kingdom Metazoa; phylum Arthropoda; class Insecta; order Phasmatodea; family Phasmatidae; genus Clitarchus; species Clitarchus hookeri. The sequence continues at coordinate 1,248,386 of NQII01000143.1, forward strand.
ATCAGAGACTTGCTTTGATTGGAGGGGGGTAGGGATTGTGTCTGGTCAAATGCTTTGTTAGCTGGAGAGGCCTACTCTCGGTGTGGTTATCTCAGTCCTTTACAATCGGTGCCCCTCAATCAGATTTTACTCCAGTTGGGGAGCCAAATGTTCCCGTACGTGGTTATAATAGTATGAACTCTTTGTGCTTCGTAAACCTTAAAAACTGTCTCATTTAATAACCAAGTGTAAATTAGAAAGTGATAATATTTATTAATACCTAAAATTGTTCAATACTTTATTATATAATTCAAGACGAGTTTCGGTGTTATGTGCTGTGGAATAGTAAAAAGAGCTCTGTTTTAATTTGCCTAATTGAATAAATCGTACAAATTACATTAAGTGANTTTGCCTAATTGAATAAATCGTACAAATTACATTAAGTGATCACTCGAAAGGCTAGCTGTTAGGTTTATGTTCTAAATATATACGAACTATTATTACTTCAACAACTGTGAACTTACCAGCGACAATTAATAATACAATTATTTTCATTTATATTTATTATTTCATTTTAACGCTGAAATTATGTATTGTTTTGACAAAAATATTTAATGTATTAATATNTTCATTTATATTTATTATTTCATTTTAACGCTGAAATTATGTATTGTTTTGACAAAAATATTTAATGTATTAATATCCTGACTCTTATTCCACATGTAATTATTTGTTACTGTATGTGATATCGGTTATGTTAATAATTTTAAATCATTGACCACATTGTTGGCTTTCATGTAAACACCACCTCTGCTCGAAACACACTGTCCCAAACAGAAGAAAAATGTACTGTATCCATATTGACAGAGTTTGTTTCTGATTTTACTCCTGTCTTCCTAAGCCATGGTTTCATTTATTTGAAAAATTATTTATTGTATTACTACTTGCTGTTATAAATGCTAGACATTTTCGTGCATATTTTATGCCACTAAAACTGAGGACCCACCATTTGCGCTTTAAAAGTAGACTAATTCTACAGAAAGAAGGCAGCTAATGGTATTTATAGGCTTTTATCACTGTAAATATAATTTAGGAAATCAACGAAATATTGAAGCAGTCATCTAAATCTTTGCGTTTAGAAAATATGACACGAATAAACGCATAATAACTCATAATGTAGTTGAGTTTCTACGCTGTTAGTTTTTTAGAGAATTTTTTTCTCTTCACATTAAAGATAAATTAAAATTTCTGGCAGGAGGATAGATAAGTATTTCCTACATGAAGATATAGGGCCTATACTATATCTCATTGTTTTACATTTATTTGTTTGTGTGTTACTGTAATATATATATATACGTATTTATATACAGAGTATATCAGATCTTAGAAACATAATGTCCGGAAAAGCAATCTTGTATTAATAAGCAACGTTAATATTAGCTACAAAAATACCGGGTGATGTAATTAATACGAAAACAAATCAATGCACTTAATAAATTTTTTACAGAGGTGTGGTTATTCAATACAATTATAAAATTAGTGTAGTACACTCTGCACAACAATACACTGCAATAACGTAGTTACCAAATGTCTACTTGCACCTAACTTCAATGTCACTTTAGTAATACAAGAATGCTTTTCCGAGCATTTGGTTACTAGAATGTTTTGGTTATTTATGCCCACATTTGATGTGGCTTCATACACTGGAGAGCCAAGAAAACTGTTATAGGCGTGCGTATGCAAATAAAAGAGGTATGGAACCAATCAGGGTAACGCGACGCGGTCGACAACTAGATCGGTTACTGCTGCTACAATGGCAGGTTATCAAGATTTAAGTGAGTTTGAACGTGGTGTTATAGTCGGCGCACGAGAGATGGGACATAGCATCTCCGAGGTAGCGATAACATTTGGATGTTCGCGTACGACCATTTCACGAGTGTACCGTGAATATCGGGAATCCGGTAAAACATCACATCTTCGACATCGCTGCGGCCTGAAAAAGATCGTGAAAGAACGGGACGACTGACGAGAATCATTAAACGTGACAGACGTGCAACCCTTTCTCAAATTGGCGCAGATATCAATGCTTGGGCATCAAAAAGTGCCAGTGTGTGAACTATTCAACGGACCATCATTGATGTGGGCTTTCGGAGCCGAAGGCCCACTCG
>NQII01000143.1:1250880-1337765 GCA_002778355.1 Clitarchus hookeri
CCATTGGACTGTTGATGACTGGAAACACGTTGCCTGGTCTGACGAGTCTCGTTTCCAATTGTATCGGGTGAATGGACGTGTACGGGTATGGAGACATCCTCATGAATCCATTAACCCTAAATGTCATCANNNAGCATCTCCGAGGTAGCGATAACATTTGGATGTTCGCGTACGACCATTTCACGAGTGTACCGTGAATATCGGTAATCCGGTAAAACATCACATCTTCGACATCGCTGCGGCCTGAAAAAGATCGTGAAAGAACGGGACAAATGACGACTGACGAGAATCATTAAACGTGACAGACGTGCAACCCTTTCTCAAATTGACGCAGATATCAATGCTTGGGCATCAAAAAGTTCCAACGTGCGAACTATTCAACGAACCATCATTGATATGGGCTTTCGGAGCAGAAGGCCCACTCGTGTACCGTTGTTGATTGCACGACACAAAGCGTTGTGCCTCGCCTGGACCCGCCAACACCACCATGGGACTGTTTATGACTGGAAACACGTTGCCTGGTCTGACGAGTCTCGTTTCCAATTGTATCGGGTGGAAGGACGTGTACGGGTATGGAAACATCCTCATGAATCCATTAACCCTAAATGTCAACGCGGGACTGTTCAAGCTGGTGGAGCCTCTGTCGTGGTATGGGACGTGTGCAGTTGGCGTGAAATTGGACCCCTGATACGTCTAGATACAACTCTAACAGGTGACAGATACGTAAACATCCTGTCCGATCACCTGCATCCATTCATGTCTATTGTGCATTCCGACGGACGTGGACAATTCCAGCAGGACAATGCGACACCCCACACATCGAGAGTTGCTACCGAGTGGCTCCAGGAACACTTTTCTGACTTTAGACACTTCCAGTGTCCACCTAAATCACCATATATAAACATTATTGAGCATATATAGGTTGCCTTGCAACGTGGTGTTCAGAAGAGAGCTCCAACGCCTCGCACTCCTATGGATTTGTGGACTGCCCTGCAGGATTCATGCTGTGAATTGCCTCCTGAATACCTGCAGACATATGTCGCGTACATGCCACGTCTTCTTGTGGCACTTCTGCGTACTCGAGGGGGCCATACACGATATTAGACAGGTGTACCAGTTTTTTGGCTCTTCAGTGTGTATATATACATTATGTATTTTTTATATAATCGCATCACTTACATCAATCTCACCGTAAGCGAAAACGAAAATTAATAAAAATTATAATTTGCTCGTGTAAAAAAATGATATGTTTTATTGATTGTTATGTGGTTCGCTATTATCAAGTGAAACAACGTTCAGGTTATAAACAANCGCTTCACTTACATCAATCTCACCGTAAGCGAAAACGAAAATTAATAAAAATTATAATTTGCTCGTGTAAAAAAATTATATGTTTTATTGATTGTTATGTGGTTCGCTATTATCAAGTGAAACAACGTTCAGGTTATAAACAAAATTTAATACAATAAATAAAAGTTAAAAGTTACAATGAATCAAATATATATGTAGAATTATGATTTTATCGAGAGTGATACTCTGTTATTACGTTCAATTAATTAAACTATGTGCTATATGCAATGACAGGAATATATCGTTAGATACTGGGAACATTTTAATCAAATAATAAAGAACAAAAAAGTGGTAACTATATAATTTCTTCAGGGTAATATTCTTCCCCCTGGTTTTACAGAAGAAAAAGGGCATCTTTAGAACCTCATCAGACTACGCGATTCATTGATTTATACGGCCTATTCAAAAGACCACGGAATCACACAACGATATTAAGTTCATCTGCACTACATTTGCCCACGGTCATTGCAAATAATGCTCCAAATCAAGAACAATTGGTTATGGGGAAGCTGGCATTAAACGTGTTGTCACAAATGTTGGGTGGGCGACAAACCAGGGAAAGAGCAGGTCACGGAAATTCTGTAAATTTACAAACACAATTTTGCTTTGCACTGGCTACTGGGCACTTGGTTAGGAAATGAAGCTAATAAGAATACATAATGCATTCAACGTAACGCTGTGCATACAGTCGTATCACTTATATCACTTCTAATTGCGAACTACAGTCGTGTGCAATAACATCCCAAATCATCTCGTCAGAAGTACGGGACGTTGGATGTGCTTGTCACCAAGAGATTCATTAAAATTATATGTGTACGAAATACCTTTCAACTTAGAGACCTTACTGGTATGTAATCTTTCCTTGCATAAGTAAAGTTAGATCTGATTGGTTTGCATCACTGTTGTACGGTAAGGTTTATTCTGTTCAGTTTGGGAAGCTGAATGCTAACACTATGAAAAGTACAAATTTTCACCACAAGGTTGCATTGATGTTGCATGTGTAACAGAATTATCTGTTTTGTACGTACACAAATGGAATATTTGACATTTTCGTTAAAAAAAAGAAAATGTAAATAATTGCATGTTACGTTTTTTTACAACCATAAATAATAAACTTGCTCTTCTCGTTTCAGTGGAAACTGGTTTAAGGTTAATGTTGAATTGCACAACTTTATTTAATTGCGAGAACTGCATTAAATAATCTTTTTCATGACAGTATTTATTAGGTTCTTAAAATACTAACTTATTTTTTGTTAAAATAAACTTATTTATAAGAGCTCAATGACTTACAAATTTGTGTATGAACTTTTTAAAGGCCATATTAATGTAATGTATAGTATTTGAGGGAATAATATATTTATTTACCGAAAAATTACATTTTTATTTAAAATCTAATTGATTAACATCTGATGTCTATCTACACAAAATAAAATTGACATTTAGGCTCTCAAATTTTTAAGTATCTTACAAACTCAAATTAGCTTGGGGATTCTATACTACTCCTGCATTAGGAATCCTTATGTAAAAAATAAATTAAACATAGTAATTAAAGCAATTTTCGAATAAGAAGGATTTGTTGAATAATTGCTTATGTGAACAAATCTGGTATACTAATTTGGCAACGTATTTTGTAAATTGGTAGACCTACGATTTATATTGTGTTATTAATCCAACGTAAGCGTCAGAATGAATTGAAAAGTGAATAGTTTTAATTTTCAAATATCCTTGCAAGATTTTAATAAACAAATGAAAAAATATTTCGGTTTTTAGATTATAACATACATATTTTAAACAGCAAATATTTAAGTTTTACGTGAAATTAGTTTTTAAATATTATTACTGCAATTTTATTGTTGTAATATTGCGGTGGTAAATAAGACTGCAGGAAGTTGGGGCATTTTTAAACAAATTGTAATAAAAAATTTTGAAACAGCATAGACATTTGGAGTTCTTTTAATTTATATGATTAAAAATTTAGCCAAAGAATCCTTTTGTTTCCTGTCCGCGGTAATTTTATAACCATATTTAAAGAAGAAAAAATACATTCAATATAATTTTTTTATAAAACAGGCAAGACATTTCAGTCGAACTAGGAAACACGGAATGAAAACATTCAGAAATGGTTACCGGTTCTCATATAAATTATTTAATACAGACGAGGCTTCTTAGACATGAAAATAAGCCGGACTGCGCTTCCTCCTAAGTAAGAAGCACTAATCCTCTGGCGCCAATAAACGTATACTTTAGTGCGATATCGTATCAACAACTCTTTTTATTTTCACTGTGTTGGAGCAAAAACGCGAAAAATTAAAAGATACTGGTACTTCCTTCTCTTTTTAAAATATTGAATGCTGCCATTTAACCAAAAATATTATTTTTTCATATTGTATGAAAAGAGGCGAATTTATAGTGTTCCACCCCTCGCAAAATACATTTTATTGTCAAATGAAAAAAAAATAAAAATTTTAATCAGCTACTTTGATGTTATATCATAAAGTGTGTAAGTTTGTATGTATACACACACAAACAATAATAATACATTTTTAATATCATCATAGTGATTTTAAAAATAGCAAACTTTGTATATTGCTAATCGATTGTCTATGCACACTTTTGTTGACAATAAATACGATTTTTGAAATCGGTTGGTACTGAGTTTATAAAATAAAATAATATTTTTTTTATGGGAAAACAATTACATGGAAGAGAAAAAAGAATGTTTGTAAAGGTTCACTGCGCTTTTCAGACTATTTATAAATGCATAGCTATTTCTAATATCAAATTTAATGAAATTTTTTTTAAAATTTGAATTTTGTAAATGATATTAAAACATTTAATTAAATGTTTGCATTACCTTTTTTAACACGCAGAAATATTTTTTGTATGAAAAAATTACATATAAATAATACGGATTTCTAATTTGCCATATTATTAGCCCCTAAAACCAACGAAACTCTCAGTCGGCTCGCGGGTACTGCTGAATATGCTTTTCGATTTGGTGGCTCCTTTTGTGTTCTCAACTTTGAGAACGTCCGGAACTTACGAGTTCACACGGAGTAGACGAGCCGCAAGACGCAATTTTTTTTAATGCGTTTTCCTATTCGCCAGATTTATATTCTACTGTAAGTTGAAGAGCTTTTCATCATCGAAAAGAATCCCTACACTTTGACAATTAAGTTTCAAAACTGTAGAGTTGTAATCAAAAATATCTTTGAAACCTTTTGGGACTATTACATCATTTTGTCTGAAACCCTCTCTAACCACAGACTACAAATATTTGGCCCGAATTTTTGATAAGGCTAATGGCATTACTGTAAAGTATTGTAATAGCTTTAAAACATGTAGAGTTTACGATGTTTTCCAACATTACAAGACGCAGTTGACAAGAAGGGCTGCTCGCACAGGATTTCTTGAGGTGTATTGCTGTGAAACGAAACAATTTTGAAGGTGATATTGCGTAAACGTTTTTCAATAAAAACATTTTCTTGTAAACTCAGCTAGTCTCGAAACTTTTTTAAACCACCTTCTATATCCCACAATCTGGTCGTTTTGGTCACTTTTAGAGTCACATGTATCATTCTTTGTATATCAGGCATATCTATTCATCTAATTATGGCGTCGTGTGTATTTCTGTTTTCTTCATTATTTATCATTACCTATACGTTAAGCACCTTATTATTTTGCAAAATCATATTCCCAACATCTTAATTCAACCATTCTATACTACCCCGAGTCTTTGTGCTGTAATTCTAAGACTTCCGTGTATGTTTCTCTAGCACATCTAAGAATGTCTTTGCATCTTTTACCACGCGGCGAGTATGTTATATTATTAAGTTTAAAAATGTTTATTGCAGTCTATACTAGGAAGCCAACGACCCATCTTTCAGTCCATCGAATATATACTAAGCATGTGATTTTAGATCTGCATCAAACCCGATATTTAAAATATATTTTTAACTAAATTAATGCTTTAGATTTTACAGTTGCCACATTCTGCTAGTCCAAACTTCACACATTCGCAAGTGAAAACTTTCTGGGTTCGACAAATTTAATTTCAGGTTATAACAGGAGTGCAGGTTTTAGTAAGTGCAAAATTTCTAGACGTCTTTGTGTTTGAAAACCAAATTTTGAATCCCCAGTAAATTTTGCTAACATGGTGTGTAATTATTTCTGCACTGTTATTCACAAATTTCGCTCCACATGGCCGTATACCCATTAGCATCCTTTGATCCAGATCGCACATTCATATAATTATTTCTTAGGAGCTTTATTTGCTATTGCTTAATATTATTAGTGTAATTTTAACACTTACTTGTGTGCAGTGGTTGGATAAATGAGCTGGTTCGTTCGCTGGTTCTCTGCGAACAACAAGATCACATATGAAGTTCTGACGTGACGAAGTGTCTATAGTCCTCTTGTTTTTATTTCTAAAGCATAATTTGCTGATAACGATCTGGATACACGGGTCAAATTTCCAACGCCCTTGCAGCTTGTTCTGCCCGAAATTGTAACAGATACCAATCATTTGTTTCCGGAACCCGATATCACTGCGGGCTATCAATATATTTTTATTCGAATATTACAACACTGCAGCAAGCCGTTGAGCAACTACCCATACGAGCGTGTATATTAGCATATCAGAAGTTAATCATATATTTTGGTACAGGAAATCATCGCGATGTAATTTCACTACCCTACAAAAAAAATATTCACTCGAAACCACAGAAAAAAAAATAGAAATGTACACATAATTTCGTGCCCTTAAACTATTTTCTTAACAGTTTTTTACAACGTTCAGAATATCATATTGATAATTATTAAAGATTTAAACTTGTCTAGAAAAACATAAAGAAATTAAATATAAATTGAAAAATATTTATGAATCCCAATAACATATATTTTTAGATAATCAAGAATTTGCCAAATTATTGAAAATTTTTAAATTTGGAATTAAATACAAAAAAAAATCAAATTTAAGAAATCGTCATCTTTTATAATCAATATCAAAAATTCTGAATAATTTTATTAAGTGCTCTCAATTTTCTGCTTAATCAATTTTTTCTAAATTAACATATTTCTCAATGTTAGTTTTTAAACCACAGTTTATTAATACTATTAATATTTAATACAGTTTCGGTAGTTAGCTCTCGAATTCTTATCTGAAACACATGGAATTCCTTTAGTGTGATTGGTATGCATTACTTTATGAATGTAAAACTTTTTGAAAGTAAGTTTTCACTGAGTAATATTCCTTCATAAATAAATTTAAGAGTTTAAGCCTATTTTCAAAAGAAACTTGTTGTAAAGATATGTTATGCAGGTTCTGGGACAGCCTTCAGGGATGGGATTCAGGACTTATCCTGGTATTATGAAGAGAAAACTACTGATGCATGATTCATACTATATAATTACTGTCGGTTACCTTGTATGAAATTGACATCATGATGACCTTGGACCTAGGATGACCTTGATATGACTATAGACTGAAAATTTGAAAAAAATTGGTGAAAAAATTTGAAAATCATTAATAATGTAACACTTTAGAAATATTTTCATTAAAAAGAATAAAAAAATTAAACTTTTTAATGACACATTAAAATATTTTTTAAAATATAAACATCGAATTAAAAATTTTACATTTAAATACATATCTAAATTTTAAATTTTTTAATGTATGGGAATTTAAATTTTGGGTTTCGGTTTTCCACACTCAACAATGAGACAGGTGACTTCCAGTATCATGGCCAGCAGATGACAGACTGCCCACCAATTCTTCATTAGGTATTTAAAAGGCCCCCTCCAAAAATTAATTACCTTTGCTCAAACCCGTGTAATGTATCCTTTGTTTTTAATCATAACCAGGCCTCCAACTTCTCACCACGCTTCATTACCCTACTAAAAACCATTTTCTCTCTTACGCTGGTTTCCACATTGCCCCTAGTGAGCTCTGATAACTTTCGTTTTCAGTGTAGACCACCAGAGTTAATCCATTTTGCATATTGCAATACCTATCGGCTTAAGTGCACTGATACTAATGGTGTCCCAAACTACTGCGTGTTTGTTTGAACATGCAAAGAAGGTAATTTTATGTAATTAAATTTATTTCCAACATTGTATTACATTGTTTGTGTTCATTGAATAATTAAGTGCAGAAAGCTATGGATTCTGTAAATATGCATATGTCTCTATCGAGTTAAGTAGGTAATTTGATGTATTTAATTACACTTTCATCATTTTATATACTTGTTTGTATTCATTGAATTATAATGTTCAGAAAGCTAAGAAGTATGTAAATATGCATATGACTCTATCGAGTTTAATGTTTTTTTTTTACTTATTGTTTATTTGGAATGGATTTGTCTATTTTCTTTTTTCTCATACACGAGAAAACCAAGATTTTGTTGACTCGTGACTCCCTTAATATTCAACGTAGATAGAAAGTGACCTTCTTGCTATCCATAATTTTTATCAGGAATCATCTCGCGTAGTTTGTTAGAATAATTCCGACCATTCTGTGCGAATTTAAAATTGCTAGAAAATTTCGAAAATTTAATGTGATAAATGCAAATATTTTCAATTAGTTCCGCACAGAAAAAAAAATGATTAACTGTAAAAAATATTTACAACTATAAAATATAATTGTCACTCATATTAATAAAACAGTTATTTTACTATACAAATTTGTTTAGGAACTTCGTTTTTAATTAAATGTTATAAAATAATGAACGCAGAGGAAGCAAAAAAAACTAGTGTTACCATCAAATCACCTAATACTAAGTTAGTCAACTTTGTATTGTACAATGCGTAAAAACTATGGTGGATGGACGCTTTCTAAAGCAGTGTTTAGACAATGAACACTTCTCCTGAAAACTGTCCACAAATATGGATTGTTCAGAGACGTGTAACACGGCATCACATATAATATATTTTCCACATTGTTAAAATGAAGTGAACTAGTGGGTAATGGCAAGTCCCCAAACTACTCTGGTGGCTATGGACATGTGTGGAGTCGCACTGCCCTAATGGACGTTGCCAAACTCGTTAGGATAGAGACAGGACGTGAAGGTATGCAACAAGTCTGATAAGTTACGAGTATGTAGATAACTTTCGCTGATCAAAGATACGTAATAACCGGATATACGTACAGAAACTATCCACGTATTGTTTTAATTATTCCATTCATATATTAAGTTAAACTATCAGATGTTTCAAATAAGAAATTCTCTATTTGTACTGTACTTGAGTAGACAAGGATCTTCTTCTGTTATCNAAACTATCAGATGTTTCAAATAAGAAATTCTCTATTTGTACTGTACTTGAGTAGACAAGGATCTTCTTCTGTTATCACAATGATGATAACCATCGTAACGTACAGCACAGGCACTGTTATGAATCAGTTACCAACAGGGAAGCTCTTTGGGCACTGAGCCACGCAGTGTACATTACTGGCTAAATGAATACAAAGTGTATACAATATTCTACATTGAGCAGGAAATTGTGGACTTTAATTTCCTTATGAAACATAATGTATTTGTAAGAATCAATCCCTTTTAACTAAGGACTTCTATGTTCTAAATAGTAAATGATATTTCGTAACTCTCAACTTCACCTTTATATACATATATTACACACATATCAGTTCACACTTGTTACTAACCTAAAATAGAACAGACTACGTGCATGCATTACTGTTGGTATGTTGGCTGATCTGTAGCGCAGTCGCCAAGATCCAGTTGACTACAGCCGATTCTATGAATTTTACGAAGACCATCTGTAGCATAAAAACAACCATGAAACGTCTGATATTGGCTCACTTGTTACAACCTCTTGTCTTTGTAGAAATAGTCCTGTAACTGCCCATTTAGTTAATCAGTATTGTAAGGCAAGCTTTAAAGTACCAACATTTTGAAAAAGTTTTCTTTAAGATATTACTAGAATTGCCTGCTGATAGACATAGCGAAACGTATGCCACATTCCATAACGATGAATTTCAATAGTCAACGAAATTATAAGGTTTTATACCCTCGAGGCAGTCTTGGGAGGTTTAGCACCACGTGTAATATTTTATGAATCATCACATACCAATAATATATGTGAAAGTAGGCATAAAATAACTGACCTGGAAAATATAACCATCAGTATGGATATTTTTCACTTTTGTAGGATTTTCTATCAGTTATTGAAATTGACGTTTAATACGATGAAAAATTACATTGGAAACGGGAAAGGAAAATTAAATAATTATCAGTCCAAGGCCACATTATAGCCAACCAAGATGTCTAAGCTTGTATGTACAGGCATTTTCTCATTTAAGTTATACATATAACCTACTATCTATAAATTATCAAATGCCAAAGTGTGTTTTCTATTTAAGGGAAACATATTCTCCCATGTTACCTTTATAAACAAAACATATATATTACTTCTAATTCAATTCCTCATTTTATCATTATTTATAGAACACTCAAATGCGTACACATGGAATGTCGGGTAATATTCAGGCTCTTAACTACTTCAATTACAAATAAAAATATACTACAATTCATTGAGGTCACACGAGTGTAACACATCTTTAGGTATTTTTATTTTACTAGACCGCACGGTCTGGAAGATCCCCAGGCCACCCGGCCAAGTCCACGAAATAAGCTTTACTCGGCTCATTATAGGAAACTAGCTTTGCGACGATAACATTGTAGGTTATCGTGTAAATCCACTGTTTGACAGCTGTGCCATCTGAAATGTTAATTCGATAGAAAAATATTGCAATGTATGCTCATAACAACAATTTACAATATCAGTACGGTAATACTGTCATAGAATATTGTGTTACGACAATGCCAGCGACTCTCTAGACTTACATATGCTTAGTTTTCACGAGGCGGTGGAATATCCTGGAAGTGGAATTTTATCAGGGCTTCAGAAGAGTTTGAAGTAACCATAAATGGATTATAGATGAGTTTCTCACAAATTATGTCTGCAACAGTAGGGTATTATTACAGGCGATGAAAGTCATTGTATTACACTACAGATGTTATTATTGTCTTTTTCCCCTCAAGGGAACAGCGCGGGAAATGCTGTTTTTAAACATTTTCACTTATTTATTTCCTTAAGATAAAAATTGAAAAGTGGGTACTGTAGATAATATATTTTTTCCTTTTCTAGAAAGAAATCCTTATTATTAGAGTATTTATTTACTGAGATATATGTGTACGCTCAAACACTGCTTTTACAGACAGTGTTTTACTAGGAAGTCCCCTATGGATGCCCAGGCGTCCGGNATATGTGTACGCTCAAACACTGCTTTTACAGACAGTGTTTTACTAGGAAGTCCCCTATGGATGCCCAGGCGTCCGGCGCTCCCTTGGAAAATATCCAGTAGCTATGTTATAAATACTGTGAGAGCCACAAGTGAAGTGTCTCTCCTCCGTATNCGCTCCCTTGGAAAATATCCAGTAGCTATGTTATAAATACTGTGAGAGCCACAAGTGAAGTGTCTCTCCTCCGTATGCCTGAGCTTGGCCCGCCGCCGGCACGGATCAGATAGCGGCAGTTGTCATATAGTGATGGCCCACCCGTGTACAATCTGTTAAAGGGCGTTCACTATAAAGTGAGCACTTTTAAAATCAACATCTGAAAAATGTTACGGCATCTTCCTGTATATATATATAAATATATATATATATATATGTGTGTGTGTGTAGGTGTGTGTGAACTGGAGCATTGAGTGACATGCAGTTTGTGGGGTTGGTAACTGGCGGAGAGTAAATAGATCCACGTCCTAACATTAAATTAAAATTGTCAGGTAAACATTTGTGATTACTGAAATTATTTCTTTCGTTGTCTTTTTTTTTAATGGAATAAAAATGTAATGATAAGCAAATTTGTAGAATATTTACTTATCTATTTTTTTTAGTTTTAATTAACCAACGTATGAATAAAATGACGAGGCTCATGGCAATATAAATTTTACATTGTATGGAAGAATACACAATGTGAATAAAGTAGATCTTTATTCGGGCTCTCAAAATCAGGAAGTAAAATTGCAGCGCTTCCCCGTCACCTCAACTTCATAGAATTGGAGCCACATGATTGAGGTAATTGTTTTAGGACCATTCTAGTTTTTTTCTCAAAAACCAAGGATGTTATGCATTTTTTCCAAAAAGTATTTTCTACTTGGTTTTGATCACAGATTGGTGTGGTGCAGTTCATATCCTCAAAATAACTGACATTCTTTGTATCAGCCAAATATTCTTCAAAATGCCCTTGTATCTTTATACAGAAATATGACAAGTATGAACGGAATTTATTGATATGGACTTCCTTGCATGATTCAAAATAAATGCTATATCACACATCGTTCTTAAAGTGTTTTCTTAAATTCTATATAATACTCCATCAAAATTAAGTAGTGTAACCGCTCTGCATGTAATTATGAAATATTGGTCTTGCGAGATTAAATCAGATTAATTAGAAAACCTAACAATCGAGTTGGCCTTGATAACCAAATGAAACCTGGATTATGGCTTATGAGCACTCAAAATCAAAACATTCAAAACTGGTCCCAGTCTGTGAGCTCGAATTCATATCTTTTGAAACTGCTCCGCTTGGATAAATAAAAATCTTAAAAAAATTTTAGTTGCTAATATTCTGTAATTAAACAGTGTTTTCTATAAAATCCTAGCATCAGTGCATTCTACAGAGTTGGCAGTAGATAACCACTCATTACCTAAAGTGTCAGTAAAATGATTCCTCTAATTAAGGTTTTGAGGGTAATTGAAATCTGTCTCAACTGAATAAAAAAAACTTTCAACATTTTTCTATGAAACTTTACGTGTACATGTAATCTGCAAGAATACGCCTTTACATTATCCACATCCCACGTAAAAATAACTTATGTCTTGGGCCCTTGTAAATGACATGGTTTTTACGTTAGTTGAAAACTGACCNCACATCCCACGTAAAAATAACTTATGTCTTGGGCCCTTGTAAATGACATGGTTTTTACGTTAGTTGAAAACTGACTATATAAATTATTAGCATATTATGTATTGTAACAACAATGATAAGTGTCATAAAGGCATAATCGAAGCAATTTTCATTTACAATTAATTGCTATAGTGTAGTGCACTACTTGTAAATCTCATCCATAAGTGTTTATTCCACACTCGGTCTGAACATAGATGACGAGAGGCCAGTACACATCCTGGTTCAAATAGAAGACGTTTCTCCACCGNTTCCACACTCGGTCTGAACATAGATGACGAGAGGCCAGTACACATCCTGGTTCAAATAGAAGACGTTTCTCCACCGATACATGGTGGTATGAACAAATAAAATTAATTTTCGACACAATAGAGCACACTGCTGTAGGCACATGTTGCCATTGCTTATTGCAGGTGACTTCAATTTGAGCTATTTGTAAATTATGTAAAGCTGTAATGACACAGACATCTTATCACCAAAGCTGAGAAATGCATCATTGCTGTCGTGATAAGGCACCTTACTTCCTTGGAAAGGATAATATTTGTCGACACCAGCTGTGTCGATGCCTGCTTGTCACGGGTTTTCAGCGTAGACTTAATACAAATCCCGTGTAGGATATTTAAAAGTAGTTGATTGCATGAGTAAGTCCTTACACAACACTTAAAGTCTACGCAATAGTTAACGTATCATCTTTGGAATACTGTTTTTACTAGTCGTTGAACGTTAATTTGCAAATGAAAACGTTTTTTATGTCCCCTATTAAAAGCAGTTTTCAAATATCCATGGCAAGATATCTAATAAATGAACTAAAGAAGTCGTGATTTTAACTGACTTAAAATAGGGTTGCATATATTTAACGTGACTAGTACTTCTAATATAATTAATATTATTAAAACAAAAGCATAAATAGGAAACAGCACGGCAGTCTACTGACGGTAGTTTCCACGGAGTGAATAATAACAGAGGCAATAATAATTTTGTTAAACCAGTTTTCATANGCAGTCTACTGACGGTAGTTTCCACGGAGTGAATAATAACAGAGGCAATAATAATTTTGTTAAACCAGTTTTCATATAAATTACCCAAAAAGCCAATAATGATAGTAGACATCGTGGTGCCAACCTGGTAGCTAAGTGAACTAGTACTTTCCNGCCAATAATGATAGTAGACATCGTGGTGCCAACCTGGTAGCTAAGTGAACTAGTACTTTCCTATCATGGTAACTGGGACTAATGTGGATGTCACTAGCTCCCTTAAACTACGAGTTCATAGTATTTTTCAAGAAAAGAAAAGAATTGAAGGTAGAAAAATAAGAAACAGGTTTATCGTAGCATAAACCGAACTGTCTTAAAAATATTTTATCCCAGCATACAGTTTTGTCATATTTTCTTAAAGTCGGTGAGCTTATTACGGTCCATAAATAAAATAAAACGATTCATTATAATTNGTTTTGTCATATTTTCTTAAAGTCGGTGAGCTTATTACGGTCCATAAATAAAATAAAACGATTCATTATAATTTTCTTTTTTTATTTTCCACAACTCCTCAGAAAATAATCTCGACTCAATATCTCACAATAAATTGTTACCAATTGATTTTTAAAACCAATAAATTCAATCAATACAATATATAATAACTTTAAAAAATGTATGTAATCAAAAAATTAAAGAATGGCCAAAATAAAAAATAAATCAATACCTACTATATTATTTCTGTGATTTTCGACGATTTTTTGTTAATGTTTAAAGGCCACGAGGTCAAGGTCAAAGGTCGAGGTCGAGATCACCTGAATACAAGAGATTGTTGTCAGTAACGTAATATACTCATTGTTTTTTTATGAATTTATTCAATTTCTACATTTTTTCCCCGGTTTTGTTCCAGGGTCATCCTAGGTCATGGTTAAAATGCAATTGAAATGAGCAAGGTAAAGGTGACCTGGGTCCAACATGGTGGTAAGTTACGTCGTAACATTGTGGCTGGTCGGTCACAGTCCCATACGTTCCCTCTAAGCAAAGAAATTTATCATTTTTATTTTATCATTTTTTTAAAACAAATTTTTAACAAATTTTTACAAATATTTAGGGATGTTATGGATTTTTTGGTTAATTTTTAGACATTTTTGGGTTTAAGTTTATTCAAAGTCACGGTTTCAAGGTCAATGTTACCTGGATCCAATATGGCTGTCATGAGGTCTAAAAAATCCAAGGTGACAGATGGTCACATGTGACCCTGAACCCTGTGAATCCATTCGGCAGACCTGTACCTATGAAACCAAAATGGCCGCGACTGCTCTGTCCTCGAAAAGCGAGCCTCCCAAATAACCCGAATTATCTTAAAAATGCCTTTCTTCGACTCGTTTTTGCATCTGGGGGAATCCGGGCTTTTTGGAGATAAAAAGGAGAATTTTTGATGAAAAAGGGAAACATTTGGGGAAAAAGAAAAAATTTTGTGGAAAAAGGGAAATTCCTAGATGGTGGTGGCCGGCTCCTTTTTCAGGTCCCGTTGTACTTAAGTTGGCAATATCTTTCTACAAATGTCCCTTGTTTCTGTATGTTGTAACTTGGAAATAGTTGAGCCTGCATATAATATATCAAAAACCGATCTGATAACAAATAGATCTTGCTTTTGATAAAATGAACTAGAATCCAGATATTGACGATAATAAGCTTTTCCTCACTGTTTTCCAAGATGGAGGACGAAAATCATCTCTATCGAGAGGGGAAACATTGTGCGTAGTCGAACCTCACATGATAAAGAGATTAAAACTTTTTCTAAGTCTGCGGAAATTTTTTCGGAATTAAAACTCTTTATGACTGTCCGAATAGAATAAAGACAGATTTATAGCAGGACAATGTTTAAATTTTCTATAAGAAAGTTACCGTAATAAATAAATGTACAGCTTTTGGCTAAAAGCCAATTTTAGCTAATTACAGAGAAGAGAAGCCACGTAACTACACTAGAAGTAGCCGACGTTGGCCCAAGTTACATCGTACNTACAGAGAAGAGAAGCCACGTAACTACACTAGAAGTAGCCGACGTTGGCCCAAGTTACATCGTACAATACTGGAAGTTTTATTGTATATTTTGACATGACTGATTATGACATCAGTAAAACTCTACCTATCTGCTCAAAATCTTCAAACTCATAAATAAAATGCAACCATGGGTTGTAGGATGCGGTTTGAATGAAAGTAAAGATCTATGACGCTTGTGAATTTGGACTGTCAATGAAAATATGTCGGACATTAAAAAAATTGATCATTCATGAGATTTGCTTCCGTACATTCTGTGAGGCGACATAGTAAGTGAACCTAGAAGTCTAAGTGGCCTCCGTAAATCANATGAGATTTGCTTCCGTACATTCTGTGAGGCGACATAGTAAGTGAACCTAGAAGTCTAAGTGGCCTCCGTAAATCGAATATGTACCCAAATCTTTCTAGTAAGAGTTGTATAGTTTTTGTAGCATTAAGTTTACAAGATAAGTGTGTTATTCTTCCGCCTTCATCTAGTATTGCATAACTTTCAGCCAACGAAGCTGTCTTCAGTCATCCGGCGAACTACAGTTTTTTCTGGGGACTTTCTTTAATATTTGGATGGTTTCTGTTTTTAGGCCAAGGCCACATAACAATTAGTATTGTGTTGATAGCCTNGCTTTAATATTTGGATTGTTTCTGTTTTTAGGCCAAGGCCACATAACAATCAGTATTGTGTTGATAGCCTGTCTGCAAAATGACCTTTACATGTATGTGACCTGTTTGTGACATGTTTAAACATCATTACAGAGAAGACGTGGGGGTGGCTCAATTTCCTTCTTCTCTGTATCATACATAGTAGGAGGAGAAGGAGAAGGAATAACAAAGCCCTCTGATGATGTCATGCGTGATTTCTTGGCACATGAAGGTCTGTGTACCTATAGATAATGGCGTAGCTCCTCAAGTTAGCATTTCGAGTAAAGCATTTCCCACAACCGCAGCATCGAAGATACATTGCCTCTNTCTAGTATTGCATAACTTTCAGCCAACGAAGCTGTCTTCAGTCATCCGGCGAACTACAGTTTTTTCTGGGGACTTTCTTTAATATTTGGATGGTTTCTGTTTTTAGGCCAAGGCCACATAACAATTAGTATTGTGTTGATAGCCTGCCTGCAAAGTGACCTTAACATGTATGTGACCTGTATGTGACATGTTTAAAGATCATTACAGAGAAGACGTGGGGGTGGCTCAATTTCCTTCTTCTCTGTATCATACATAGTAGGAGGAGAAGGAGAAGGAATAACAAAGCCCTCTGATGATGTCATGCGTGATTTCTTGGCACATGAAGGTCTGTGTACCTATAGAAAATGGCGTAGCTCCTCAAGTTAGCATTTCGAGTAAAGCATTTCCCACAACCGCAGCATCGAAGATACATTGCCTCTGAAGATTAATTGTTTGAGCTACCTCCTAGTAACTTCTTCATACTGGATATATGGAAAACCTTTTGTTTTAAGTATTGGTGTAATAGGAATGAACACTATTTTTTCTTGGATGCATAATTTTCGTTGTGATATACGCATGTAAACCTACAAAAGAAAGCGATTGTAAGAAAATTCATATTTGCGGATTGATTGGAGGATGAAGAGAAATTTCTGTCGTCCAATGTGGCCTGTGGAATGCATAGTTCGTCTGTAATTGAACCAATAACGTTAACTGGCATACTAGAAAAAGAGTTTCTCCCCGTCCGAATGCCCAAAAAATATCATGTTTTCTCCACCCCTCATTTTAGGTATACAAAGTGATTCGACAACGGCATAGATTCTCAGACTTCTTGTTCGCATAAAGGCGAAACGTTGCAAATGGTAGAATTCTGTTCTAGTATTCAGATAATTTTTCCCGCTATCGTGTCACGCGAGAAGCTTAAATCAATTGCAGCACTCGACAAAGAAACCGAGCTCGCATACCTGGCCATAGAAACCCTTCTCGAGTATCCATGGTATGAAATACAGTATGTCGACAAGCTACTGCATTCCTGTCTGCGATAGAACATAAGAGACCCTCAACTGTCTCCCGTTCCTCGAGTGTTATCGGAAATACACCACGGCTCCAGACACGCCAGATTCAAGAAGCTAGTTTAACGTGCGTCGATAGGTTACCGCAGCATCGAAGGCCAAGATGCCTCCCGATCTGGTAAATTTGCGGTTGTAATGAAGAAGGTCAGTCTGATGGACGACTTGGCTGACTTGAGAGCGATCGACATTATTAGGAGCCGATTACAGTTCAGCAACCACGCTGTTAGTAGCAGCTAATACAGTAGTTANAAACCCTTCTCGAGTATCCATGGTATGAAATACAGTATGTCGACAAGCTACTGCATTCCTGTCTGCGATAGAACAAAGAGACCCTCAACTGTCTCCCGTTCCTCGAGTGTTATCGGAAATACACCATGGCTCCAGACACGCCAGATTCAGGAAGCTAGTTTAACGTGCGTCGATAGGTTACCGCAGCATCGAAGGCCAAGATGCCTCCCGATCTGGTAAATTTGCGGTTGTAATGAAGAAGGTCAGTCTGATGGACGACTTGGCTGACATGAGAGCGATCGACATTATTAGGAGCCGATTACAGTTCAGCAACCACGCTGTTAGTAGCAGCTAATACAGTAGTTANTGAGAGCGATCGACATTATTAGGAGCCGATTACAGTTCAGCAACCACGCTGTTAGTAGCAGCTAATACAGTAGTTATCTGCAAAGGCACATGAGACAAGCAGCATTAAACCCCACTGTTTACAAATAAGCTTTAACATTTGTAATCATTCATCATGTAAAGAGTTTAAGAGATTGTTGACGATCGCGTGAAAATGATATTGTAGAAACTATAATCATCTACTGTAATTAAATAAGCTGTTGCAATGTGATAAAGGAATCGGTGGTTAACGGCAAGACGTTGGCATCATCGGTGCAGTCATTGCCAATGACTTCGTTAAGTATTGCAATTTCGATAGTCCTCAATTTGCTTTAAACACAAGTACAAAATGTACACTTAATATCTTACAATTCTTAGAATTCACTCGCCTTTAACAAAGTTTTCATATTTTAGAATTTTGCTAAGAATATAATTTTTAATGTAATCGTGTTAACATTTACCAGTAAAGTAAAAAAAAAACATTTTTAATTTCTATGATACATTATCTCGTTTACGTCTCGCCGGGATTCTGCCGAGAAGCTGCTTAAATAATAATGTTGGTCAATTTCAATTATGTTGACACCAAGATTTCCCAATTGCCAACATTTGTTTTAAAATTTACTACATGGAAATCTTTTTAAGATAATTTGTCTGAAAATTTCCCTAAGAAGATGAATCGACGTTACCGGCTTGTTGTCGTCTTTCCAGCCAGCCGTACGTGGTTGTCAGCTATCGTATAAGACGCGTGCGTGCGTGCGTTCTTTATTGCGGTGCATGCTGTGCTAATTAATAGTTATTTCAAAAAAAATATGTAAAATTTTTCTCCTGACCACTGCATGTGATGTCTCAGTGCCCGCATGTGATTGACAAGCTGCAATCAATTGGCAGCTCGGTATTGGCTGGTCGATGTCAACACAATGTGTTATTGGCGTTATGTGATTGGTTTCCTGTCAACATGACGTCATAGGACTTGTATATTATTTTATTATAAACAATTGGGGGTCAGTTGTGACGCTTAGTTTAATAGCAGCTGACTTGATAGATACATCGTCTCAGGTTGTGAAAGCACTTATAAAATATGACGGTAACAGAAGCTGCTGGTCCAGAAACAAAACCTTCAGCATTACTGTCATCGACTTCTTCAAGCATAATGCTGACAGCGCCAGCGAGTTCTTCAGATGGGTCACGTGCAGNTCAGCATTACTGTCATCGACTTCTTCAAGCATAATGCTGACAGCGCCAGCGAGTTCTTCAGATGGGTCACGTGCATCAGAGTCTTCATCGGCTTCTTTGGATGTGTGTCCCACAGCAGTGCTGATATCGACACACTAGTACTATGTACTGGTAATGAAAATTTGATTAACTCTATACAGCAACGTATTCCCAAAAGACAAGAATGTGGCTAGCCTTCCTACTGATAATTAGAGCAAACTATTTCTAATGTTATCACCCATAACATAAACGGAGATTGCACCGTGTTTTAAAACAGTATTCGATGAAGGAAATAAACGTCATCCAGTAATTTTCTATGAAAAGTGCGAGTCATACTTAACTACAGAAGTTGCAATCAACAAACACGCAATGCTAACACGTAAAGTTGAAAAAAAAGAAGTTACAACTTTTTTTGACAAAGAGAATGAAAATGTAGGCTCAAAGACTAGTGTTGGTGCTGTGAAAAATAAAAGGAAATGATAATATTTTACAGATGATGAATTAACAATATCTGCAAAGCAAAAGTGTAAACATGTTGTTGAACATGTGTTTAAGATACATACAATTATTAAAAATAAAAATAAATTACTAAGACATTTGTTAAAATTAGTTTTCCTTATTTCCGTACACATACAGTCAAAATATCGGATTTTATTAATTTTTTTAATGGAGCAGCATCATATTCTGTTTGGGTATGCATGGAAGGCCCAAAGGTTAGGCCTGCTGCTGGTAGTCACAGGAGGATGAGTCACTGCTAGCATAACTGCTACTGGAATATATAAGCTGCGATTCTTGGTTCGTGGTGCATTAAGAAATATATTTNTCAGCATTACTGTCATCGACTTCTTCAAGCATAATGCTGACAGCGCCAGCGAGTTCTTCAGATGGGTCACGTGCAGCAGAGTCTTCATCGGCTTCTTTGGATGTGTGTCCCACAGCAGTGCTGATATCGACACACTAGTACTATGTACTGGTAATGAAAATTTGATTAACTCTATACAGCAACGTATTCCCAAAAGACAAGAATGTGGCTAGCCTTCCTACTGATAATTAGAGCAAACTATTTGTAATGTTATCACCCATAACATAAACGGAGATTGCACCGTGTTTTAAAACAGTATTCGATGAAGGAAATAAACGTCATCCAGTAATTTTCTATGAAAAGTGCGAGTCATACTTAACTACAGAAGTTGCAATCAACAAACACGCAATGCTAACACGTAAAGTTGAAAAAAAAGAAGTTACAACTTTTTTTTACAAAGAGAATGAAAATGTAGGCTCAAAGACTAGTGTTGGTGCTGTGAAAAATAAAAGGAAATGATAATATTTTACAGATGATGAATTAACAATATCTGCAAAGCAAAAGTGTAAACATGTTGTTGAACATGTGTTTAAGATACATAAAATTATTAAAAATAAAAATAAATTACTAAGACATTTGTTAAAATTAGTTTTCCTTATTTTCGTACACATAAAGTCAAAATATCGGATTTTATTAATTTTTTTAATGGAACAGCATCATATTCTGTTTGGGTATGCATGGAAGGCCCAAAGGATAGGCCTGCTGCTGGTAGTCACAGGAGGATAAGTCACTGCTAGCATAACTGCTACTGGAATATATAAGCTGCGATTCTTGGTTCGTGGTGCATTAAGAAATATATCTGCATTATTTATATAGTCTAGCCTGAACTGATATGAATGTTTGTGGAAATATCTATCTTATGGAACAGTTTTTGCATAACGAAGAGCACGAAATTGCAGCACATTGTGTATCCTTTGTTGGTAAATGACCAAGAGAGTTTTTCATAATACTTCTATTATGTTGTTTTCCAGTGCACGAATCTCTGAACTTGATGTATCTGGGGTCCCTGGGCATCGCATACGATGGTGTTAGCTTCGAAGCACAAAAATGAACAGCGTAGTTACTATCTTCACACACGAAGATAGGTACTTACCTGGAGGTTTCGTATGGTGAAAATTTATTCCACTGTAGACGAAAATGTACGTTGTCACTACATATTTGAAGGTATATGAAACTGTAAATATTACCAGATTCATTTTTAAAAGTAATGCCCTACTGCACACAATGTAAGCCTTTACACACATAGTCGAAGCAAATGCTGAGGTTGTATATAATGCATGGTGCCGACACGGTATTAGTAGGATCAGCCAACAGGAACACTTCTTCATCTTCCTCGCAGTCTTCAGATAATGGTTCGTCGCCCTCGTATCAAAGGTCTATGGTGGCTGGGCTGGCTGACTGCTGGACTGATTCACAGCCTCTGACCACACACTATGCAGAAGACTTGCATACTTCGAATATAAGTAGTGACTATAGCCACTGCTGCTAGAGTCTATACTATATGTTTCTGGAACCACGTTTCTGAGAAAATTGTAATTTATGAACATATCTTCTTTTTTATAGAGTGTCAGCTGTTTTGCAGGAAGTTTGATGGCAAAAACTTGGCTTTACTGAGTAGCTTCTTCCTGTAAATGGGACAGAGTTCGTTCACACACATCCTAGTTATGTAGATTAGTCCAGGATGGTACATGGCGGTTCACAGCACTGTGCAAGTACACGGTACACGATTCAGCATATCTTAATGTCCCTTTGGATAATTCTTTAAACAAATTTTAAAGTTTCAAGAGACTTTTCATTAGTATATTCGACACTAAAAGCTCGCGTTGACGATCATGATCAAATAAGTAGACCACTTCGCTTAAGATCAGATTTTTCATTTCTTGTAGAGTGCATAAAAAACTATGCATATATGATCTACAAAGGGCCACTACACATTTACTGATATTACAGTTTCTCACAATTTAAGGTATTATACAGTCTGGCACGGCTACTGCGTCCCATGTGAAGTAAACATGTACAGTACATCATTTTCACGTTGCTCAACATATGTTACCATGGGATCGACCACACATTATTCCACACTCTGGAATTCCAGGTACACACACCAGTAGTGTTGCTCTGGATTAAACATATCTTATTGCTGGCCGAAGTCTGTATGGGTGCAGACTCCAGTTACCAGACACAGTGCAGGTGCAAGCCTGTGAAAATTCTAGTACTGCACTTTCCATGCAAGCAGAGATTTTATTTTTATATTTTTGTCAAGGTCATCTGCTCTGCCTATCCATGTAAGCTTGCAAACTCAACTCCAGTAACCTAAATGGTTCACATGTTTTATTCAGAATGAAATTTTTTTTCATAATTTATTTCCTTAATGTATTATTAGTTTTGTCCTTATTTTTGAAAACAAAATGTTTACTATGTTCTTTATCACTACACTTGGAATGACTTTTTTTCTGAATTTTTGGGGTACATGACAACAATAAAATCAGAGGTAAAATATTTTTTAATTATGTATTTATAATGGATATCTAATTTTTTATTGTAGTATCACATACATGTTAAGCAATATTAGTTTCTTTCGATAGGCAAAAAAAACATTTCTTATATCCTTTTCCTTTTGCTCTTAGGTGTCGACATATTTGTACTTTTTTCGTGCGGTTAAAGGCAAGATCATTTTCTAAGATACAAAATGTTTTATGAAAAATTCTCTGCAGCTTTGTTTACACACACTTACACACTCCATGTGCCTACAAAATAGCGTTGGAAACTATCAATTTACACACACTATGTGGTTATACTCAAAAATACTTTTTAAATATTGTTTTTCATTATGCACTGTCTTTCACCATCCTCAAGCCGTTAGCATGTCTTTACCTCTCACTGCTTGCTACGACAAGTCGTGGTCCGCTGAACATATGGAATCGTGTCAGCATCTTCGTCCGGAAGGAATCTATGCGTCTCGTCATCGCTTTCTTCACTGAAGCTAAGCTCTGTTTTTCTGTCCCTTNGAATCTATGCGTCTCGTCATCGCTTTCTTCACTGAAGCAAAGCATTGTTTTTCTGTACCTTCGTCGTTTTTCGTAGTCTCTATGCTAGATGTCTTCTTTAGTGATGATTGTTTCATTCTTCTTCAGGTCCAACAGTTCGTCGATTCTGCATGTTGTACACTGTGCAGTTTTCACTATCGCAATGGATTCCGTCTATAAAATACACTTTTGTGTTGCCTATGGCGTTCATGATGCTCGGGTTGTAGGCTGCCAACAGGGTGTAAGATCAGCAGTAATGATGCACACCAGCAAAGGCTCCTATTTTTTTCACAGCATCCTCATACTCCAGTAGTTCACTCTCCGAAACCCGGGGATATCGTTATACACAACAGATATGTATCCTGAGGCTATTGCAAATGGAATGTTTCCAATTCTCTGACCAGAAGATGTTGCTATAGTCACGAAAGTGCCCTCTTGCGATCTGGACTATTTATTAGAAAATCAAAGCTGTGTCGGAGACTGAATGAAAACATCATATTGTCTTGTACCGGACACTGTCCTGGCATTTACGAACCTTCGTCGCAGATTCTATCTTGTTTGGTTTACTTCCCTTTCGTGAACGTAAGATACATGCATTATCGATACATGATAGTTTATGCACGAAGNCACTTCGCTTAAGATCAGATTTTTCATTTCTTGTAGAGTGCATAAAAAACTATGCATATATGATCTACAAAGGGCTACTACACATTTACTGATATTACAGTTTCTCACAATTTAAGGTATTATACAGTCTGGCACGGCTACTGCGTCCCATGTGAAGTAAACATGTACAGTACATCATTTTCACGTTGCTCAACATATGTTACCATGGGATAGACCACACATTATTCCACACTCTGGAATTCCAGGTACACACACCAGTAGTGTTGCTCTGGATTAAACATATCTGANCTCTGGAATTCCAGGTACACACACCAGTAGTGTTGCTCTGGATTAAACATATCTGATTGCTGGCCGAAGTCTGTATGGGTGCAGACTCCAGTTACCAGACACAGTGCAGGTGCAAGCCTGTGAAAATTCTAGTACTGCACTTTCCATGCAAGCAGAGATTTTATTTTTATATTTTTGTCAAGGTCATCTGCTCTGCCTATCCATGTAAGCTTGCAAACTCAACTCCAGTAACCTAAATGGTTCACATGTTTTATTCAGAATGTAATTTTTTTTCATAATTTATTTCCTTAATGTATTATTAGTTTTGTCCTGATTTTTTAAAACAAAATGTTTACTTTGTTCTTTATCACTACACTTGGAATGACTTTTTTTCTGAATTTTTGGGGTACATGACAACAATAAAATCAGAGGTAAAACATTTTTTAATTATGTATTTATAATGGATATCTAATTTTTTATCGTAGTATCACATACATGTTAAGCAATATTAGTTTCTTTCGATAGGCAAAAAAAAACATTTCTTATATCCTTTTCCTTTTGCATTTAGGTGTCGACATATTTGTGCTTATTTCGTGCATTTATAGGCAAGATAATTTTCTAACATACGAAATTTTTTTATGAAAAATTCCCTGCTGCTTTGTTTACACACACTTACACACTCCATGTGCCTAAAAATAGCATTGTAAACTATCAATTTACTCACACATTTTCTGTTATACTCAAAAAAAACTTTTTTTAAATTGTTTTTCATTATGCACTGTCTTTCACCATCCTGAAACCGTTAGCATGTCTTTACCTCTCACTGCTGGCTACGACAAGTCGTGATCCGCTCAACATATGGAATCGTGTCAGCGTCTTCGTCCGGAAGGAATCTATGTGTCTCGTCATCGCTTTCTTCACTGAAGCGAAGCATTGTTTTTCTGTACCTTCGTCATTTTTCGTAGTCTCTATGCTAGATGTCTTCTTTAGTGATGCTTGTTTCATTCTTCTTCAGGTCCAACAGTTCGTCGATTCTGCATGGTGGGGTTATGTCCGGCCACATGTTGTACACTGTGCAGTTTTCACTATCGCAATGGATTCCGTCTATAAAATACACTTTTGTGTTGCCTATGGCGTTCATGATGCTCGGGTTGTAGGCTGCCAACAGGGTGTAAGATCAGCAGTAATGATGCACACCAGCAAAGGCTCCTATTTTTTTCACAGCATCCTCATACTCCAGTAGTTCACTCTCCAAAACCCGGGGATATCGTTATACACAACAGATATGTATCCTGAGGCTATTGCAAATGGAATGTTTCCAATTCTCTGACCAGAAGATGTTGCTATAGTCACTAAAGTGCCCTCTTGCGATCTGGACTATTTATTAGAAAATCAAAGCTGTGTCGGAGACTGAATGAAAACATCATATTGTCTTGTACCGGACACTGTCCTGGCATTTACGAACCTTTGTCGCATATTTTNGCATTTACGAACCTTCGTCGCAGATTCTATCTTGTTTGGTTTACTTCCCTTTCGTGAACGTAAGATACATGCATTATCGATACATGATAGTTTATGCACGAAGAAAGTTCTGTTGGTGTCAATATTTCATTATTTTGTGAACTTAAACAAACTGCAAGACATTGTGCCTCTTACACCTTCATAACAGCTCTATAGGTCTTAATAAGATCCTACTCCAGATAAAAGGGAAAAATTGTGCCTAGAGCANATTTTGTGAACTTAAACAAACTGCAAGACATTGTGCCTCTTACACCTTCATAACAGCTCTATAGGTCTTAATAAGACCCTACTCGAGATAAAAGGGAAAAATTGTGCCTAGAGCAGTTCAAATGCAGCACAAATGGATAATGTTAATCGTGCTACGGGTTTCCTAGAAGACAACGCTATATAGCTTTTCTATCGCCGACAATATCCGATTTGTACTTGGAATATTCAAGCCGTGCAGATTTTTTTTTTTTTTAGGTGTTCTGGAAGAAAAGAAGGCGTTATATTCTTTCATAATTTCTTATCTTTATTATTTGACAGTAGATTTGATCTTTTGCACTCCCTACTTTGTAAAATAGTGTTAGATTTTGAAAGGGGCAGCAGAATAATCCGAACTACACCTTCCATCAAACAAACTTATAACAAGTTTGATGGAAGGTGTAGTTGGACTTAAAACTGCATTATAAATAATTAAAGTACATATTTATTTACCTTATGTGGCAAAGCCAAAAACTCAATTCCAAATGTAATCTAAAGAAAAAACACTTAATGTGGTTAGAATTAGTTTTTTTATGTTCTCTTTATTTTTCTCAAAATATTTTACACAGATAAAGAATAATGATGAATATTATTCAGAACACAACAAAAATAAAATTTTACAAACGCCTAATATTTTTTGCTTTACTTTATTTATTACACTAACAAATTTTCCTGCCAAGTATAGCTTACACCGTAAATATTTGTAACTACACAGCAATATTTTTAAAGCAAAATTTCCTTGTATTATATTTTTTTCTTAACGTCAATTAAACAATATTTTCCTCAAAATGGCTGCCTCGTTCTTTCTCTGCCCACCCAAGGAAAACGAGGGCGCTAATGTAGCACTCCCCTCCTCACATCTCCTCCGCACTGCCTATGGCGCACGGCATGTATGGCAACACTGGTCGCAGAAGTTTCCAGAAGTAATACCGAAATAAATTAATATTCTTCGAATGAAATTTCGAAAAATATAACACGTTCCATCCACTCTGGCGCAAAATTTTCCTCCGAGCTGCGCACTCACTTTTTCTCCTGCTAGAGGCTCTACTAGACTCGCCAAAAGTGGCGACTAAGGATGTGGGTAAATGACGTGGCCCAATAGTTTTATAAGAATTATAATTTCACCAATCAGCCGGTAATCGCCAGCTGTGAGCTGCTGCCTGCTTGATGCTCAGCACACGAAGGAAGGGTATTTCCCGCTAGAAATTTTCTTTCCTGCGTTGCGCGGAAGCGACAACACATTCAGTGTCGAAAGGCATGGAGAAATTGTGACAACCACCACAATGTAAAGCACA
Organism: Clitarchus hookeri; assembly: GCA_002778355.1. Taxonomy (NCBI): domain Eukaryota; kingdom Metazoa; phylum Arthropoda; class Insecta; order Phasmatodea; family Phasmatidae; genus Clitarchus; species Clitarchus hookeri. Next base: position 1,277,923 of record NQII01000143.1, read on the forward strand.
TAGATAACATTTTTGGCTATTATTAACTTAATGATTTTAGATTGATAATCAAATTTAGTAATGGAAAATAACCCACTTTTAGTGTTTTTCTTTTCCTAAACAGTGTTCAATGAAATATTCAAATTCGTAGACTCATGATATTGTCAACAGAATTTTTTAAATTTAAAATGTCAATAAACACGGTACCGTATATTGTCCATCTTTGAGAAACAATACAAAAGTTCTACTTTCAGGTAAAGATTACGTATCCTTCCACTACCTGTAATTGAAATAGTACTACGCAAATTTAACGTTTCAAATGTGAAATGTTTTGTTTACATTCTTAGTTGTTCAAAGAATATTAGCATATTTCCTAAATAATTAAGTATAAATTTTTACAATTTTGGCCTGTAACAGTATTTATATTAACTTAATAATTAAAAATTACTGAATTAATTACAGTTCTTATGGTGATTATTTTATATTTCTTTAGATATTTTTGTTAGTCATGATATAGCACTACATATTAATATTTTGTGCCGAATGTGTCAAACGTTTGAAATGTGGAATAAAGAACTTTTTATTTAACCTTTTCTTACTAATGCTGTTGAGTTATCGTTTTTTAAAGGACAGAATTGTTTCAACTAGATATGAAATCGAACGAGAATTCAGTACAACAAAAAAACAGGAAACTCAAGCACATTACTCCTCACCTATTGCAGGTTCAACGTAACTTCATTTAGCGGCGACAAGCATAATGCTGGTTCCACAATACAGCGATACATGATGACGCGATGGGATCCTACAAACTCTACTAACTGTTTCATAGTTTAACGCTGATCTACATGCGACACACGCCATCTGAGATACAGCTTTCTATATAAAAAAAACATTCGCGGTGTCACACTCTGATATTTTGCTTGTAGTATGTAAACATGGCATAAACGCACGTTACGTCTTCAAAAAGTAACCAAATAGGTGTTCTTTTTACTCTCCATGTACACAAATACTTGTTTTTATTCTACGTCGCAGACTGCTGCTCCATCCTGATTGGCTACAGTTCATACCAACGCATCGCTTCCACTATTGTGGAATCAGCTTAAGGATAGCAGATATCATGTACACATATAGGCCTGCCGAAATATTTATTCCGCTCTTATGTCTTCGTATTGGACGTTTTAACTAGGTTTATTATTTATTTATAACTTTCTGGCTGTACTCAAGCAATTTGAGCAATCTTCTGGTATTAAAGTAAACATTTAATTCTCAGAAACGTAAACACGTTACATAATTTACATAATTGTGTTTCAAACACCTAGAAAAAGCTATAAAGTTCTGATAAACAGACATGACTTTCAAATAATTAATTTACTCATAATAATCGTTAACGGTTAAAACGTTTTAATCTAGCACGTCTAGTACTTGCTATCCTCCCACCCCCCTGCGCTAAAACACACACACCGGATCAGTGTAACCGCTTACAGCTACTGAATATGGAGGACACAACGACGGCTATTTCCATTTAATAGTCATCACAAGCAAACGATTAGGTGGGTAGGTTAAGAAAACATATGTACAAAATAATTTGGTAATTTTAAGTATATACGTAGGAAAAAATAAACACTTGGTTAAGCAACTCGCCATGTCACTAATTTTGCCAACTTCCAATTACTAACTTCTCCGCCATCACGTATAAATGCAGACCGTAATAAGTAATTTAACATTAAAATCTCGTTTCAATTATGTCACAATTTCAAACATCATTATTTTTACTTTATAAGTATGAAACATGCTAAAACTGAAGACATGTTTTCGCTGTCCAGCTTCTAGAGCTACAAAACTTTTGGAATCTAAAAAAAAAAAGTGACAAGCCTTACTCGGCGTATTAATTTCTTCCTCGGATGAAAAAAACACAAGGTGTGTATAGTCTTTGCGCCGTATTTTGCATTTATATTCTTATGAGTAAAACGTAATCTTTTTCTAACAGTTCTACATGAAAATGTAGATATTTCCGTAGGAAATGTTTACTTTACAAATAGCGCACCAAAATCTAATTATAACAACTTTATACCTGATTTAAACACGGCATTGTTCTCTTTGTTTTATAATAATTATAAATAACGCAAGAAATATTACAACTTATAGACACTATATAAAATAAGGTATAATTTGAACAAAAATCAGACACTTGGAATTTATGTGTTACTTTTTTGTGGTATGTGATTATAAAAAAAACACTCTTGGAGTGAATTCTCGAAGGTTTTTTTAATGGGATGGTACTGTGAATGAACCATACCAAAACTCGCACCCACATTAACTCTTGTCGTTTGTTGTGAGGTGAAAGGTGTGCCTGGTGTAGAAGAGAACTGGGACAGAGGCATTATTTTATATACATTGTCACCCAGAAGATAGACGGACGCTTTGACATAACTATATTTTTTCTTGTTTGACGTTCTGATAGCGTTCTATATATGTGAAGAACAAAGCGTTGCACTTCTTGTAAATAATTGCGCTTATGTTATCACTAACTATTTACGATAGTATTTCTTTTATTAAAATTATATCTGTAACAGATTTTAGAATTTCAATGAGAATTATGCTGCACAGTTACATGTGAACCAACTGCAACTTTATGAGCTGAAGTTCGTCTCAGTATTTGGTTTCTTATTAGTAATATTGTTTAAGTAATCAACGTACAATATCGGAAACACATATGTATTCTATATTTTAGTTCGTGTATATGAAATGGAACCGTATACATATGTTAAATGTAAAAGATAACATATACACAAATTTGTGCCCGAAAATAAAAACAATTCTTCATTAACTATTGACACATTTTTAAATATCCACAGTTATATTTATAAGAAACTCGCAATAACGTGTAAATCTATATGTAGGGACGCAGATTCATCAATAATTTGGCAGGATCTTTCATGTAACAAGATTTGATTGGCCCAGTGCTAATTCCATCACCGTTTCAAAGTTTGTTTTATCGCTACACACTTTTCATCTATAACGAATTCATAACTTTTACGTGCCAGCGTGTAAAAAATATAGTCTTATATTTAAAAAAAATCATTAAGATCGAATTGACTAGTACTACGGAGATTGCAACACAGAATCGTCATAATTTGACTTTTGTCCCATTGGCAATTAATACGGTTTACTTTCGTGAGTGTACCGCTATGCGACTTACATATCCCTCCACCATTCATAGATGTAAGACGCCAAATAAGGCATTAGTAGCCGTGTGAGCCACAGAGCCAAGTTCCCTGTATGCGCAGAATGCCCCTGCGGCACTTTCAACAAGACTTTGCCCAGCTGTATGAGTTTAAGAGAGGCCACAACGTCAGACTTCGAGAGGCAGGTTGGACGTTTCGGGGCATTGCTCGCCACTTAACCGTTCTAGCTACACTGAGAGTCGGTGTTGTACGCAGGGGGATCAGGAGGGCACACACACCTATCGAGAAGACTTGGGTCGAACCTGGCGGACCACCAGTAGAGAGTATCATGTCATCGTGTGACGAGCTGTAAGCACTCTACGGAAGTCGTTGCAAACCATCCAGGGACATGTCACGGCAGTTGGGAATACGCTTTTTACCACCAGTATCACATACAGGAGGTTATAGCACAGAGACATCTGTCATCGCAGCGACACTTACGACATCTACCATTACGAACTGAGCATCACTGAGCACGTGTGACCTTCTGCCGGGAACGGGCAGCATGGCAGTTTGCGGACTGGCAACGAGTAGAGTCCTGCGAAGAATCACTGGTCTGTTTGGATACAGACAACAGTAGAATTCGAGTTCGGAGACGTCATGGCAGGTGTCGTGGTCCATACTTTATTGTATAAAACAAATCGACTCAACGAAAGGTATATTGGTGTGAGGTGCTCGATTACCGCAGCCCACTGGTGATTAAAGGAACCCTGACGGCATGGCTAAACGTAATATATACTGCGATCACGTCCACTCCCCTTCCTGGTGTAACTTGAAAACCACATTTTAGAGCATGAAAATGCCCGCCCCCACACATCACGGGTATCTCTGGCCTGCATTCGTAATGTCAATATACTTAATTGGCCAGTAAGGTCCCCAGACCTCTCACTCATCGGGAACGTTTGGAACCAGATTGACCGTAACTACGGCGGATTCGGAGAATCCTACCACAGCTCCAGCTGTGGTAGGATGTTACTCATAAGATCATCCGGTGTCTGTATGATTCCATGCCCTACCTTTTAGTCGCCTGTCTCCATGCTACGTGTGGTCCAACACCATTCTAGGTGCATCCTGCAAATGTTGGTCCCCTACAATATGCTTGGTGTAGTATAATATTTTGCTGTTTCCTGTACATATATTACCATTTTCTGTGTCTGTACCCACGTACGGGTCCCTACGATAGCACCTTTAGGGCGATTAGTTTCTTTGCTTATGAGAGTATGTTATTCCGTAACTCATAAAAATTATTTTAAAAAAATTACCTTTAAACCTATGATTGTGCACTGAACTTGCGGAAAACCCAGCGAGGAGTTGAACACAATCTAAAAAAACATCACTCTTTTGAATTGTAGCGTTAAAATATTGAAAGGAACCCCTTTTATTTCAATCATGGTAATTCATTTATAGCGATCGTCAGAAAAAGGCTTTTGGCAGATAGTATTTTGGCGATGTCTGCTGTTTTCCTTTGAAAGAGACTTATACAATCATTGTCTCTTATGTACTCTGTTCTATCTCGTCCCTTAGAAACTTAGATTGCCGTAGATGATGTTAGTATAGTAAATAAGATAATATAAAATTGTTGTCATTTTGGAGGATTGCATGATCATAAATAATGTACTTTATTGCTTATTTCTAACGAACTATTATGATAATTCTGATAAAACAATAAGAAAATATTTGCATGAGAGACTATTTCATAATAATTATATTAATAGATTTGATCCCTTTTTAAACTGATGTGCTTAAGGTCAGTGCATTATACCTTAAGATCCATAAACCTGACTCGGACACAACTTGGCATGAGACATCAAGATATATAATAACGATTCGAAGGAAAAATTTAATCTTGAGATATTGTTTAAGGAAGGAATTTAAATAAACTTTAACCACTTTTTCATTTGCACTTTTGAAATATAAGTTAGTCCCAAGCGAAATACTGCTGTTAACATTATTTTGCCCTTAATATTGTTTATTTATTCCACTATATAAACGTTGGTATCAAGAAGTTCTATACATTATTTTAAAAAATTTTTGCTACTTCCACATATTGATATTTTTTTCAAAGAGGTAATTTTTATAAACTTTTATACTGATATTTCCTAACTTTGGAAACACATGCGATAATTAAACCAACATTTGTATTGTAGCATATCTAAGTTTAATTTGCAAATTTATTAACGCAAAATGTTTTCAGTTTAAATTTTAGGAAATCGTACATGTGAAACAAAATCAATTATTTATACATTTTTCTAAGGTATTTTTATAAATGTGTTACAAAATGTTTGCTATAATATGTAATTTTACTTAATGTATCACGTTTATAGGTCTTAAGTGGATATATCATTGTAAAAGTTGGCTGCGTGAGTATATTTTTCTTTTATTTAAATTCACAAATCCTATGTAAGTATAACTCAAAACATGTGAATACTTGTTAATACAAGATATTACTTGATTATATATTTTTAAACATTAATCAAATAGGCATTTTGTGCGCCATTTATCAAGATATTTTCAACATAAATATTTGGCCTTATGTGCCAAAGCTCAGAAAACTATTAACAAGTTCTTATCAAATTTGGTGTACAAATATTTCGAGATAAAACACAGAAAGAATGATTAGCGGTAATGTCTAACACTGAATAGTGACGTTTACAAAGTTCTTGAAGTCAATAATTGTGTTAAATTACAGAAAAAAAACATAATTTATAACTAGATGTCTAAATTTTTTTAACATGTCAAGGATGGCATGCGTGATATGATCGAGAAAAATAATTTAACTGCAACTATCCTGTCAAATGATATTTTATATTTTTACCCTGCATTTTCAGTTAAAACCATTACGATTCTTCTTGAGTATTTTAAGTAGACAACTCATGACATTTTTGCAGTGATTTCAGGCTGTCAGGTTGGAAATACAAAACAATTAATCTTCATATATATGAGCGTTAACTATTTACGACATTTCCTAATATGATAATATAATTTAGTTTGTTTCCGTTTAAAACGAATAACCTTTACTCTAGATGACATGCGCTGATGAAAAGCTTTGCGAAAAATTTCCCAAAAGAAGGATAAAATACTAAAAACTACACCAAAAAACAAAAGTAGAAATGGAGCTTGTAAATTGTACATTGTTATTTGCGTTGGTTTAGCTTTAATTTTTGCTTTTTTCTGAGATTTATGAAGTTTTCCGAAAGTATCTGTATTCCATTTTTTTAGTAAACCAGCTTCCAGAAGATGGCCCATAATATTACTGAAAGCTGACAATAAGGGAGAGTTGTCTGAGAAGTAATACGTTTGCAGTAAATTAAATATACACTCTTCAACCTCGTAAAGTAAAGGTTGTCCATTCGTATAGTATTCCCTTTGTTTTACGTAGTAATGTGATAATTCCATGGATGTTACTCTACTTATGTTCCTGTGAAATGCTACAAGATCTATAGCTTCTTTATCGGACTTTATTGGCGTAAGGTGCGTCATAAACCAAGAAATAAATTCATCATCAGTTTCCATAAACGAGCTGACATCTGCGCTGCTAGAATCGCTGGCAAACGCTGTCATCGTAAGTCCTGACTCCATTAGGTCCTTTAGGGTGTGTATATCAGGGTGGTAATAAATCACTGTAAGGAAACTTGCCAGCGACCCTTGGTAGCCATTGCTTACCACCAAAACAAACACAAGACACACTAGCAGAAAGAATCTTTGGGAGAATCTTTTCGGATTCCATATCGTAGAGCCCAGGATTATCAGTTGGAATGTCTCCACAGAAACTGACACTTTGTTCGATGTGAACAAATCGGAAAGGCTCAAGATCTTCCAAGAAAATCCAATGAAGAATGCTGAGCCGAAGATTACTGCCCATGTGCATGAAGTAAATGGCAAGATGATATTCATGTACCTTGGCAGGGGAAAAGCCTTAGGTACAATCGCCACTACACAAGACATATCATGAGGATACGACGTCTTCAGAGAATTACCGACTACCATAATCTCATGAGGAACATACATATCAGTTGTGAATATAGATGACTCATTGCGTACATATTCTGAATCAAACAGTTCAATTGTTGCGTTCAGTCTTAGAGCAAATTCTTTGACTGGTAAACCGCCAGGTCCACTTATGTGCCATTTACCATTTTCTTCAAAAGCCTCAATTAATGGTAGCCCATACAATAACTTACCTTTTAGTTTGTATCCATTAAGGTTAGAAATAGAATGGCGAGACACACTCATAATTTCCGTAGTGTGAAGTTTTCTAGAAATGGAGTTGTATGTATAGGCGTGTACCTTTATTGCAGGTTTTTGTAAATATGGTGCTGTAATATCTTGTTTATGAACACCAACTACATACCAGTTCACTATGTTAAAGAGTTTCCAGCAACTTTCAAATACTGTTGTCAGATTTTCAACATCACCAGTAAAGACCCCGGTTATGGCCAATAAGAAGATTGCTCTAGGATTCCACAATAACAACTTAGACCACTGTGATGGAACAGCACAACGGCCATTAAGTGTGTCTGTGAATATGATATACCCCACACTCTTTTCTATGTTGTCTGAAATGGCGCGTTTCTTACATTCCGTTTCTTCCTCTTCATACCCATCGGTCTCTTTACATTTCGTTAAACTGTCGACCAATGTGCTGTTGCATAAGGTCAAAACATGAACAGACATATTTTGATGAATGTAGCGTAAAGCATTGCTGGTCACATGAGACTGCATTGTTCTGTCGAAACCAATGACTAGGTTGTAAACTGTATCCTTGAACACGTCTTGATACACTTTCTTCAATTTAATACTAATTGCTGTATCTATTTCTTCCTGCAGGTGAAAATTCCCGGCGAGTTGCGTTGCACCGTTTGTCAGCCAATTCAGCATCGTCACCAGAGTGATGGAAAATAAGATGCCATACATTTTCATTCCTGTTAACAAGAAAAATATTTAAATCAGTCATATATTACCAAATGTGTAGAAAATTAAATGGATGCATAACATATGCATATTAATTGTAGTTAATTTAAAGAATAGAGTTATATATCATGCCTTACAATTTGTAAAATTGAATTATTTATTCTATGTGCGTAGGTATACGAGACTTCTTGTTTCAAATATGGATGTGTGTGTTATATTCATTTTACTGTGTGTGTATATATATATATATATATTTATATATATATATATATATGTTCTTAATAATTTTTTTCAATCCAAGCGAATGTACGCATATAAATAGAATATACGTGAATAACTCTGAGCAAACACTATTATATACTCATCACAAGATAATTATTTAACGTTATATACCATTATATGTTAACCAATTAAAATTTTGGGATCCGTACGTAAAATAGAAACTGACACTTATGTAATATCTAAATATTTTGGAAGGTATTTAAAAAATGGCACAGTGATTTTTGGCCGTATTATAGAAAGAAATTTACATCCAATGTTCAACTTGCCACAATTGAATTATTTCCAGTAATAACGAGCATATGCTACACTCAAGTCACATGACTTTTAATGACGCGAAAAGGTTATTCGATTGCCTTACAAACGTATTTATCATTCAATATTCTTATGAATATGTCTAATTCAGTTTGAATTATTATTCTAAATTTACCATAATTGATAAATAGACACAATATTCTGTTACTTGTTATTGTAGGACTGACGCCAAACCACTGTAATTGTCAGTGGAAAGGCTCTAGATAGGCGCTATGAGCTTGTTAGAACTTTCATAATCAAGGTATATTAATGTTGTTGCTACAACTTTTACTCTTTTGAGGCATAAGTTACTTTTTCTTTCAGCCATTGTTAGTATCATTTAACAACCTTTGTTTAAATAAATATTGCCATGTAAGTGATAAGCATAGTGTGTATATTCCATCACACTCGTATTCTGGCGCCTAAGGTTACAATATGTCGCATGCAGGTTTAGGTATTATAGAACGACGTTGGCTCAAATCCATCACCCCCTTACACCACCCCCCGCCTAGCGAGCTTTGCTGGTGCCTTCGAGGCGGCACGTGGAACCAGGTCCGGTGGAAAATTTCAGTACACGTGGAGCGCAAGCGTAGGGCTTCCCCCCTCTCTGCCTTCCTCTTCGTAAGCCTCTAGCCGCTGTGAGATCTGTGCATGCAGGAAATTTCTTGAGATATCAACCAAATAATCGGGCGTATTTCACCTAACTCAGAAAATACGCACCACGGAAGTTTAGCTTACAATAGTAAATTAAGAGCGAGGTATTACCCCCCACCCCCTGAAACTTCAGAAATCAGGACACGTGTGGTGGAAGGCTTTGTTCGGCATTCTTCCACTTCACCCCTCTCACCCCCTTTCCCTCCCACAGAGGCGCCACGTGCCGACAATTCAGACTGGGGGCTTGCAAGCATAAAAACCCCGTTTCGATAGTAGAGGGGGAGACATTTCATCATCACCGGGCCGAGGGAAGAGTTGCGGGAAGAAATCGCGAGAAGACGTGAGTACGAGTCCGAACAGCAGTCCAGGGAGAAGCAGCACCGACGGGGCTGCTTCCAAGGCCTACCACTTCGCTGGAACTCATTCCCAGATGACAGCCTACCCACACTCACCGCTGAGTTAAGTATAAAATTCGTCATCCAAAGAAACCCCACTCAACCACGAATTCGCCAAGTGAATACAAGTAACCAAACTATGACAGTACCGCACCTCGAAAGTTTTGATGTTGTTTATTTGTGAATATATACGAGACAATATATTCATACTTCAAAATACAACAGTGATAGTCTATTTCATTACAATACCCGCAACCCCCACGCACTTGATAGTCGGTGCCTGGGGGACATTAACTCTGACCATATAAGCCACCATGTCTTCTACAGTGGCGGTACCTGCGTCAAATATTATAAATCTATTGACTAATATTCAAGTCAAAAGTAATCACTTTGGTGTGAATAGGCTATATTTATATTTACGTGCAGAATGTAACATATTCTTTACACATTAACTCCACGTATTTTTGCTGCGAAGATTGCTCTTATGGCTAAACTGTGGAAATTTTTATTTTATAAATTCTACCTTATGCATGCCTGCCTTCAAGAGTAATTAATTTTCCAATTTGTTTATATGTGTTCTATCGACCAACAAATTGAAATATCGTTTTTAAACAAAAAAAGTGTATATATATTATATAATTAATTACGACAAATATTGGATAGGCATAATCACAACACATTTTTATTTAAAATAACGATTTTTTTCTTATATCATATAGTACATACATAATTTTTTTTTTTGTTTTTGTTCTAAGGGTTATCTAATTTTTAATTAAAAATAATAAAAAGTAAAATATTAACCAATAGAATTTAGTTCTTTTATCAGTTTCATCATTTTCAAGTTTAACATAAAAACATACTTAACTAAGAATTTTTCTGGGCAATGGTACAAGCACAAATATAATATATATCTAGCCTCCGTTTTAACATATACTAATTTTATAATGTTAATAAAACTATGTCATATAATATATATTCTTTAAAAAAAGTGAAAATAATACTAAACATACAAGATGATCACACTCAACTGTGTTAAAAACTTGTATGCTACCACTTATTCAATCAATAATTTTTTTCAGAAAATTAATTAAGAATATTTAATTACTTCAATATGTTTATTTCTCAAAAATATTAAAATAATAAAAAATTGGATCTTTTTACACCAGCATACAAAATTTATCCTAGGGTTGATATATTATATATAGTGGATTTTTATTCAATTAAATAAATATTTCTGATGAAATAGGGTATATTATTTTTTACATAACTTATAAAATTTACATTGATTCATTACGTTAGAATATCCTTTTTTCATTCCTTTTCTTTAAACCTTCACTTGATAGATATTAATATGTAAGTTTTCTTTCTTGATTATTTTCTTATTATGTCCATTTCCTTGCAATAGCTTAAATGAGTTATATTTTTTAATCGTAACCCCACTTAATCCGCCTTTTGCACCTTGTACAGCAAAAAGGACAGATAAAAGTCTGCCTTTACGAGCTTTGTTTAAAAAGGACTTGTTATTTTCCCTAAAAAACTTTTTTTAAGAAATATTCAATATAATATTAATTGAAATACATTGTACATTTTATTATTTTGCGTTAATAAATATCTTCATATGATTATTTGTGTTAAACGATGGTATATATAAAGGGAATACGTTTCATTTTATTCACATAATATAGATTTCGTATAACTTATTTTATTTAATCCATATTATGTATTCAATTGTACACAATGTATATTACTCTTAAAAAATTAATACATTTCTGCACCTTTATTTAAGTCAATTTTCGTATAAATTGTTTCAGTAACAGTTCCAGAAGCAATATCAGCACTTAAACAATTTATTTTATCTAAAGCTATTTCATGTGTTTCTTTTTGTAAATTTTATGAGCTTCATTTCTGGACTATTATTCTTTACGACAACAATATGCAACACCATGCTCCTTACATTCTTAATACAATTAATAAATCCCTTTATATCCTTTTTTTAATTTTACTTTAATTTACTGTAAAGACTGCTTTAAAATATACTAGGAAAATATATTTCCGCCAAATTTATAAATTTTAATATTCATTTTGTTATATCTTCACTTTGAGATTTTGATTTAAGAAAAAAAGGCATAAATTTAACAATTTCTATATAATAATAAATCACTTTTATATTGTTAACAATACAATCGAATACTTCATTAATTAAATTTGCCTTATGTTCAGTTCATCATTATGATATATATTTTTACCTGCCATGTACGTTACTTTTTAACATATTACTACTAGTCTGGCATTAAGTTTCGTATCATGACTTATCCATACATATTATTTCGGTAAATTATTATTTTTTTTTTGTTCCGTCGCCAGATATTGAACGTTTATGCGATCACACACATCATTTTGACTTTATTTTTTAATCATATTCCTTTGATTATTGTTAAAATATGGCAATGTAATAATTATTATTTGGTAACTTCAGTTTTAAGTTGTTGGCAACACTGTGTAGTGTTTTGTTTTTTCTAGTTGATAAATATATAACGGTCAACATTGTTGTATCAGTTTTGCTGTTAAAGTATAATAAAACATTTCGTTTATTAAAAGGCCTTTATTCATTAAACCTCAACAGGTTATGGGCCCAGACACATAGTTCTGCATAGAATCTGTGAAGGGGTAGAAATATCGGCGAAAATATTGGTGCCGGCCCGCGATAAAAGTGGGGTTAAACGTGACCGCGCCAAGAAGGAGTAATACTCGTTAATTCTCTAAATTGAGCGAGGCAGGACAACGAAATGGAAGGAAATCAGTGTGTGATCAAACTGGAAGGACCTAGCAACTGGAACCTGTGGAAGTTCCAAACAACGGTATTGCTACGAGGTCAAGGATGGCTCGACATAGTTGAGGGGCAGAAAATAAAACCTGAGGCAGCGGCTGAACATGCTGCTTGGGAGTCAAAAGATGCTAAGGCTCAGACACTACTAGTTACCAGAATGACGGAGAAAGTCATGTTGCATATAATTTCTTGCACAACATCTGCTGAAATGTGGCGTAAACTCCAAAGTGTTTTCGAGCAAAAGTCGGAAACAAGCATCCATATTACACAGCAGCGATTTTTCCAGTTTAAGTTTGAAAAAGGAACTGAGATGTCAGTATTTTTGTCAAAAATACAGGAGCTGCAAAATCAGCTTAAGCAAATGGGAGAGGAAATATCAAACAAGTTAGTTATTACAAAGGTACTAATGTCGTTGCCAGATGAGTACAAACACTTTGTGTCGGCGTGGGAGTCGGCGCCAGACGATAAACAAACCCTGGATAATCTGATAGCCAGGCTTCTGGTGGAAGAAGAAAGGGTGCAGGAGAAGGGTGAAGCGTCTCAACAAGCTTCATCTGCATTCTTTGTTAAAAATAGAAGAAACATAAAGTGTCACAAATGCAACAGACTGGGGCATTTCCAAAGCGAATGCAGAAGCAAAGTGAATAACAGTGAATTACAAGACAATAACAGTAACAGTAATAAGTGTTTTTATTGCGGAAAGTTCGGACATTATAAGGCACAGTGTCGCTTTAGGAAGTACAGGGGCAGTAAGGAAAGTAATGCATTTGTCGTGTCAAACGCAGAATATGAACATTATCAAGAGTCAAAATGGCTGGTTGACTCTGGGGCCAGTGAACATATGTGTAACAATCGCGCGTTATTTTCATCATTTCAAATTGTTTCACAGAAATCTGTGATTCTCGGCAATGGGCAAGCGATTAGTGTGTTAGGCTGTGGGCAGATGGCGGTAAAAGTGCACAATGGGAACGAATGGATCAACACAAACATAGACAACGTTCTTTACGTTCCCGAACTGAAAACGAACCTTTTCTCTATGAATTGTGCGACTGACAAAGGTTATGTCATAATGACAAGTGACAGCTCATGTAAATTTTATAAAAACAAAGAAGTTTTGGCGGTTGCAAACCGAATTGGGAGCTCGTATTATATGGATTTCCGATATGAAAATGATATTGCGAGCGTAGCTAGTACTACAAACGATGATTTAAATGTGTGGCACGAAAAATTGGCTCATCAAAACTTCGATTATGTGAAGAAAATACTTGCCACAAGGAAAATAAATGTGAAACAAACGTCTGCTCCAACCTGTGAAAGCTGCTTGAAGGGAAAAATTCATCGATTACCTTTTCATAACAGCGAAAATGGTACTTCTAAAGCATGTGAATTAATCCATGCGGACACGTGCGGTCCCATGGAGGAGGTATCTGTCGGCGGGTCGAGGTATTTCGTAGTGTTAAAGGACGACTTCTCAAATTATAGAAGTGTCTATTTCATTAAAAATAAGCATCAGGTGAAGAACTGCATAGAAGATTTCATTAATAAGGCGGAGATTTTAACTGGGAACAAAGTAAAATTGTTCAGAAGTGATAATGGGCTGGAATTTGTGAATAAAGAAGTGAGTGAAATGTTCTCAAAACGTGGCATAACACATCAAACTACAGTACCATATACTCCGGAACAAAACGGAAAGGCCGAAAGAGAGAACCGAACTTTGGTTGAAGCGGCAAGAACAATTTTACATGCAAAGAGTTTACCTAAGAAACTATGGGCAGAAGCGGTACATACTGCTGCATTTACTCTGAACAGAACGGGTAAGAGTAAAGTTGAAGGAAAAACACCATATGAGGTATGGACCAATAAAAGTTTCGATATTCAACAATTAAAAGTCTTCGGCACACCGGTGTATGTACACATTCCAAAAGAAAGACGAAGAAAATGGGATAGCAAAGGAGACAAGGGATTGATGGTCGGATATGGCGAAGATACCAAGGGTTACCGGATATACTTCCCACAGAAAAATACTGTAGAGACAAAGCGTGATATTGTTTTCTTAGAACAGAAACAAGAAGGAAGGGAAGAACCCCAAGTTACACTTGATTTGGAGAACGAGTTGAAACAAATAGTAGATAAAGTTGATGGAAACCAAGACTTACAAGAAACTCTGGTTAACATGAATGAAAGCTTAATAACTCAAAATGAATCTGGAAGTGAATATGAACCATGTACAAGTGAAGAAGAAAGCGTAATCACACCATTACAAAATGGAAATGAACGAAGCAAGCGTGTAAGGAAACAGACCGAATTTTATCAATGCAACAACATCTACAGCGAAGATGATAATCCAGTGACTTACAAGGAAGCAATGAAAAGAAAGGATGCTTGTAAATGGAGTGAAGCTATCAATAGAGAACTGGAGACACTGAAAGAGAACAACACTTGGGATTTATGTGAAGCACCAGCAAAAGAGAAAATAGTGAGTAGTAAATGGGTTTTTAAAGTAAAGACAATAAATAATGTTCAACAGTATAAAGCTAGATTAGTTGCCCGAGGGTTTGAACAGGATGATGTATTAGATCTGAATGACATCTATGCTCCAGTTGCAAAATTACCTACATTTAGACTTTTTGTTGCTATAGCAACCAAATTAAAATTGCCAATCTATCAAATGGACGTAACGGGAGCATTTTTGTATGGAGAAATAAATGAAAATGTATTTATTCGTTTGCCGGAAGGGGCTTATTCGGGTAATAATAATATTGCAAAATTAAACAAGTCTCTATATGGTCTGAAAAGTTCACCAAAATCCTGGAATAATAAATTTAATTCTATTATAACAGGAGAAGGCTTTGTTAGTTCAAAAAGTGATTCATGCTTGTACAAAAGGTGCAATGGTAAAGATAAAATGTTTGTTTTGCTATATGTTGATGACTTGTTAATATTTGGTACAAATGAGGAGAAAATTGTTCAGTTTAAAAGTGTCCTAAACAAAGAATTTAAGATGAAGGATCTAGGTTTAGTAACCAATTTTTTGGGTATAAATGTTAACCAAAATCTAGAAACGGGGATTACTGAATTAAGCCAAAGAAATTACCTAGAAAATGTACTTAAAAGGTTTAATATGGAAAACTGTAAACCTATGTCAACTCCTATTGACCCAAACTTTAATGTTAAAATACTTGAAAATTGTAATAAAAGTAATGATGAGAATATTGAAAAATATTGTAGAGAAGTTATAGGATGCCTTATGTATGCAGTGTCAAGTACTAGGCCTGATTTATGTTTTACTGTCTCAATGTTGAGCAGATTTCAAACATATTCAAATGATATGTTAGTAACTGCATTAAAAAGAGTCCTGCGGTATGTCAAGAATACACTAAATTATATGTTAGTTTTCAAGTGTGAAGATAATGTCCTAGAGGGATATTGTGATGCTGATTGGGGAGGTGATCTCAAAGACAGAAAGTCTACCACAGGCTATTTATTTAAGTTTTCCAATTGTTTGATTTCTTGGTGCTCGAAGAAACAAGTATCAGTCAGTCTGTCGTCAACTGAGGCTGAGTATGTTGCAGTGAGTATGGCAGGAAGCGAAGCCTGTTGGCTGATAAACTTGTTAAGTGATTTTGGTTACTCAAATGTATGTCCAGTAAGTATGTATTGTGACAACCAGTCAGCCATTTTTATTGCAGGCACAGACACTGTTAAGCGCCTCAAACATATTGATATACGATATCACTTCATAAAGGATTTGATTAAAGATAATAAGATCTGCCTTCATTATGTGAAAACTAGTGAACAACCAGCTGACATACTCACTAAGGCTTTAAGTCAAGAATTATTTGTAAGATGTTTAAATAAGTGTTGTATTCAAACTTAGAAATAAGATATAATTGTATCAGATAAGATATAAGATAGAACTGTATTACATTGAGAGGGGGTGTTAAAATATGGCAATGTAATAATTATTATTTGGTAACTTCAGTTTTAAGTTGTTGGCAACACTGTGTAGTGTTTTGTTTTTTCTAGTTGATAAATATATAACGGTCAACATTGTTGTATCAGTTTTGCTGTTAAAGTATAATAAAACATTTCGTTTATTAAAAGGCCTTTATTCATTAAACCTCAACAATTATATTTCAGTGTAATGAATAAATCATCATCAAAATAATAATTAAATATAAATTTTTCCCATTTACATTATCATTATTATCATAATCAAAATTTACGTATTTATTATCTAGGTACATTTTTTTTTTTTTTTGCGTTTCAATGCGTTACACAAAATCTGAATCATTTTCATTAATCAAATATTTGTATAACATCATACAATACCAAGTTATATTGATCCGTGTATACTGTAACATGTTATTGAAAAAAAGGCAACTTTTACTTCATTTTCCCTTTCTTGAGTATCCGGCAGTAACTACGGCTTTCATTTTCAAATGTTTTAACTTTATTGATGAAAGAATATCTCAATTTTTTGCTGTAAGAGGTGCTGGTGATATAATTTATATTTATTTTATTTTCTTACTAGGTCTACATTTGCCTATGTTTACTAACTCATGGGATTAATGCAAGTTATTATTGTGTATTAATTATAATTTTTTTAACTATTCGGTAAGTTATTTAAGGTGATAAATTTGTTATCCGTATTATTTGTTTTGTTATTTATGAGGCAAAAAAAGCTTATAGCAATATCACTAAGAAGAATTTATAATCTATTATATCAATATATAGAAAATAATATTATTTAAATTATTTTATGCATTGCATAAAATTATGCTAACATTTTTATATGAAAAAATACAAACCTTAGGTAATTCATTCTTCCCACCAACAGAAAAAAAAAATTATGTAATACAAATATTTAAAAAATATCGTAGACTTAGATATTCCTATAGGGCATGATATTTCTTTTCCAAATGATTGTTATTTTTAAAATAATTATAAATTTGAAAAATTAAATAATTCATTACGAATTCTTGAGTAGGTATGGATAATGATATTGGTTTGTATCCTAAAATTATTTTAGAAACTAACAAAACTCATGGATTATTTATATAAGTTATCATTATTACCATAAGTTTGTTGAAAACATAAGTTAGTAAATATAATATTATACTTTCTTAATTACACTAATATTTGTCAAAAATTCAACAACAAGAATGATATATGTAATTGAAATGAACTTAATACCACATATTAGATACACGACAATTCACCATGTATTATGATTACAGAACTGTGCATGATGTCTGTCCTTATTCAGTGTGGTGTGAAGAAACCACGTCCTGCAATGTGAGTTCCCATGCGGAGTTGCCTGAAGGAGGAGCATTACCTCGGGCTCTAAAACATCCTTAAGGCAAACGTTTCTGTTCAGATTGCCCTTAATACGTAGTGGTACGACCTTCTTGTATCCACTGATTCCACACACGCATCACTGTCGTCGCAGTATGCCCAGTACGAGCTGAAATGTCACGGTATGACAAACCCCGTTTACCGGAAAGCGATCTTTCTACACGTTTGAACTCACTCACATGCAGATATGGGGCCCTTTGACGTCGATAAGACATACTTGTTCTTGCTTTCAATTCGTTTGATCGCTCTTCACTGACTGAACTTGGTGTAACTCTGACCTTTCCGGTGACAAACCAGAGGTCGCTGCTTGGCCTACGTGTATGCCATATATTTGTAATTGTTATAACTTATTGCAGATGCACTGTTTCTCACCTCCTCCGAGTTTGGTTTCATACATGCAATTTTTTCTGGGTGTTTCAATATTTACATACAATAGCGAAGAGAACATCCTCTCGTAGTGAAAGGGAAAAGAATTATAGTAAAATATAAAATAAATATAAAAATAAGTACTGACTTTAGTAAAACTTATAAAACAAAAAAAAAACCCTTTGTAATTTAAATTTGTTTATTCAAAATATGGTAATTTGAAGGGAATATGTTTTGAAATATGTCTTAGTGTAATATAATTTACAATGATCTTGTAATAAAACCCATTTAAAATGTTTCATATCTATTATGTTCATTGCAGTCATTTATTTATTTTAAAGAAATGAATTTTATCATGAATATTTTAGAGCATTTCATGCAAGGAATGGTAGATGCAAACCCTTTGCAGCGAGTTGCCGCAGCTGTAAATGCCCGTTGCTATGATCTTCTAAAGATTGAAATGCCGACTTATTCTCAGTACCTGGGTTCTTTATGTTCAGTTACGATTGTGTAACGTAGCTTTTCCTTAATAATTTAGACAAAACTAAATATAGAGAGTGAATTATTTTATGAAAACATTTTTATTATATGGTAGTAGTTTAATGATTTTCCATTAACAATAGGGTGACATACGATTGAAATAATTAATTTAAATACCTCCTCACAATAAGTGCATTTAAGTGGTTCCTTTTGGTAGTCCTCTTCAACTGTCTTACTGTTCTCGCTTTTCAAATCAACCTATTCCCATAAACTTTGAATAAATAAACGAAACAAAAATGTTAAATATCCGTGCATATGCATGAGACACTAAATTATATTCATACTAAATTCCAAAATATTTTCCTTTAGAAACACAAAGATACACATTATGAGTGGTAGACCCCCGTTATCATCATCACGCTATTCTGAAAATGTCACGTGGACAAAACCACAGTATACGTTCCTGGGTATTACTCTTTCGTGCCGTTTATGTGTTCTCATTTCAGGTACTTGAAAAGTAAATTTAAAAAAACATTCTCGATACAGTATAGCACGTAATGCTTTCGGTTTCTAAAATACAATTTTTTACTTTGTTGAGAACGTACATTTTTAAATTTTTTTTTACTGAAGTTTTATAATTTTTTTAAAATATTTTCTTGTATTATACTTGTAACCAATTTCCTTCTAGGATGTCTATTTCTTCTCATATTTGCAGTGAAAGCCAATTCATTACCTTCTCGTGTCACATATCTTCTTTCAAATAATACGTGCCGAA
Source organism: Clitarchus hookeri (assembly GCA_002778355.1). Lineage (NCBI taxonomy): Eukaryota > Metazoa > Arthropoda > Insecta > Phasmatodea > Phasmatidae > Clitarchus > Clitarchus hookeri. The sequence continues at coordinate 1,297,465 of NQII01000143.1, forward strand.
AGGGTTCCGAATATTTGGTTATGCGTTATCGATTATTTAAAGGTCTGTACTTTTAAAATTAATATTTGTATGTATTCTATAAAGCAAACCTACAAAATCATCACGATAATCATGTCCCCAATGGTAATATCTTTGTCTTGAACTGCTCACATATTTCTTCATAACAGCGTAACAACAATGATGGCTCTGGAGATCCGGATTTTTTCTAGTCTATTTGTTCTACTCCGTTATAATACAATTAAATTGATTTATTAACTTCCTTTTACTAATTTCGCAAGTAATATGAGTTCTACTAGAATCTTTTTATTGCTAATGCCACTCAAATATCTACAGCAGTAACATCATTAGAATTTTTCTGTATAAATTACTAAATAAATGTTTATGTCTCCAGCTATTAAATACTCTGTTTTCCACATGTTAATTTTACGCCTGTTTAAAACAATCTTAGTGCAGGTTTCTAACTGTAACAAGAACTCAACATCCGCATAAAAAACTCTTGGATGGTGAAAAAAGCATAAAGAGTAGTGCACAAATAGGGTTTCTGGGAGAAAGCATTTTATATGCGGTAATTAAATTTTGGATTTGTATGCTTCAAGTTAATATGAAATAGCACGAGCAACAAGTCTACAAGCATTTTTTCTGTTTACAAGAGAATTCGTTTTAAAATTATTGACATTTTAATTAATTATTATTAATTTTTAACATTGTAATTTTGTATTTTTTAAACAACAATATTTAATGTATTGATATCGTGACTCTTATAACACATGCAATTATTTGTCACTATTTGTGATATCGGTTATGTTTATAATTTTAAATCATTGACCGCATTGTTTGTTTTCATGTAAACACCACCTCAGCTCTATACACATTGTCCCAAACAAAAGAAAAATGTACTGTATTCATATTGACAACGTTTTCTTCTGATTTTGCACCAGTCTCTCTAAGCCATGATTTTATTTCTTTGAAAAATGATTTATTGTAGAAGCAGTAGCTGCTAGATATCCTAGATGTTCATGTGCGTATTTAATTTTACTTAAAGCATGAGGACCCACCATTTGCGCTTTAAAATGAGACCAGTTCTACAGACAGATGCCAGTAAATAGTATTTATAGCCGCTTATCACTGTAAATATAATTGACAAAAATAACAAAATATCGAAGCAGTCATTGAAAGCTATGCGTTGTGAAAAGCTGACCCGAGTAAACACATAAGAATTCATAATATGGTTGCAGGTCTACGCTGTTATTTTTAAAATAAATTTTTTTTGTTAACATAATATATAAAACTCTTAATTTTCGACTGGAAGAAAGATACATAATTCCTACATGAAGAAATAGAACCTATACTATCTCTCATAGCTTTTCATTGCCGTGTTTGTGTGTAACTATATTATATATATTTATATACAGTGTGTATCTGACCTTAGAAACATAATGTCCGGGACAGCCATCTTGTATTATTAAGCGACGTTGAAGTTAGGCACAACAATACCAGGAGTGGGAAATAATACGAAAGCAAATGAATGCATATGAATTTATTACATTTTCTTAACAAATGTGTGGTTACTTAATACAAAATTGAGAAGTAATGTACTACGTTCTGCAGAACAATACACTACAATAACGTACGTACCAAATGTCCACTTGCACCTAAATTCAACGTCCCATTAGTAACACAAGATTGCTTTCCTGACCTTTGGTTACTAGGTTTTTCTGGTTATTTAAACCCACAGATGCTGAGGCGTTACACACACTCACATGTATATATATAAATGTATATATACACATACTATAACGCATACCTTGATTCAATGTCACGATAAGCGAAAAGGAAAATTAATAACAATAACAATTTCTTCTTGTACATAAAAATAATATGTTTTATTAATTGTTGTGTGTTTCGCTATTATCAAGTGAATCAACGTTCATATTATAAACAAAATATAATATATTAAACATAATAAAAATTACAAAGTATCAAATATATATGTTGTATTTTTTTTATTGTGAATGAAATTGTGATAAGTTCAATTAATTACACTAAGTTATATATGCAGTGCCAAGATTAAATCTTTAGATTAAAGAAAAAATTTAATTGTTATGATACAGAAAAAGAAAAAAAGCGGTAACATTATAATATCTCCAGAATAAAAAATTGTTCCCACTTTTTTAACAGACGAAAAAGAGCATCTTAAGTACGTCGTCGTACTAAGCAATGCTATGATAGCAAATGAGGCCTGTTCAATAGGGTACGAAATCACAACCATTTAAATTTCTTATGTGGTACATTTACCCACTGTCACTGCAAATTATGATCAAAATCAAGAAGAATTTTATATGGGGAAGCTGGCATTACACGAGTTGTCAGAAATGTTTGGTGGGCGACAAACCAGGTAAAGGGCAGGCTACGAAAATTCTGTAAAATTACAAGCACTTTTTTGCTTTCCACTGGCTACTGGGCACTTGGTCTGGAAATGTAGCTAATAAGGACGCATAATGTGTCCAACGAAACGCTGTCCATAGTCGTATCACTTCTATCACTTCTAGTGGCGAACCACAATCATGTGCAATCTCATCCCAAATCATCTCGTCAAAATTAGGGCACGTTGGATGTGCTTGTCACCAAGATATTATTTAATATTTTATGTGTACGAAATAATAATATTTATTACGTTCTTAAACTACTAACATATTTTTCGTTAAAATAAACTAGTTTATAAATGCTTAATTACCAATATATATTTGTGTGTTTATTGTTAATATTACTGCAATGAACAGAATTAGGGGGATAATACATCGATATCCAGAAAAATAAATTTTTTATTCAAATTTGATTTACAAACATGTGAAGTCTATCTACTCAAAATAAAATTTATATTAGACTCTCAAATATTAAGGTATCTTACAAACTCCAATAAGCTGGGCATAGAATATAAATTTTTGGTGCTTAAAAACCCCGGACGTTTACTAACCACACTCGAGTTCATTATGTTTAGCATGAGGAAAATATTGCCATGAAATCGACAATTTTTTCGTATATCCTACATTTTAATGTCAACTGATCGAGTTAATTTTCGGTCGCAATCCCTGCTGCACATGTCGACCAAAAGAAGAGTTTTAAAACGTAGCTTGGATATTCTATACTACTCGTGCATTATGAATCCATACATGAAAATAAATTAGAGAAAGTATTTTAAAAATTGAAGGAATTTTCGAAAAAAAGTTTTAGTTGAAAAATTTATGATGAAAACAAATTTGGTGTTTAAGTATGGCAACGTATTTAGTAAATTGGTAGACCTGTGATTCATATGGTATTTTTAATTCAATGCATGGTTCAGAATTATGAATTGAAAAGCGAATCGTTTTAATATTCAAATATCCGTGTGAGATTGTAATAAGCATACCAAAATTTTTTTATCAGTTTTTAGAGTATAAAATTCATGTTTTACACAGCAAAAACATAAGTAGTACGTGAAATTACTTGCTTAAATATTAATACAGCAATTTTATTGTTGTAATATTGCGGTGGTAAATAAGAACGCAGGAAGTTGGGGCATTTATAAACAAATCGTAGTAAATTTAATTTTTATACAACATATACCTTTTTGATCTGTTATTAATATTTTTAATTATTTAGCAGAATAATCCATTGGTTTCCTATCCGCAAGAATTCTCTAACCATATTTTAAGGGAGAAAAACCTTCTGTAATATTTTTTATAATATAAGCAAGACATTACAGTCGAACTAGGAAACACGTATTTAATACCAGAAATGGTTACCTGTTTACAAATAAATTATCTAATACAGACAATTCTTAGGCATCAAAAGGAGCTGCACTACGCTTCTTCCTAAGTAAGAAACATTAATCCTCTAACGCCAATAAACGTACACTTTAGTGCAATTTCGTATCAACCACAATATTACTCTTACTGATTTGGTGCAAAATCGTGAACATTCGAAAGTAACTAGAATGTTTTTTTTTTTTTTTTAAATTTGAGTGCTGCCATTTAACCAAAAAATATGATTTTTTAATATTGTATAAAAAGAGGCGAATTTATACTGTTCGACGGCACTGAAAGTAAATTTTGTTGAAAACTTAAAAGAAATAATCAGCCAATTTGGTGTTTTATAATAAAGTGCGAGTGTGTATTTGCAAACACACAAAAAGTAATAACATATTGTAAAGTATCATAGTGATTTAAAAAAATGCAAACATTGATTTGCTAATCGTTTACGTATGCACATTTTTGTTGTCAAAAAATGCGATTTTTGAAATAGGTGGATACAAAGGTTAGATAATAAAATTTATTTGTTTTATTGAAAAACATTTACCTGGTAAAGAAAAAAATCGTTTGTAAAGGTGTATTGCGCTGTACAGATGATTTCAATATTCATTGATATTTATAAAATAAAATATCATTAAATTTTTTTAAAAATTTGAATTTTATAATGATACAAACAGATTTCATTTAAATGTTTGCTTTACATTTGTTCACATGTAAGCATGTTTATTGCATGAAAAAATCAAATATAAAAGATACGGTTTCTAATTTGGTGTATCATTTGCCCCTAAAATGAACAAAAAATTTAGTTAGCTCGCGGATAATGCTGAATTTCCTTTTAAAATTTGGCGACTTACATTTGTCTTCTCAAATTTGAGAACATCTAAAATTTCCAAGTTTTACCGAAGTAGGTAAGCCGCAAGACGCAATTTTTAAAATGCGTTTTCTTAATTGCCATATTTATATTCTACTGTAAGCTGAAGAGCTTTTCGTCATCGAACAGAATTCCTGTTCTTTAACAATTAAGTTTCCAATTTATAGAGTTGTATTCAATCATATCTTAGAAAATTGTTGGGACTATTACATGAATTTGTCTGAAACTCTTTGTAACCAGAGACTACAAATATTTTGCCCAAATGTTGATAATTCTATTAGCATAACTGTACAGTAATGAAATAGCTTTATTACATGTAAAGTTTATGATCTTTTGCACCATTCCAGGATGCAGCTTACAAAAGGGGCTGAGGTGACAGAATATCTTGAGATGCATGAGGAGACTTTCATATAATATTCAAAAATTGGCAGGAACCCTGGGAGCGTTGCATTGCTGTGAAAGGAAACTTTTTTGAAGGTGATATTGCGTAAATGCAGATAGATAAAAGCATTGTCTCTTAAATTCAGCTAATCTCGAAACTGTTTTAAACAAAATTCCATATTCAACAATCTGGTTGTTTCGTTCACTTTATAGTCACATGAATCATTATTACTATATCTCGTATATTTTTTCCTATAAATGTGGCGGCATGTGAATTTCTGTTTTCTTCATAATTAATCATTAACCATACGTCAAGCGGTTTCTTATTTTACAAAATCACATTCTCGATATTTTAATTCAACCATTCTCTACTACCATGAGTCTTCGTGCGGTAATACTAAGACTTCAGTGGTTGTTTCTGTAACACATCTGAGAATGTCTTAACATCTCTTACCACACGGCGAGTATGAAATATTACTAAGTTTGAAAATGTTTATTGCAGTCTATACCGGGAAGCCAGCGACTTATTTTTTAGTCCATCGAGTTTATACTTAGCATGTGATTTTAGATCTGCATTAAACCTGATATTTAAAACACATTTTTAAAATTTAAATGTTTTAGATTTTACAGTTACTACATTCTGCAAGTATAAATGTCACACATTCACAATTTAAAACGCTCTGTTTGCCAAAAAAATTCATTTCAGGTTTTAGCTAAAGAGCTGATTGAGTCCGTGCAAAGTTCTGGACGACTTTGTGTTTTCTGGACGGCTTTGTGTTTGTAAACGAAATTTTAAATCTCCGGTAAATATTGATAACGTTGTGTTTAATTATTTCTGCATTTTTTATCACATATGTTTCCCACATGGCTGTATAATCCCTTAGCATCCTTTGATCTTAATCGCACATACGAGGCATGTTCAAAAAATAAGGTGACTTGTTATTTTGTGACTTTGGCTCCATAAATATTTTAGTATTCATCAATATCTATTTTGTTCCCTCAAAGTAATCCCCCTCAGATATACTACACTTGTGCCAGCGCTTTTTGCCAATGCTTGAAGAACTTATGATATGCGCATTTTGGTATGGCATTGAAGTCTCCCAGTCTTTATCTCCTCAATCGTGCCAAACCTCCGTTTTTTCATGGGTCTCTCCAGTTTTTGGAACAGGAACAATTCGCAGAGCTCCACATCCGGTGAATACGGTGGCTGAGGCATGATTACGGTGTTGTTTATACGGATTCTTTGATCCATTGTTTGCGATAGCAAAAAATCGCCAAGCACACCAAAACACGTCTTACCTTTCTATCTGTCACAAACAAACTAACAATGTAAAATGGCTGATGATGTCAACATATGTTGAGGCCATGTGTACCAACATAAAAATAAAAAAAACGATGATCGAATGTTTGTAGCCCTCGAAATTTAAAATGTTACCTTATTTTTTTAACACACCTCAAACACACGTACATTAATAATGCTTATGAGCCCTATTTGCTATTGCGTAATATTATTATTGTTGTTTTAAAACTTACTTGTGTGCAGTGGTTGGACAAGTGAACTGGTTCGTACGCTGGTTATCTGCGAACGACAGTGTCTCAAATGAAGTTCTGACGTGACAAAGTGTCTATAGTTGTCGTGTCTTTTTTCTAAAACATAGTTTGCTGATAACGAGCTGGATATACGGGTCGATTTTCCAAGGCTCTTGCAACTTGTTCGGCATGCAATTGTAACCGATAACAATCATTAGTTTCCGGAACCCGATATCACTGCGAACTATCAATATATTTTTATTTGAATCTTACCACACTGCAGCAAGCCGTTTCTACACTACGCACACGAGGGTGTTTTTTTTATCATATCAGGAATTTTTAATATATTTTGCTACAGAAAATTATAGCGTTGTAATATTACTACCAAAAAAAAGGAATATTCACTCGCAAACACAGAAAATAATAGAAATATGCACATAATTTCGTGCTCTTATATGGTGGTTGTAGTAATTTAAGAAAAAGAATAAAATTTTTTATTAAATTATTAAACCCAGAAACTACAAATTTTCAGAATGAGAAAATAGTAACAACAGTATATTTAACAGTATATAAAACGTTCAGAATATCATATTAATAATTATTAAAGATACAAATTTCTCTAGAAGGATTTTAAGAAGTGACATAAAATTGAAAGATGTTTATAAATCGTCGTGTGTGTATAAATATATATATATTTATGGATTTATATATAATTATTCCAGAGTTGTCCAAATTATTAGAAGTTTTTAAATTTTGAAATTTATCCAAAAAATGAAATAAAATAAAATTAAAGAAATCATCATCTTTTATAATCAATATAAAAAATTCAGAATATTTTTGTTAAGTGCTCTCAATATAGTGTGTCTTTTTATCGAATTTTGTATAATTAATCACGTTTTCTAAATTAACATGTTTTTCAATATAATTTTTCAAACCACACTTTATTAATAATATTAATATTCAATGCAATTGCAGTAGTTAGTTCTCGAATTCTTAGCTTCAACATATGGAATTCCTTTACTCTGATTGGTATGCATTACTTTATAAATGTAAAATTGTTTAAAAGTAAGTTTTTACTGAGTAATATTCCTTCCTAAATAATTTTAAATGTATAAGTCTATTTTCAAATTAAATATGTGCTAAAGATGTGTAATGCAGGTTCTGGGACAGATGTCAGGAATAGGATTCAGGACTTATCCTGGTAGTATGAAGAGAAAACTACTTATACATGTTTCATTCTATATGATTTCTGTCGGATACCTTGAAAGAAATTGACATCGTGGTTACCTTGGAGCTAGGATGGCCTTGTATGACTATAAACTTAAAATTCTAGAAAATTGGCAAAATCTTTTGAAAATAATTTATAGTAAAACACTTTAAAATTATTTATACTAAAAAGAATTAAAAACTAAACATTTTAATGACACATTAACAATATTTGTAACAAAACAAACATTGAATTAAAACTGTTACATATATATGTATATAAAAATTTTGAATTTTTTTATTTATGGGAATTTAAATTTTATGGTTCTGGTATCCACATTCAATAATTAGAGAGCTTACTCTTCCGGTATCATGGCCAGCAGATGACTGACCGCGCATCAATTCTTCATTAGTTATTTCAACGACCTCCTCAACAAATTAGTTGCCATTACTCAAACCCCTCTAATGTAAGATTGGTTTTAAATCGTAACCCGTTCGCCATCTTATCCTTGCTCTCCTTATGCTAATTGTGTCCCAAACGACTTCGCGTTTCTTTCAACATGAGGAGTAGGTAATTTGTTGTATTTAATTTTATTTTCTACATTTTATGTAATTGTTTGTATTCATTGAATAATAATGTGCAGATAGCTATAGAGCATGTAAATGTGCATATGACAATAACGAGTGTAACTATTTTTTTAAACTTATTTAGTTATTCGAATGAATTTGACTATATTGTATTTTCACATACACGAGGTAACCGAGATTTTAATGGATAGGGACTCTCTTAATATTTAACGCAGATAGAAAGTGCCCTTTTTATTTTCCATACTGCATAAGTATGTTATTCTTCCGCCTTCATCTAGTATTGCATAACTTTCAACAAACGAAACTGCCTTCACTCATCCAGTGAACTAAGGTTTTTTTCTGGGATANGCCAACGAAACTGTCTTCACTCATCCAGTGAACTAAGGTTTTTTTCTGGGATATATTTTTTTTATGTCCTTCTTCTTTATATAATACATAGNGAGATTTTAATGGATAGGGACTCTCTTAATATTTAACGCAGATAGAAAGTGCCCTTTTTATTTTCCATACTGCATAAGTATGTTATTCTTCCGCCTTCATCTAGTATTGCATAACTTTCAACAAACGAAACTGCCTTCACTCATCCAGTGAACTAAGGTTTTTTTCTGGGATATATTTTTTTTATGTCCTTCTTCTTTATATAATACATANCTTCACTCATCCAGTGAACTAAGGTTTTTTTCTGGGATATATTTTTTTTATGTCCTTCTTCTTTATATAATACATAGAAGGAGCAGGAGGAGAAGGAATAACTAAGCCTTCTTATAATGTCATACGTGGTTTTTTGGAAAATGAAGCATTTACCACAACAGCAGCATCGAAGATGCAATGCCTCGGAAGATTTATTGTTTGAGCTAACACCAAGTATTTTTTTTCTTCATTCTGGGGATATGAAAAACATTTTGTTCTAAGTATTGGAATAACAGGTATGAAAAATATATTTTCTTGGATGGATAATTTTGGTTGTGATGCATGCAAATCTACAAAAAAAATAGATTGTAAGTAAATGCTTATTTGCTGATCGAGTGGAGCAAGAATATAAGTTTCCGTCGTACAAGGTGGCCTGTGGAATGTATAGTTAGTCTGTTATTGTAGTTGAATAACGTGTACACGCATACTTAGAAAAGGAGTTTCTCCCCACCCCACCGCCCAAAAAAAGGCCATGTTCACTCCACCCCATTCATTTTAGGTCCATAAAGGGGTTCGATCACGGCATTGATTCCCAAATTTCTTTTTCACATAGAGGTGAAACGTAGGAAATGGTAGAATTCTGTTCTAGTATTCAGACAATTTTTCCTTTTATAGTGTCATGCAATAAGCTTAAATCACTTGCAGAACTCGACAAAGAAACCTGGCTTGCATACCTGGGCAAAGAACTCCTTCTCGAGTATCCATGGAAAGAGACACAGTATTCCTACAATCTACTGCATTCCTGCCTGTGACAGAACAAAGAGATTCTCAACTGTCTCCANGGAAAGAGACACAGTATTCCTACAATCTACTGCATTCCTGCCTGTGACAGAACAAAGAGATTCTCAACTGTCTCCAGTTCCTCGAGTGTTATCGGAAATACACCACGGCTCCAGACACGCCAGATTCTAGAATCTTGTAACGTGCGTCGCAAGGTTACCACAGCATCGAAGGTCAAGATGACTCCCACTCTGAAAAATTGACGGTTGTAATGAAGAAGAACAGTCTGATGGACGACTTGGCAGACTTGAGAGTGATCGAAATCATTAGGAGTCGATTACATTTCATAAACCACACTGTGAGCAGCAGCTAATACAGTAGTTATCTGCAATGGGGCGTGAGACAAACAGCATGAAATCCTACGACCTGTTTACAATTTAATTTTAGCAGTTGTAATCATCCAGAATGTAAAGAGTTAAACAGATTGTTGACGATCGTGTGGAAATGACATAGTATTAACTAGATTCATCTACTGTAATTATGCAAGTTGTTACAGTGTAAAGTAGGAATCGGTGGTTAACGGCTAGCTATTGTCATCATCGGTGGAGCCATTCCAAATTACGTCTTTAAGTATTCCAATGTCGATAGGCCACAATTTACTTCAAACACAATTATTAAATGTGCATTTAATATTTTACAGTTCTTAGAATTCACNGGAAAGAGACACAGTATTCCTACAATCTACTGCATTCCTGCCTGTGACAGAACAAAGAGATTCTCAACTGTCTCCCGTTCCTCGAGTGTTATCGGAAATACACCACGGCTCCAGACACGCCAGATTCTAGAAGCTTGTAACGTGCGTCGCAAGGTTACCACAGCATCGAAGGTCAAGATGACTCCCACTCTGAAAAATTGACGGTTGTAATGAAGAAGAACAGTCTGATGGACGACTTGGCAGACTTGAGAGTGATCGAAATCATTAGGAGTCGATTACATTTCATAAACCACACTGTTAGCAGCAGCTAATACAGTAGTTATCTGCAATGGGGCGTGAGACAAACAGCATGAAATCCTACGACCTATTTACAATTTAATTTTAGCAGTTGTAATCATCCAGCATGTAAAGAGTTAAACAGATTGTTGACGATCGTGTGGAAATGACATAGTATAAACTAGATTCATCTACTGTAATTATGCAAGTTGTTACAGTGTAAAGTAGGAATCGGTGGTTAACGGCTAGCTATTGTCATCATCGGTGGAGCCATTCCCAATACGTCGTTAAGTATTGCGATGTCGATAGGCCACAATTTACTTCAAACACAATTATTAAATGTGCATTTAATATTTTACAGTTCTTAGAATTCACGCGCCTTCAAACGATTTTTTATTTTCAAGGATTTTGCTAAGAATATAATTTGCAATATAATTGTTCTACAACTTTACCAGTAAATTCTGGGGACCTTCCATCTCGTGCGGCTGGTCGAAAAAAAAAACCAGTGAGGAAAATGGCGGCTATTTTGCTCTGAAAACGTTTTAGGTAAACTAAATGAATCTATTTTCCATGTAACTTCGTACATTTTGAAAGACAAGCGTTAACTTCTTGCAAATTCATAAGTGAAATAACTATAGCTGTGGTACAAACTTGGGCTATGCCACTTCACACTTCACGGCAGAATACTTGCGAGACATAAAATATGTTATGTATAATAGCAGTAAAAATAAAAAGCCATTTTACTGAAAAGATTTAGAATAGTATTAAGTTATATTTGACAAAAATAAAAATACGTAAAATATGATTACATATATATCAAAATTGTTAGACGTCACAGACATCTAACAATTTCTATAAATATTAGAGCATACTTTAGATTTACATCACGTGTTCGCATTTCAATGTTCTATAACTAATGACAAAATGAGAATTTTAATTTTAAGTAATGGATATGTTTTGTGTAAATAAGTAATATGGAAGAAACTGTTTCTCGGAAATAGAAAAAAAAATTGGTTTCGGATGATTTATAGATAGTAGGTTATATGTATAACTAAAATGAAGATATGAATGTGCATACAATCATATATTCCTTGGTGGCTATAGTGATGCCTTAAACTAATTATTTTTAAATTCCTCTTTCCCATTTACAATGTAATTGTCCCTCGTATTCAACTTCAATTACAGTAACTGCCAGAAAACTCTACAAAAGTGGGAAATTTCCATTAAATGGTTATATTTTCAAGGGCAGTATTTTATGAATATTTTCACAATTATAATTGGTAAATGTGTATTCAAAAAATAATTCACAATGTAACAAACCTGCCAAGACTGTCTCGAAGGCATAAAACCTTACAATTTCGTTGAATAGTCAAATTTCTCTCTAAGGAATGTGGCATACATTTTGTTCTGTCTATCGGCAGGCAATTCTATTAATATCATAAAGAAAACGTCTTCAAAATGTTGGTACTTTAAAACCGCCCTTTAAAAACTTATTAGCTTAATCGGCATTTACAGGCTTAGTTATACAGAGAGAAGTGGTTTTCAACAAGTGAACCAATATCAGACGTTTCATGGTTGTTTTTTGTTACAGTAGGTATTCGTGAAATTCATAGAATCAACTGTAGAAAACAGGAAAAAAATTATAGAAAAAATACTTTCTGAATAAAATAAGTATACCATTTAGGCTACTGGAGTTGAGTTTACGTGAACCTTGACAAAAGTGTGAAAATAAGANTGAAAATAAAATCTGTGCTTGCATGGGAAGAGCAGTTCTAGCATTATCACAGGCTTGCATATGCACTGTGTCAGGTAACTGGAGTCTGCACCCATACTTGTTTCCACATTTCCAGTGTACTGGGTTCGAATCCATGTTTCTTTTGCTCCAACTGCAAGTTGTTATTATATTCAGTAACATGTTAACGCTTTTGTTTTGCAGATGTTGTCAATTCATCATCTGTAAAATATTTCCATTTTTGTTTACTTTTATAGTGCCAACAAAAGTACGTGATTCTACATTTTCATTCTCTTGGCCATGACTAGTTGTAACTTCTTCGTTTTTCACTTTAAGTGTAAGCGGCGTATGTTTGTTGCTTGCAACATCTGAAGTTCCATATGACTCGCATTTTCCGTAGAAAATTACTGCAACACTTTTATTTTCTTCATCGCCCACTCTGCTAAAACACGGTGAATCTCCGTTAATGTAATGGGTGATCAAATCAGAAATAGTTTACTCTTCTAAACAGTAGAAAGGCTCGCCGTATCCTAGTCTTGTGGCAATAAGTGCAGTGCATGTTGTTTATAGAGTCAAGCAAAGGTACATTGCCTGAACGTAGTACAAGTGTGTCTGTGACGGCAATTCTTTAGGACACCCATTCAAAGAAGTCTATAAAGACACTGCTGCACGTGACCCATCTGAAAAAGTCAGTGGGGGTGTCAGAATCATGCTCGAAAAAGTCAACGACAGTACTGCTGAAGGTTTTGTGACAGCCTTTGTAACAATAATATTTTATAATTGATTTTACAACCTGACACGATGTATCTATCAAGTCAGCCTCTGTCAAACCAACCCCAAATTGCTTATATTATACCCATATGCAATCCCTATGAGGTCATGTTGACATTAAACCAATCACATTACGCCAATAACACATTGTGCGGACATCGACCAGTCAAATACCGTGTTGCCAAGTGATTGCAGCAGGTCAATCACATGCGAACTCTGAGACATAACATGAAGGAGGGAGTCTGCAGGAGTCAGTCTATGACTCCTGCGGAAGGAGACAGTCGTCAGGAGACGATCTTTCCACTAATTGTTCCCTATAATCACCTATTAGCACTGCACGCTCCACAATCAGCACAGCACACACCGCAATCTACATATGCTTAGCTTGCACGAGGCGAAGGAATATCCTGGAAGTAAAATTTTAGCAGGGCTTCATAAAAGTGTGAAATAACCGTGAACTGATTATAAAAAAATTTCTCACATATGCACGATGACAGTTAACGTATTGAACTTTTCTAGAGGGCGAAAAAAAACTTGTATAGGCGTGTGAATGAAAATAACAGAGGTATGGAACTAATCAGAGTAACGCGATGTGGTCGGCAGCGCCTATATAAAACAAAAACCGTTTGGCAAAATTTCTAGATTGGTTACTGCAGCTACAGTGGCAGGTTATCAAGATTAAAGTGAGTTTGAACGTGTTGTTTTAGTCGGTTCACGAGAGATGGGACATAGCATCTCCGAGGTAGCGATAAAATTTGGATTTTCGCGTACGACCATTTTACGAATGTGCCGTGAATATCGGGAATCCGGAAAAACATCAAAACTTTGAACTAGCTGTGGCCGGAAAAAGATCGTGAATGAACACCACCATTAGAATTTTGATGACTGGAAACACGTTACCTGGTCTGACGAGTCTTCTTTCCAATTGTATCGATCGGATGGACGTGTACGCGTATGGAGACATCATGAAAAATCCATGGACCTACATGTCAACAGTGGACTGTTCAAGCTTGAGGAGGCTCTGCCATGGTATGGGGCGTATCCAGTTGGCGTGAAGTAGGACTCCTGATACGTGACATATACGTAAGCATCATGTCCGGTCACCTGCACTCATTCATTTCCATTGTGCATTCCGACGGACGTAGACATTTCCAGCAGGAAAATGCGACACCACACACGTCGAGAGTTGATACCGAGTGGCTCCAGGAACACTCTTCTGACTTTAGACACTTCCATTGGCCACCTAAATCACCAGACATGAACATTATTGAGCATATCTGTGATGCCTTGTAATGTGCTGCTTAAAAGAGATCTCCACCGCCTCGCACTCTCATGGATTTGTGGACTGCCCTGCAGGATTCATGGTGTGAACTGCCTCCTGCATACCTTTACACATATATCGAGTCCATGCCACGTCGTCTTGTGGCACTTCTACGTGATCGCGGGGGCCCTACACGATATTAGGCAGGTGTGCCAGTTTATTTGGCTCTTCAGTGTACATATAATACTATCGCCTTTTTGTTTTCCCTCAAGGGAACCGTGCGGGAAATGATGTTTCTAACCGTTTTCAGTATTTAATTTCCCCAAGGATAAAAGTAAAAAGTGGCTACTGTAGATAATAGATTTTTGCCTTTCCTGGAAAAAAAATTCCTTATTCTTAGATCATTTGTTTCCTGAGATATGTGTGTACCCGCAAACACTGCTTTTAAAGACAGTGTTTTAATAGAGAGATCCCTTAGGACCCTCAGGCTTACGAAGTTCCCTTGGAAAATATTGACTACCTATGTTATAAATACTGTGAGAGCCACAGGTTATAGTGTCTCTTCTCCGTATTACTGCGCTTGGTCCGTCACCGGCACGGATCAGATAACTGCAGCTGATATAAGTGACGGCCCGGCCAGGTACAAACTGTTAAAGGGCGTTCGTTATAAAGTGAGTACTTTTAAAATCAAGCTCTGAAAAATGTTACTACATTTACTTGCATATATATAAAAGGGCACATTGAGTGGCATGCAGCCTGTGGGATTGGTAGCTGACGGAGGCATAATAAATGCACGTCTTAACATTTAATTAAACGTGTCAGGTGTACATTTGTGAATACTGAAATTATTTCTTTCGTTTTTGGATTTTATATGCATAAATATTTCATGATAAGAAAATTTGTTTAATATTTACTTCAGTAATTATTTCACAGTTTTTATTGACCGATGTATGAACAAAGTGATGAGGCTCGTTGCAACATTAATTTTTCATAAGGTTGAAGAATACACAATGTGCTTACAGTGGATCTTTAGCCGGGCACTCAAAAGATTATCTCTCCGTTTATCGTGAATAGCCTATACAAATATATTCGGTGCTCATCATGAAACACGTAACTAATTATACGGAGATTAATGTTTTTAGGACGACATTCAGTCTGCAGCCGGCTGCGCACTCAGCTACCTCTCCTTATGCCGGCCACACCCCGCTCTCCGTAAATTGACCCACCATCAGTTATGCCGCTAACAATATTTATATTGTAGCAGTAAGTAAACTTTCTGCAACAAAGACGTGCTCTTTAAGCCAACATCAGTCACGTTTTCCTTTTCCTTTTCACTTATAGCGTTTTTCTCTTTCCTCAGTGACGATTCTGACACTGATAATATCAGGCTTATTATTTGGCACAGTTTGTTAATGAAGGATAGGGAGTAACCGGCGCAAACTGCTGGCTTCCTCTCTACATATCGTTGCGCACTACGCCACCTGATGTGCTAATACTTCTTAAAATTTAATTGTATGCAAGTTGCGTATTCTCACGCCATAAGTAAAATTAGCATTACCATGATCCTTTTCACTTTATTCATGCGTCAGTCAAAACAAACTCTAACATCATATGAAAATTGAATATATATCTTAAAAATCTGCTGATTCTTTCACTCAATGCGTTTGTAAAAATTCAGGAAATAAAATTGCACCACTGCCGTATTAAATCACCATCATCTAAATGAAATGCCACTTGTTTGATTCAATTGTTTTTTGACAATTCGTGTAGTTTTTCTAGTAAACGAAGGAGCTTATGCATTTTTCCAAAGAGCATTTTCTACTTAGTTTTGATCACAGATTCATGTAGTGAAATTCGTAGCCTCAAATAATTGACATCTTGTAGGTCGGGCACACATTCTTCAATATACCCTTCTATGTTTGTACTGAAATCTGACATGTATGAACAGAATTGATTGTATGATTCCAATTAAATGATATAACACACTGTTCTAAGAGGTTTTTTTTTCTTAATTGGCCCATCAGAATTAAGGAGTTTAATATCTCTGCATGAAATAATGAAATATTGGTCTTGCCAGCAGAAATCTGACTTATTTGACAATGTAAAAATTGAGTCGGTCTTAAAAAGCCAAATCAAATCTGGGCTATGTCTTTTGTGAACTCTAAAACTGAAACATTCTAAACTGGTCCCAGTCTGCAAACTCGATTGCAGATCTGAAGAAACTGTTACAATTGGATAAGTAAAGTTCTATTAATCAATTTATTTGCTGGTATTCAGTAATTAAACAGAGTTTTCTACTGAATCCTTGCGAATCGCACTATCCTGGCAGTAAAGCATCAGTGCATTCCACAGATTCAGCAGTAGATTACCGCCCATTAACTATAGAGCCTGAAAAATTATTCCTCCAATTAAGATTTAGTGTTTAATTGAAATGTCTCTAAACTTAAAAAATATATATATATTCAGTATTTTTCTATGAAAATTTTTATTTAAATGTAATCTGTAAGAAATTTCATTGTATTTTTCCCAACCCATATACAAATATCTTATGTCTTGGGGCCTTGTCATTGACATAATTTGTTGGCTTAGTTTAATACTGACTAGATCAATTACAAGCATTTAATATATTGTAATAACACTGATCAGTGTTATTGAGGCATTATCAAAGCAATATTTATTACACAATTAATTGCTATTGTATAGTGCACTACTTGTAATTCTCATCCATGAGACCTTCTCCTCCGCGTTGTCTGCACATATATGACGAGAGGCCATCACATATCCTGGTTCAAATAGAACACGTTTCAGCATCTATAAGTGGTGATATGAACAAAGAAAATTAATGTAGACGATATATAGAGAACTGCTATAGGCACATGTTGCNGCATCTATAAGTGGTGATATGAACAAAGAAAATTAATGTAGACGATATATAGAGAACTGCTATAGGCACATGTTGCCGTTACTTATTGCAGGTGACTTCAAATTGAGCTAATTGTAAATGATTGAAAGCTACAATGACACAGACTGTTTATCACCAAAGCTGAGAAATGCTTCAGTGCTGCCGTGATTAGGCGCCTTACTTCTATGGAGAGGAAACATTTTTTCGACAAGGTTTTTAGGCGTAGAATTAATACAAGTCTCGTGTAGGATATTTAAAAGTTGTTTATTGNAAACATTTTTTCGACAAGGTTTTTAGGCGTAGAATTAATACAAGTCTCGTGTAGGATATTTAAAAGTTGTTTATTGAATGAAGACGTTCTTACGAACAACTTAAAATCGACGCAATAGTTAACATATTTCCTTTGGAATAATTTTTTTTCCTAGTCATTGAACGTTAATTAGTTAATGCAAAAATTTTGTTATGTCCCCAATAAAACGAAGTTTTTAAATACATAACACATTATTACGAAAAAATTCAAATATTCATGGCAAGATATCAAGTTTTATAATTTTATTTTTTCGTGATTTAAATTGACATAAAATGTCGTTAAATATATTTAACGTGACCAGTAATTCTAATATATTTATTATGATTAAACAAAAAATACAATAGGAAAAAGTATGGCTGTCTACTGACGGTAATTTCCTATTATGGAGCGAATAATAACACAGGCAATAACAATATTGACACCAAGTTTTCATATATATATATATAAAAGCAAAAAACCAGTAATGATAGTAGACATCGTGGTGTCAACCTGGTAGCTAAGTGAATTACTACTTTCCTCTCGTGGTAACTGAGACTCATGTGAATGTTGCTCGCTCCTTTTTACTACTAGTTCATAGTATTTTAGAAGGAAAAAGCATGGTCAAAGGTAGAAAAATAAGAAACAGGTTTATCTTAGCATAAACCGAATTGGCTTAAAAAATTTTATGCCTGTATACACTTTTGATACATTTTCTCAGAGTCAGTGAGCTTATTACGGTACATTAGATAAATAAAATAGTTAAATATAATTTCCTAATTTATTTCCACAGCTGCACTGTAAATACTCTCGTCTCAATATCNAAACATTTTTTCGACAAGGTTCTTAGGCGTAGAATTAATACAAGTCTCGTGTAGGATATTTAAAAGTTGTTTATTTAATGAAGAAGTTCTTACGCACAACTTAAAATCGACGCAATAGTTAACATATTTCCTTTGGAATACTTTTTTTTCCTAGTCATTGAACGTAAATTAGTTAATGCAAAAATTTTGTCATGTCCCCAATAAAACGAAGTTTTTAAATACATAACACATTATTACGAAAAAATTCAAATATTCATGGCAAGATATCAAGTTTTATAATTTTATTTTTTCGTGATTTAAATTGACATAAAATGTCGTTAAATATATTTAACGTGACTAGTAATTCTAATATATTTATTATGATTAAACCAAAAATACAATAGGAAAAAGTATGGCTGTCTACTGACGGTAATTTCCTATTATGGAGCGAATAATAACACAGGCAATAACAATATTGACACCAAGTTTTCATATACATATATATATATATATATAAAAGCAAAAAACCAGTAATGATAGTAGACATCGTGGTGTCAACCTGGTAGCTAAGTGAATTACTACTTTCCTCTCGTGGTAACTGAGACTCATGTGAATGTTGCTCGCTCCTTTTTACTACTAGTTCATAGTATTTTAGAAGGAAAAAGCATGGTCAAAGGTAGAAAAATAAGAAACAGGTTTATCTTAGCATAAACCGAATTGGCTTAAAAATTTTTATGCCTGTATACACTTTTGATACATTTTCTCAGAGTCAGTGAGCTTATTACGGTACATAAGATAAATAAAATAGTTAAATATAATTTCCTAATTTATTTCCACAGCTGCACTGTAAATACTCTCGTCTCAATATCTCACAATAGATTGTAACCATTTGCTTTTTAAAACTAATAAATTCTATCAATACAATATATAATCAAATTGAAGTAATTAATGTAATCAAATAATTAACATAAGTCCCAATAAATAGTAAATCAATACCTATAAATACTTTTTGTGATTTTGGACTATTTTTGGGTTATGTTCAAAAGTCACCAGGTCAAGGTCAATGATCAATGTCACATGATCAAATATGTGTGTAGTAGTCAGTAGTGCTTGCTGTTTTTTATGAATGTATTTAATTTCCAAAAAAAAAATCTCCTTTTTTTTTTGTTTTTACCTAAGATCAACTAAGGTCCTGGTTTTGGTTTAATCGCATGGGTCAAGATCAAGGATACATGGGTCCAATATGGTGGTTGAGTGACGTCGTAACATGGTGACTGTCGGTCCCAGTGATTCGTTGCCTCTAAGCCTGGAAATTTATAATTTTATTTTATTATTTTTAAACCAATTTTTAAATCATGTTTTTTTAATATTTAAGGATTCTTCAATTTTTTGGNTTTTTGTATTTTTTGACATTTTTTGTTTTAAAGTCATTTAAGGTCACAGTTACAAGGTCAAGATTGTCAGGATCCAATATGGCTGACTTCATGTCTGACAGATCCAAGGTGACTGATGCTCAGGTCTGTCTCTGAACTCCTTGTATCGATTTGGCACATGTAATACCTAGAATACAAATTGTACACCCCTGCTCTGTCCTGGAGAAGAGAGATTCCCAAATCACCCGAATTGGCTGAAAAATGCATTTCTGCGGGTCTTTTTTGCAGCTGGGGGAATCGGTGCTTTTTGAAGGAAAAAGGTGAATTTTTAAAGAAAAAAGGAAAATTTGAAGAAGAAAAAAAACACATCGGAAAAAATGAAATTCCAAGGTAGGAGTGGCCAGCTCCTGTCCCAGGTCCCGTTGTGCCAAAGTCGGCTATATCATTCTACTAATGTCCCTTGTTTCTCTAGGTTGTAAATTGGAAATAGTTGAACCTGCAAATAATATATTAAGAACAAATAAGATAACAAATTGATCTTACTTTTGATAAAATGTACTAGAATCGAGATATTAACGAAAATGTGTTTTCCCTCACTATTTTCCAAGATAGAGGATGTCGACCCTCACATGATAAATATATTAAAATCTTTTCCAGCTCTGTGGAAATTTTTTCGGAATTAAAACTCTTAAATGCTGGCCAAATAAATTTAAAATAATTTTATACCTGGATATTGTTTTTCTTTTTTATAGGAAATTCGCAGTAATTTTTAAATTTACAAATTTTGGGGAAAAGTCAAGTTAAGCTTACTGCAACGAACTGAAGCCACTTAGCTACAGTATAAGTTACCGACGTTGTCCCAGGAAACATCCTACAATACTGGAAATGTTATTGTAGATGTTGACATGACTGATTATATCAGTAAAACTGCACCTGTC
Source organism: Clitarchus hookeri (assembly GCA_002778355.1). Taxonomy (NCBI): domain Eukaryota; kingdom Metazoa; phylum Arthropoda; class Insecta; order Phasmatodea; family Phasmatidae; genus Clitarchus; species Clitarchus hookeri. Next base: position 1,318,296 of record NQII01000143.1, read on the forward strand.
CGCTCAATATATTTAAACTCATAAAAAAACGCATCCTTCAGTTGTTTGATGCTGTTCGATTGAAAGTTAAGATATGACGCTTATGAATTTGGACTGTCAATTAAAGTATGTCAGACATTTAAAAAAGAGATAGTTCATGGGATTGATTCCGTACATTCTGGGAGGCGAAATAGGAAGTGAATCGAGAAGTCTTATGTGCCTCCGTAAATATAAAAACGTATGCACATTTTTCTAGTAAGAGTTGAATAGTTTTTGTAACAGTATGTTTTCTATACCAGTTTGTTAGAATAATCCCCACCAGCCTGTATATATTTGCAATTGCTATAAAATGTTCCAAAGGATAATGTGAAAAAAAAAACAAATAATTTCGTTTAGTTCCGCACAAAAAATTAAAAATTATTAATGCTTTAACTGTAAAATTATTTACAACTCTAAAACATAATATTCATTCATATAAAAAAAACAGCTATTTTACTAGCCCAATTTCTATAGGAATTATGAAATTTATTATATGTAATAAAGTAATGAAAACACAGGAAGTAATAAAAAACCGAGGAAACCATCAAATCGCAAAATACTATGTAAGTTAAATTTGGATTGTACAATGCGTAAATACGATGGTGCATTGAGGCTTTCTAAAGCAGTGTGTAGACAATGAACACCACGTCACCTTTTAACTGGTAACAATCATGGTTAGTTTAGAGACGGTGGTTCTCTGCTTTCAGAGACGTGTAACACGGCATCACATATGTATGTTCCACATTGTTAAAATGAGGTGAACAAGTGGGTTATGGCAAGTCCCCAAACTAATCTGGTGGATATGGAAATGTTTGAAGTCGCACTGCCCTGATGGAAGATGAAGAACTATTTGGGATAGAGACAGGACGTGAAGGTATGCAACATGTCTGATAAATTACGAGTATATAGATAACTTTCACTGACCAAAGATACGTAATATCCTGATATGCTTACAGAAACTATCCATGTGTTGTTTAAATTTTTTCCATTTATACATTAAGTTACGTTTTAGATGTTTCAAATAAGAAATTCTTGATTTGTGCTGTACTTGACTAGACTAAGATCTTCTTCTGTTATCACAATGATGATAACCATCGTAAAGTAGACCAGAAGTACGGTTATGAATCAGTTACCAAGAGGGAAGTTCTTATGGCACTGAGCCACGCAGTTTACATTACTGGCTAAATGAATACAACGTGTATACAAAGTTCTACATTGAGCATGAAGTGGTGGACTTTAATTTCGTCATTAAAAAAAATATATTTGTAAGAATCATTTCCATTTTACTAAGGACTACTATGTCCTAAACAGTAAAAGAGTTTTTGTAACTCTCAACTGCACCATTATTTACATATAGCACACACATATCAGTTCAAACATGTAACTATCCGAAATTAGAACAGACTACGTACATGCATGACTGTGGCCATGTTGAATGATCTGTAGCGCAGTCGCCGAGAAAACAGTTTTCTACAGTTGATTCTATGAATTTTACGTAAACCAACTGTAGCATAAAAACCACCATGGAACGTCCGATATTGGCTCACTTGTTACAGCCTCTCGTCTCTGTATTAATAGGCCTATAACTGAATATTAAGTTAATCAGTTTTGTAAAGCAAGCTTTAAAGTACCAACATTAAGAAGGAGTTTTCTCTAAGATATTATTAGAATTGCCTACTAATAGACACGGCGAAATGTATGCCACATTCCTTTAACGAGAAATTTCAATAGTCAAAGAAATTATAAGATTTTATGACCTCAAGGCAGTGTTAGGAGGTTTGACACCACGTGTAATTTTTTATGAATTATCACATACCAATTATGTACGTGAACGTAGACACAAAATAACTGACCTGGAAATTATAACTATCAAATGGACATTTTCCACTTTTGTACAATTTTCTAACAGTCATTGAAATGGACGTTTAATACGAGGAACAATTACATCGGAAACAGGAAAGCAAAATTAAATAATTATCAGTCCAAATCCACATTATAGCCAACCAAGATATATAAGTTTGTATGTACAGGCATCTCCTCATTTAAGTTATACATATAACCTAATATCTATAAATGATCAAATGCAAAAGTGCGTTTTCTCTTTACGCTAAACATATTCTCCCATGTTACTTATATAATCAAAACATATATATATATAAATTCTAATTCAATTCCTCATTTTATCATTATTTATAGAACACTTAAAAGCGAACACATAAAATGTCCGCTAATACTTATGCTCTAAACTACTTCAATTACGAATAAATATATACTACAAATCTTAGACGTCACACGAGTCTAACAAATATCTAGGTATTTTTATTTCACAAGACCGCACGGGCTGGAAGTTCCCCAGACCACCCGGCCAAGTCCACGAAATAAGCTTTACTCTGCTCATTATAGGAAACTAGCTTACAGACGATAACATTTTAGGTTATCGGGGAAATCTACTGTTTGACAGCTGTGCCATCTGAAATGTAAACTAGAATGAAAAATTTTGCGATGTATGCGCATAACACCAATTGAAAATATCAGTACGGCAATACTGTCATAGAATATTATGTTACGACAATGCCAGCGACTAATGCACGAAAAATCCGCGCGATTCAGTAGTAAATTAGTCTTACACACTGAAGAGTAAAAAAAACTGGTACACCTGCCTAATATCGTGCAGGGCCCCCGCGAGCAGACAGAAAGGCCGCAAGACGACGTGGCATGGACTCAACTAATGTCTGAAGGTATGCAGGAGGCAATTCACAATATGAATCCTGCAGAGCAGTCCAAAAATCCATAGGAATGCGAGGCGGTGGAGATCTCTCCTGAACAGCCCGCTGAAAGGCATCCCAGATATGTTCAATAATGTTCTTGTCTGGTGATTTAGGTGGTCAATCGAAGTGTCTAAAGTCAGAAGAGTGTTCCTGGAACCACTCGGTAGCAACTCTCGACGTGTGGGATGTCGCATTGTCCTGCTGGAATTGTCCACGTCCGTCGAAATGCACTATGGACATGAATGGGTGCAGGTGTTGGACAGGATGCTTAGGTATCTGTCACCTATCAGAGTCGTATCTAGACATATCAGGGGTCCCATTTCACCCCAATTGCATACGCCCCATACTATGACAGAGCCTCCACCAGCTTGACCAGTACACTGTTGATATGTAGGTTCAATGGATTCATGAGGATGTTTCCATACCCGTACACGTCCATCCGCCCGATACAATAGGAAACGAGACGCGTCAGATCAGGCAACGTGTTTCCAGTCATCAACAGCCCAATGACGCTGTTGGCGGTCCCAGGCGGGGCGCAAGGCTTTGTGTCATGAAGTCAATAACGGTACACGAGTGGGCCTTAGGGTCCTAAAGCCCATATCAATGATGGTCCGTTGACTAATTCACACGCTGGCACTTGTTGATGCCTCAGCTTTTAAATCTACGCCAATTTGAGTAAGGGTTGCACGTCTGTCACGTTTAATGTTTCTTGTCAGTCGTTGTTTGTCCCGTTCGTTCACGATCTTTTTCCGGCCGCAGCGATGACGAAGATTTGATGTTTTACCGGATTCCCGATATTTACGGTACACTCGTGAAATGGTCATACGTGAAATTCCAAATGTTATCGCTACCTTGGAGATGATAAGTCCTATCTATCGTGCGCTGACGATAACACCACGTTCAAACTCACTTAAATCTTGATAACCTGCTATTGTAGCAGCAGTAACCGATCTAGCAAATTTGCCAGACCTTTGTTGTCTTATATAGGTGCTGCCGAATGCATCGCGTTACTCTGATTGGTTCCATACCTCTGTTATTTGCATACGCACGCCTAAACAAGTTTTTTTTTACTCTCCAGTGTACGATAGCTGACAACCGCGTACGGCTGGCTGGAAAGACTATAATAAGCAGGTAACGTCGGTTCATCTTCTTAAGAAAAAGTTCAGACATATTATATTTAAAAATTTTCTATGTTGTAAATTTTAAAGACAAATGTTGGTGATTTGGAAATCTTGGTGTCAACATAATTAAATTTTACCAGCATTATTTTTTAAGCCGCTTCTCGGCAGAATCCCGGCGAGACGTAAACGAGATTATGTATCCTAAAATTTTAAATGTTTTATCACTTTACGGGTAAATGTTAGGACGATTACATTGAAAATTTTATTCTTAGCAAAATCCTAAAATATGAGAACTTTGATAAAGGCGTGTGAATTCTAAGAATTGTAAGATATTTAGTGTATATTTTATATTTGGGTTTAAGGCAAATGGGACTCAACGAAGTAATTGGCAAAGACTGCACCAATGATGCCAGTGTCTTGCCGTTAACCACCGGTTCCTTCTTCTCATTGTAACAACTTGCATTATTACAGTAGATGAATCTAGTTTTTACTATATCATTTACACATAATCGTCAACAATCTGTTGTACCCTTTATATGCTCGAAGATAACAAATGCTTAAGATAATTTGTAAACAGCTCGTGGGGTTTAATGCTGCTTGTCTCATGTGCCTTTGCAGAAAACTACTGTATTAGCTGCTACTAACAGCGTGGTTGCTTAACTGTAATCGGCTCCTAATAATATCGATCACTCTAAAGTCTGCCAAGTCATCAATCAGACTGACCATCTTCATTACAACGGTAAATTTTTCAAAGTGGGAGCGATCTAGAAACTTCGATTCTGGGGTAACCTTGCGACGCACGTTACACAAGCTTCTAGAATCTGGCGTGTCTAGAGTGGTGTATTTCCGATAACACTCGAGGAACGGGAGACAGTTGAGCATCACTTTGTTCTGTTGCAGACAGGAATGGAGTAGGTTTAAGAAGTACTGTATCTCTTTCAATGGATACTCGAGAAGGAGTTCTTTGGCCAGGTATATAAGCTCGGTTTCTTATCGCTTTCTTTTGTAGGTTTAAATATATCACAACGAAAATTATGCATACAAGAAAAAATAGTGTTTATTCCTATTACACCAATACTTAAAACAAAAAAAGTTTTCCATATATCAAGGATGACGAAGTTACTAGGAGGTAGCTCAAACAATTAATCTTCGGAGAGCAATGTGTCTTCGATGCTGCTGTTGTGGGAAATGCTTTAATCTAATAGCTAACTTGAGAAGATACTCCATTATCTATATGTACGTACCTTCACCTGCCAAGAAACCACGCATGACATCATCAGAGGGCTTGGTTATTCCTTCTCCTTCTGCTCCTACTATGTATGATACAGAGAAGAAGGAAATAGTCACCACCAAGTCTTCTGTGTAATGATCTTTAAACATGTCACATACAGGTCATTTTGCAGGCAGGCTATCAACACAATACTGATTGTTATGTGACCTTGGCCTAAAAACAGAAAAAAATCTAAATATTAAAGAAACTATGTCCCAGAAAAAAACGTAGTTCACCTGATGACTGAAGACAGCTAGGTTGGATGAAAGTTATGCAATACTAGATGAAGGCTGAAGAATAACACACTTATTATGAAAACTTACTGCTACAAAAACTATTCAACTCTTACTAGAAAGATTTGCGTACATATTCGATTTACGGAGGCCACTGAGACTTCTCGATTCTCTTACTATGTCGCCTCACAGAATGTACGGAAGCAAATCCCATGAATTATCAATTTTTTAAATGTCCGTCATACTTTCATTTCACGGTTGTATTTCATATATGAGTTTGAAGAATTTTGAGCAGATAGGTAGAGTTTTACTGATGCCATTATCTGTCATGTAAAAATCTACAATAAAGTTTCCAGTATTGTACGATGTAACTTGGGCCAACGTCGGCTACTTCTAGTGTAGTTACGTGGCTTCTCTTCTCTGTAATTAGCTAAAACTGGCTTTTACCCAAAAGCTGTACATTTAATTATTACTGTAACTTTCCTATAGAAAAGTTAAACAATATCCTGCTATAAATTAATTTTTAATCTATTCGGACAGTCATAAAGAATTTTAATTCGAAAAAAATTTCCACAGAGCTGGAAAAAGTTTTTATCACGTGAGGTTCGACTACGTTCAATGTTTCCCCTTTCGGTAGAGAGTATTTTCGTCCTCCATCTTGGAAAACAGTGAGGAAAAGCATATTTTCGTCAATATCTCGATTCTAGCTAGTACATTTTATCAAAAGTAAAATATATTTCTTATCAGATTGGTTTTTAATATATTATATGAAGGCTCAACTGTTTCCAAGTTACAACATACAGAAACAAGGGACATTTGTAGAATGATATTGCCGACTAAAGAACAACGGGACCTGAAACAAGGAGCCGGCTACCACCATCTTGGAATTTCCCTTTTTCCACAAAATTTTTTTCGTTTTTCATCAAAAATTCTCCTTTTTACCTCCAAAAAGCACCGATTCACCCAGATGCAAAAACGAGTCGAAGAAAGTCATTTTTCAGATAATTCGGGTGATTTGGGGGGCTCGCTTCTTGATGACGGAGTAGTCGCGGCCATTTTGGTTTCATAGGTATTGGGTCTGCCGAATGAATTCACAGGGTTCAGGTTCACATCTGACCATCTGTCACCTTGGATTTGTTAGACGTCATGTCAGCCATATTGGATCCAGGTAACATTGACCTTGAAACCGTGACTTTGAATGATTTTAACCCAAAAATGTCTAAATATTAACTAAAAATACATAAAATGCCTAAATATTTGTAAAAAATTAGTTAGAAATTTGTTTTAAAAAAATAATAAAATAAAAATTATAAATTTCTTTGTTTAGAGGGGACCAGGGACTGATACCTGCCAGCCACCATGTTACGACGTAACTTACCACCATGTTGGACCCAGGTCACCTTTACCTTGCCCATTACATTAACATTATGATCATGACCTAGGATGACCCTGGAACAAAACCTGGAAAAAATGGTAGAAATTGAAGAAATCCATAAAAATACAGCGAGCATATTACGTTACTGACAACCAACTCTATCTTGTATCCAGGTGATCTCGACCTCGCCCTTTGACCTTGACCTGGTGAACTTTGAATAATATCCCAAAAATCGTCAAAAATCACATAAATAATCTAATAGGTATTGATTTACTGTTTATTTTGGGCATTATTTAATTTTTTGATTACATACATATTTTGAGGTGATTATGTATTGTATTGATTGAATTTATTAGTTTTAAAAAGCAAGTGTTAACAATTTATTTTGAGTTATTGAGACGAGATTATTTTCTGTGTAGTTGTGGAAAATAAATTAGAAAATTATAATGGAGCGTTTAATTTTGTATATGGACCGTAATTAGCTCACTGACTTTAAGAAAATTTGACATAACTGTATACAGGGATAAAATGTTTTTAAGGCAGTTCGGTTTATGCTCAAATAAACCTGTTTCATATTTTTCTACGTTTAATTCTTTCCTTTCCTTCAAAAATACTATGAACTCGTTGTAAAAATGAGCTAGTTACATCCAAATTAGTCCCAGTTACCATGATAGGAAATTACTAGTTCACTTAGCTACCAGGTTGGCACCACGATGTCTACTATCATTATTGGCTTTTTGGGTAATTTACATGAAAACTGGTTTAACAAAATTATTATTGCCTCTGTTATTATTCACTCCATGGAAATTACCGTCAGAAGACTGCCGTGCAGTTTCCTATTTTGCTTTTGTATTAATAATAATAATTATATTAGAAGTACGAGTCACTTTAAATCTATGAAACCCTATTTTATGTCAGTTTAAATCACGACATTTTTAGTTCATTTATTTGATATCTTGCCATGAATATTTGAAAACTGCTTTTCATTGGGGACATGAAAAAACGTTTTCATTTACAAATTCACGTTGAACGACTAGGAAAAAAAAGTATTCCAAAGAAGATAAGTTAACTATTGCGTGGACTTTGATGGTTGGGTAAGGACTTATTCATTCAATAAACTACTTTTAAATATCCTACACGGGACTTGTATTAAGTCTACGCCTAAAAACCCGTGAGAAGCAGGCATCGACACAGCTTGTGTCGACAAATTATATCCTTTCCAAGGAAGTAAGGTGCCTTATCACGACAGCACTGAAGCATTTCTTGGCTTGGTGATAAGCAGACTGTGTCATTATAGCTTTAGGTAATTTCCAAATAGCTCAATTTGAACTCACCTGCAATAAGCAACGGCAACATGTGCCTACAGCTGTGTGCTATATTGCGTCGAAAATTAATTTTCTTTGTTCATACCACCATGTGTTGGTGGAGAAACGTGTTGTATTTGCACCAGGATGTGTATTGTCCTCTCGTCATCTATGTTCCGACCGCGCATAGAAGAACCTCTTATGGATGAGATTTACAAGACGTGCACTACACTATAGCAATTAATTGTTAATAAAAATTGCTTCGATTAAGCCCTTATGACACTGATTATTGCCATTACGGTATATTTTATGCTAATAATTTATATGGTCAGTATTCAACTAACGTAACATATTATCTCATTTACAAGGGCCCAAGACATAAGTTATTTTTATATGGGATAGGGAGAATGTAAAGGAATATTCTTACAGATTACATGTACATATAATGTTTCATAGAAAAATGTTGAACGTGTTTTTTATTCAGTTGAGACAGACTTCAATTACACTCAAAATCTTAATTAGAGGAATCATTTTACTGACAGTTTAGGTAATGAGCGGTTATCTACTGCCGAATCTATGGAATGCACTGATGCTAGGATTATATAGAAAACACTGTTTAATTACAGAACGTTAGCAACTAAAAATATTGTTAGATTTGTATTTATCCAAGTGGAGCAGTTTCAACCGATATGAATTCGAGCTCTCAGACTGGGACCAGTTTTGAATGTTTCGATTTTAGAGTGTTCATAAGCCATAAACCAGGTATCATTTGTTTTTGAAGGTCAACTCGATTGTTACGTTTTCTAATTAATCTGATTTATTCTCGCAAGACCAATATTTCATTATTACATGCAGAGCGATTATACTAATTAATTTTGATAGAGTATTGTATAGACTTTAAGAAAAAACGTTTTGAACGATGTGTGTTATATCATTTATTTTGAATCATGCAATGGAGTTCGTATCAATAAATTCTGTTCACACGTGTCATATTTCTGTATAAAGATACAAGGGCTTCTTGAAGATTATTTGGCTGACATACAGGTTGTCAATTAATTTGAGAATATGAACTGCACCACACCAATCTGTGATCAAAACAAAGTAGAAAATACTTTTTGGAAAAAATGCATAAAATCCTTTGTTTTTGTGAAAAAAAAAATGAATATTTCAAAAACAATTGCATCAAACATGTGGCTTCAATTCGATGAAGGTGAGGTGACGGGGCAGCGCTGCAATTTTACTTCCTGATTTTGAGAGCCTTAGTAAAGATCTACTGTATTCACATTGTGTATTCTTCAATATTTTGTAAAAATAATATTGCCATGAGCCTCGTCATTTTTTTCATACGTTGGTCAATTATAACTAAAATAATTAGATAAGTAAATATTCTACAAATTTGCTTATCATTACATTTTTATTAATTAAAAAAAAAGACACCGAAAGAAATAATTTCAGTATTCACAAATGTTTACCTGACAATTTTAATTTAATGTTAGGACGTGGATCTATTTACCCTCCGCCAGTTACCAACCCCACTTACTACATGTCACGCAATGTAACCGTATATATATACATGCAGGAAGACGCAGTAACATTTTTCAGAGGTCGATTTTAAAAGAGCTCACTTTATAGCGAACGCCCTTTAACAGTTTGTACACGGGCGGGACGTCAGTCATACCAACTGCCGCTATCTGATGCGTGGCGCCGGTGGGCCGGGCGCAGGCATAGGGAGGATAGACACTTCACTTGTGGCTGTCCCAGTATTTATAACATAGCTACTGGATATTTTCCAAGGGAGCCCCGGATGCCTGGGCATCCATAGGCGACTTCCTAGTAAAACACTGTCTGTAAAAGCAGTATTTGCGGGTACACACATATTTCAGAAAACAAATGCTCTAAGAATAACGAATTATTTTCAGGAAAGGTAAAAGTATATTATCTACAGTAACCACTTTTTACTTTTATCTCAACGAAATAAATAAGTGAATATTGTTAAAAACAGCATTTCCCACGCTGTTCCCTTGAGGGGAAAAAAAAACAATGATAGCATCTTTAGTGTAATACATTGACTTTCATCGCGTGTAATAATACCCTACTGTTGCAGGTATAATTTGTGAGACAATCATCTATAATCCATTTATGGTTTTTCTCACTTTTCTGAAGCCCTGCTAAAATTCTACTTCCAGGATATTCCACCGCCTCGTGCAAACTAAGCATATGTAAGTCTAGAAAGTGCGTGCGCTGCTGATTGCGGTGCGTGCGGTGCTAATTGCGGTGCGTGCGGTGCTAATTGGTTATTATTGCAAACAAATGATGGAAATATTGACTCCTGACTACTGCACGTGACATCTCAGTGCCCGCGTGTGATTGACCAGCTGCGATCACTAGGTAATTCGGTATTGGCTGGTCGAAGTCTGCACAAAGTGTTATTGGCGTTATGTGATTGGTTTCATGTATATATGAAGTCATAGGGCTTGCATATTAATATATATTATAAACAATTGAGGGTCAGTTGTGAAGCTTAGTTTGATAGCAGCAAACTTGATAGTTAGATTGTCTCAGGTTGTGAAAGCACTTATCAAATATTACGGTAACAAAAGCTACGTGTCCAGAAATAAAAATCTTCAGCAGTACTGTCATCGACTTCTTCAAACATAATGCTGACAGTGCCCACGACTTCTTCAGATGGGTCACGTGCAGCAGTGTCTTCATCGACCTCTTTGGATAGGTGTCCTACAGCAGTGCTGACATCGACAACTAGTACGATGTACTGGTAATGGACATTTGATTAACTCTAGACAGCAACGTATTCCCAAAAGACTAGGATGTGACTAGCCTTCCTTCTGATAAGAAGAGCAAACTATTTCTAATTTTATCTTTCATAACATAAACGGAGATTGCACCGTGTTTTTAAACAGTATTCGATGAAGGAAATAAAAGTCGTCCTGTAATTTTCTATGAAAAGTGCGAGTCATACGGAACTACAGAAGTTGCAATCAACAAACACGCACTGCTAACACGTAAGGTGAAAAACAAAGAAGTTACAACTTGTCATGACAAAGAGAATGAAAATATAGGCTCGAAGACTAGTTTTCACGCTGTGAAAAAAAATGGAAATGGAAAATTTTACAGATGATGAATTGACAATATCTGCAAAGCAAAAGTATAATATGTTGCTGAATATGTCTTTAAGATACATTAATGTATTACAAATTTAAAAAAAAATACTAATACATTCTTTAAAACTAGTTTTCCTTATTTTCGTACACATTATGTCAACTTATCAGATTGTATTAATGTTTTGAATGGAACAGCATCATATTCTGTTTGGATAAGCATTGAAGGCCCAAAGGTTACTCTGCTGCTGGTAGTCACCGGAGGATGTGTCACTGCTAGCATAACTGCTACTAAAATATATAAGCTGTGATTCTTGGTTCGTGGTGCATTAACAAATATATCTTAATTATTTATTTAGTGCAGACTGAACTGATATGAATAATTGTGGGAAAATCTAGCTTATGGAACAGTTTTTGCCTATATAAGAGCACAAAATTGTAACACATTGTGTATCCTTTGTCGATAAACGACCAAGTATGTTTTTCATAATAACTCTTTAATATTGTTTTCCTGTGCACGATTCTCTGAACTTAAATTCCACGGGTCCCTAGGCATCGCATAAGACAGTGTTATCTTCGGACGACAAAAATGAACAGCGCAATTACTATCTTCGCACACGAAGATAGGTACTTACCTTTAGGTTTCGTATGGTGAAAATTCATTCCACTGTAAACGGAAATGTACGTTGTCACTACACATTTGAAGGAATATCGAGCTTAAAATATTACCAGATTCATTTTTAAAAGTAATGCCCTACTGCAAACAATGTAAGCCTTTACACACATAGTCGAAGCAAGTGCTGAGGTTGTATAATATGCATGGCGGCGACACGGTATTAGAAGGATCAGACACCAGGAACACTTCATCATCTTCCTCGCAGTCTTCAGATAATGGTTCTTCGCCATCGTATCCAAGGTTCATTGTGGCTGGGCTGGCTTACTGCTGGACTGTTTGACTGCCTCTGACCACAGACTATGCAAAATACTGGCATATTTCGAAAATAAGTGGTGACTATATATAGCCACTGCTGCTAGAGTCTATACTATATGTTTCTGGAACCAGGTTTCTGAGAAAATTGTCATTTACGAACATATCTTCTTTTTAATAGGGTGTCATCTGCTTTGCAGGAGGTTTGATGGCAAAAACTTGGCTTCACTGAGTAGCTTCTGCCTGTAAATGGGACAGAGTTCGTTCACACACATCCTAGTTATGTAGATTAGTCCAGGATGGTACATGGCGGTTCACAGCACTGTGCAAGTACACGGTACACGATTCAGCATATCTTAATGTCCCTTTGGATAATTCTTTAAACAAATTTTAAAGTATCAAGGGACTTTTCATTAGTATACTCGAAAGTAAAAGCTCGCGTTGAGGTACATAATTAAATAACTAGACCACTTCGTTTAAAATCGTATTTTTCATTTCTTCTAGAGTGCATAAAAAACTATGTATATATGGTTGACAATGGGCTACTGCAAATTTGCTGATATTAAAGTTACTCGAAATTTAAGGTCTTATACAGTCTGGCATGGCTATTGCGTCCCATGAGAAGTTAACATGTACAGGGGTGGACAAAATAAAATGAACACCATGCAATATAATAGATTTTAATGCATGTTGGCAACACTTCTTCCGTGTAAATAATGTGACTCGTATGTATTGCACAGTTTACGTGCCAAATATTTTAGGTTAAATTTCAGTGTATTATACGCTTAGTTCAACGACGGCGAAAACAAGCGATCGGTGAAATGTGTGATCTCTCTGACTTCGAAAGAGGGCAAATGGTTGGTGCTCGGTTAGCAGGAGCGTCTGTGACGAAAACAACTGAATTGTTTAACGTTTCACAAGCAACAGTATCCACAGTATAGACAGGATACACAAAACATGGTAAAACAGCATCGGCGAAGAAGAATAGTGGGCGAAACCCAAAGTTAACTGACAGAGACCGAAGAACATTAAAAAGAATTGTGGCCAGACAACATAAAACTACCGCTGCTAAAGTGACAGCAGAACTCAACACTCACTTGAGTGATACTGTTTTGACAAGAACAGTACTGCGGGAGCTCCACAAAGCTTACATTCATGGAAGGGCTGCAATTGCGAAATCCTTTATAACGGAAGCCAACGCTAAGCTNGGGAGCTCCACAAAGCTTACATTCATGGAAGGGCTGCAATTGCGAAATCCTTTATAACGGAAGCCAACGCTAAGCTGCGAATGAAGTGGTGCCACGATCATAAAACCTGGACACTTGATGATTGGAAGAATGTGGTATGGTCCGATGAATCATCTTTTACATTGTTTACTACAAACGGCTTTTTTTATGTATGGAGAACCCCAAACAGAGCCTACGTTCCGGACTGCCTGCTTCCTACAGTCAAGCATGGGGGAGGTTCCGTTATGATTTGGGCGGCTATATCGTGGTATTCAGCTAGTACTCTCATTCTGACATCACTGGCCAGATTACTGCGAATAAATATCTTGACATCCTCAATGATGAAGTTCTTACTATGACTAGCATATTTCTGCCAAACACTGCCATATTCCAAGATGATAATGCGCCCATACACACAGTCAAAAAGGTTCAGTCTTGGTTTGAGGAGCATCAGAATATTATCAAACAATCGCCAGACCTCAACATAATTGGACTGTTATGGGGAGTTTTAGAGCAGAGAGTGAGGAGCAGATTTCGATCTCCAATATCATTGAAGCTATTGGGAGATATTTTGGTACAAGAATGGGACAACATTCCGTTGGAAACTATTCAGACACTCTACGAATCTATTCTGCGAAAAATTGCAGCTTTTATAAAAACAAATGGTGGCCCACCACCTTATTAATATATAAATATTGTGTATATGTCAGGTGTTCATTTTATTTTGTCCATCCCCTGTAAATCATTTTTACGTTGCTCAACATATGTTACCATGGGATCTACCACACATTATTCCACACTCTGGAATTCCAGGTACACACACCAGTAGTCTTGCTCTGGATTAAACATATCTGATTGCTGGCCGAAGACTCTATGGGTGCAGACTCCAGTTACCAGACACAGTGCAGGTGCAAGCCTGTGGAAATTCTATGCAAGCAGAGATTTTCATTTTATAGTTTTGTCAATGTCAGCTGATCTGCCTATACAACTCAACTCTAGTAACCTAAATAATTTACAAATTTTATTAAGAATTTTATTTTTTACATTATTTATTTCCTTATTATATAAATTATTTCCTCTTTTTGAAATCAAAATATTTACTTAGTTTTTTACCACTACACTTTACATGACTTTTTTTCTGAATTGTTGGTGTACATGACGACAGTAAAATCAGAGGTAAAATTTTTTTTAACTATGTATTTATTATGATCATCAAATTTCTTATTATATCACATACATGTTAAGCAATATTAGTTTCTATTGATAGGCAAAAAAAAGTTTTTTTTATATCCTTTTGATTTTGCTCTTAGGTGTCGACATATTTGTACTTTTTTCGTGCGGTTAAAGGCAAGATCATTTTCTAAGATACAAAATGTTTTATGAAAAATTCTCTGCTGCTTTGTTTACACACACTTACACACTCCATGTGCCTACAAAATAGCGTTGGAAACTATCAATTTACACACACTATGTGGTTATACTCAAAAATACTTTTTAAATATTGTTTTTCATTATGCACTGTCTTTCACCATCCTCAAGCCGTTAGCATGTCTTTACCTCTCACTGCTTGCTACGACAAGTCGTGGTCCGCTGAACATATGGAATCGTGTCAGCATCTTCGTCCGGAAGGAATCTATGCGTCTCGTCATCGCTTTCTTCACTGAAGCTAAGCTCTGTTTTTCTGTCCCTTCGTCGTTTTTCGTAGTCCCTATGCCATATGTCTTCTTTAATGATGATTGTTTCATCCTTCTTCAGCTCCAACAGTTCGTCGGTACTGCATGGTGGGGTTATGTCCGGCCACATGTTGTACACTGTGCAGTTTTCACCATCGCAATGGATTCCGTATGTAAAATACACTTTTGTGTTGCCTATGGCGTGCATGATGCTCGGGTTGTAGGCTGTCACCAGGGTCAGGAATCGAGCAGGAATTATTTAAAACATCACAGGCTTCTATTTTTTTACACAGCGTTCTCATACTCCAGTACTCCACTAGCCGGAACAAGAGGATATCGTTATACACCACAGATATGTATCCTGAGGCTGTTACAAAAGGAATGTTTTCAGTTCTCTGGCCATAAGATGTTGCAATGTCACGGAAGTGCCCTCTTGCGATCTGGACTATTTATTAGCAAATCAAAGCTGTGTCGGATACTGAATGAAATCATGATATTGCCTTGTACTGGACACTCTCCTGGCATTTACGAACCTTTGTTGCAGATTCTATCTTATTTGGTTAACTTCCCTTTCAGGAACGTAAGTTACATGTATTGTCAATACATGCTCGTTTACGCACGAGGAAAGTTCTGTTGGTGTCTGTATTTCATGGTTTTATAAACTTAAATGAACTGATATACGTTGCAATGTGCCTCTTACAACTTCACAGCGACTCTGTAGGTCTTTATACTACCCTGTTTAAGATAAAAGGGAAAAATGGTGGCTAGAGCAGTTCAAATGCAGCACAAATGGATAATGCTGATCGTGCTGAGGTTTTCCTAGGAGACAAGGCTATATTGATTTTCTATCGCCGACAATATCCGACGTGGACTTGGAATATTTAAGCCGTGAAGTTTTTTGGTCTTATGTGTTCTGGAGGATAGAAGGCGTTATATTCTTTCATAATTTCTGATCTTTCTTATTTTGAGAGTAGATTTGATTTTTTGCACGCCCTACTTTGTAAAATAGTGTTAGATTTTAAAAGGGGCAGCTCAATAATCCGAATCGCAACTTCCATCAAACTAAATTGTTATGTTAGACTTTAAACTGCGTTATAAAATAATTATAGTACATATTTATTTACCTTATGAGGCAAAAACCAATAACTCAATCCCAAATGTAATTTAAAGAAAAAACACTTAATTTGGTCATATTATTTTTTTACGTTCTCTTTTTTTTCCTTTAGAATATTTTACACAGCGAAAGAATAATGATGAATAATATTCAGAAAAACATAAAAAATTAAATTTTACAAACACCTAAATTTTATTGTTTTACTTTATTTATTATACTTACAACTCTGTCTGCCAAGTATAAATTATAATAAAAATATTTAAAACTTCACCGCAATATTTTTAAAACATAATTTCTTCGTTTTATAATTTTTCTTTACGTCAATTAAAATATACTTACGTCAACATGGCTGCCTCGTTCTCACTCTCTGCCTACCAAGGCTAAAAACGAGGGCGCTAATGTGGGCGCTCCTCCACACATCTCACCCGCACTGCCTACGGCACACATCATGTATGGCAACAGTGGTCGCAGAAGTTGTACGAAATAATACCAAAATAAATTTTTCTTCTGCCAATTAAATTTCTAGAAATAAAACACTTACCTTCCACTGCTGCGCACAATTTTCCTCCGAGCAGCGCACTCGCGCGTTCTCCTGCTCGAGGCTCTGGTAGACGTCACCGAAAGGAGGGATGGGGGATCGAAGCACACAGTGGCCACAAACAAGTGCAGAAACAGCCATCGTGTGCCGTGTGTGCTCGCCATCAGCCGGTAATCGCCAGCTGGGAGCTGCCACCAGCTTGATGCTCAGCACAAAGAAAGAAGGCTATTTTCCGCTTGAAAATTTCCTTCCTGCGTTGCGTGAAAGCGACAACATTTTCAGTGACGAAAGGCGCACGTAAATATGGAGAAATTGTGACAACCACCACATTGCAAAGCACATAGATAACATTTTTTTGCTATTATTATCATAATGAGTTTAGATTGATAATTAAATATATTAATGGAACATTACTCAATTTTAATGTTTTCCTATTCTTAAACAGTGTCCAATGAAATATTCAAATACGTAGACTCATGATAGTGTCAGCAGAATTTTTTAAATTTCAAATTTCAATAAATATGGTACCGTGTATTGTCCATCCACAATAAGTTCACATTTTTTTGGGAAACAACACAAAAGTTCTACTTTCAGGTAAAGATATCGTATCCTTCCGCTACCTGTAATTGAACACAGTACTATGCGAATTATAACGTTTTAAATGTGAAATGTTTTTTTACATTCCTAGTTGTTCAAAGAATATTTGCATTTTTCATAAATAATAAAGTCTAAATTTTCACAATTTCGGCCTGTAACAGTATTTATATTAACTGTATGATTAATAATGTCTGGATTAATTACAGCTCTCACAGTATTTATTTTATATTTATTAAGAAATTTCTGTTAGTCATAATATAGCCCTAGATATTAATATTTTGTCCCGAATGTGTCAAACGTTTGAAATGCGGGGTTAAGAACTTTTTTATTTAACCTTTTCTTACTGATACTGTTGGGTTATCGTTTTTTAAAGGACAGACTCTATTGAAATACATATTAAATTGAATGACGATCCAGTCCAACTAAAATACAGTAAACTCAAGCACATTACTCCTCACTTATTGTAGGTAAAACGCAACTTCATTTAGCGGCGACAAGCTTAATGCTGGTTCCATAGTACAGCGATGCGTTGCGATGCGATACATGATGACGCGGTGTGATCCTACAAACTATACTAACTGTTTCATAGTTGATTTATGATCTATATGCGATGCACGCCATCCAATATACTGCTTTCTATATAAAAACATTGACGCTGTCACACTCGGATGTTTTGCTTGTAGTATCTAAACATGGCATAAACGCACGTGTCGTCTTCAAAAAGTAACCAAATAGTGGTTCTATTTATTCTCCATGTACATAAATACTTGTTCTTATTCTCCGTCACAGACTTCTGCTCCATCCTGATTGGCTACAGTTCTTCGCAACCCATCGCTTCGCAAAGCATCGCGCTATTGTGGAATCAGCATAAAAATACCAGATATCATGTACACATATAGGTCTGCCGAAATATTTATTCCGTTCTTATTTATTCGTATTGGTCGTTTTAACTAATTTTCTTATTTATTTATAACTTTCTGGCTGTACACAAGCAATTTGAGCAATCTTCTGGTACTGTAGTAAACATTTAATTCTCAGAAACGTAAACACGTTACATAATCTACACAATTGTGTTTCAAACACCTCGAAAAAGCTACAAAGTTCTGATAAACAGACATAACTTTAAAAAAATTAATTCAGTCAAAAAATCGTTAACGGTTAAAACGTATAAATCTAGCACATCCAGTACTTCCTATTCCCCACCCACTCCCCAAAACACACTCTCACACCGGATCGGTGTAAGCGCTTACAGCTACTAAATCCGGTGGCCACAACTACGGCTATTTCGATTTTATAGTTATCACAAGTAAACGATTAGGTGGGTAGGTTATAAAACATATGTACAAACTAATTTAGTAATTTTAAGTATATAAGTAGGAATAAAAACAAACAATTGGTTAAGCAACTCGCCATGTCACCAATTTTGCCAACTTGCAATTACTAACTTCTCCGTCATCACGTATAAATGCAGACCGTAATAAGTAATTTAACATTAAAATCTCGTTTCAATTACGTCACAATTTAAGACATCATTATTTTAACTGTTATTAGAAAGAAATATGCTAAAACTGAAGACATGTTTTCGCTGTCCAGCTTCTAGAGCTACAAAACTTATGGAATCTAAAATATAAAGTGACAAGCCTTACTCGGCATATTAGTTTCTTCCTCGGATAAATAAAGCACAAGGTGTGCTTTGTCTTTGCGCCGTATTTTGCATTAATATTATTATTGGTAAAACTTTATATTTTTCTAACCGTACTACATTAAAATGTAAATATTTCCGTAGGAAACGTTTACTTTACAAATAGCGCACCAAAATATAATTATAACAACTTTTTGCCTGTTGCCAATACGGCGTTTTTCTCCTTGTTTTATAATAAATATTAATAACGCAACAAAAATGAAAACTTATAGACACTATATAATATAACGTATAATTTAATCAAAAATCTAACACTTGGAATTTATGTGTTACTTTTTTGTGGTATGTGATTATATAACAACACTCTTGGGGTGATTTTTCGAAGGTTTTTTTTAACGGAATGATACTGTGAATGGACTATACCAAAACTCGCGCCCACATTAACTCTTGTCGTTTGTTGTGAGGTGAAAGATGTGCCTGGTGTATAAGAGACCTGGGAAAGAGGCATTATTTTATATACATTGTCACCCAGAAGATAGACAGACGC
>NQII01000144.1:0-67500 GCA_002778355.1 Clitarchus hookeri
TACAGAGTCTCGTGTACTACCTTTGATCTAGTCGAGTGCAAGTCGGCAAATTATAGTCGGCTTTGTAACTGGCTGAGGCCAACGTTACACATTGTTTATATTACAAAGTAGTGTGTGACGCGATCGCAGGGAGGACGAGGATATCTGGCGCCGTGCGTCTTCAATCTGAGGGTGACACGCTGCTAGTACAAATGTCGTTAAATTACGGAATAATACAGGTAACAAAAATCTTAAATTTGCCGACACTACGTCTGCTTCAAAAGTGACCGGTGCGCCTCTCCAACACCCCTCCCCCCCTTTCCCAACATTCAGAAAGTGGTGGTGTCCACATTACTTTGGTTTAACCAACGCCGGTAAAAATTAAAATATAAATATGTCCCGCATCATTCTTCCTAGTTTTTTTCTCGCTTGTTGGGGAGAGAGAAAAATAGAGAGAAAGAGAGAGAGAGAGAGAGCATGGTTCATACCCCTTTTCCTGTAGCATTTTACAGTAATGCATGTAATGCATTTCAACATATTTCCTGTCGAGAGGGTTTTTATGGCTTGTTTATCAGTTATTCTCTCTCTCTCTCTCTCTCTCTCTCTCTCTCTCTCTCTTTCTTGTTGGCGTAGTGCCTAGAGCGCTCGTCCCCCACCAAGGCGAGCCGGGATCCATTCTCGGAGGGATATTTCCGAGATTTTCGCATATGGTGATTATGCCAGGCGGCGCCGCTGGTCACCGGTTATTCTCAGGGAGCTCCGTTTCACTCCTCTCTTGCATTCCATCGCTACTCCATACTCATCTCACTTTACTCTCATCGACTTTCAAGACCTTGATGTTTAGAGCCGCCCAAATCTCTCCACTCCACTCCACTCCACTCTCTCCCTACACTCTGTCCCTACCACGGACGTACACTTAAGGCCCACACACTATATCTATAGGCACATAACCAGCACAACACAGTATTATGCACAAGATTTAAACTGCATGTAATCCAATATGACAGTTCACAATCGCGCAAAGCGATAAGAACATACCTAAGCTGAGAATTAGTAAAAAGAAAGGTTCAACTCGGTTTAACTTTCCTTAATACTATTGCTGTGCGTCTTTGTACAGCCAATCAGAAACCTAGAATTCTGTTCTACATTGTAAAGTGGAAAACTGGTCTGTGAAATAAGAAAAAACGAGTACTAACTACAGCTTTCATGGAATGACTCTTTTTCAGTTTGTAGAATGTTGCCAATTTGAATTTGCGGGAGATCTAAATTGATATTTGGCTTATATATTTTCGTCAGAAATGGATGAGATTAATAGTTTGACTGAAACAACGTTAATTGTTGCAGTTTACTTACGATTTTGATTATAACATGTTACCAACTTAAGCAACAGAATTTTTTCAAGTAGCATAGTTGAAAAAACGAACAAACGGGCGTTGTAAGTGTTGTGTCAATTGTAGCCAGGTCGCTATGCTTGCGTTGTGATATGTTTGTTCATATCATCATAACCGCGCTTGTGAAATGCTTATGTCAATTGTGCCTGGGTCTTTAACACTAAGATGAGGGCAGGTTAGGAAAAAAAGTACATATAATCACGGTTTATTCACACTTTTCGAATCAAACTTTCGGAAAATCACCCCATGTACGACGCGTTAAATTTTTTTTTCTAAATATGCCATGTACCACAGACGTTTTATGATTTTGTTAACACAAAGGTACCGTACTTTTTTTTTATGGAACGTTTGCTCATATTTAATCCATAAATTATAATATTTCACTTATTATGAATATAAATAAAGCCAGAGATAAAATAGGTGTATTGGTACTACCTAGTAATAAATGTTCCTTATCGGAATATTATTACATTGAGTGCGCACGAATGCGGCGCGTCGTCCCGTTGGTGTAATTTTGGTATAGTTAGCATTGGGCTGAGGAATATCCTGCGAGTACTACTATACCTGGCATGAGGAAGGAGAGGCCGGGGGCAGCGGTGCCAGGCGACCGAGTCGCCCGGCTGCAGGTTCCTGGCGACGCAGTTGAGCTCCACCTGGCTGCCCGCCTTGTAGTAGCGGTCCTCGTCGACTGCGCGGCCCAGGTCGTCCACTATCGCGAGCTCCGGGGCTGCCACACACACACACACACACACACACCTGCTGACCACACCACGCTTCCTCCCTTCTTATACTTACAATAAATGCATTCTCATAGTATATTTGTACGGAATATCGTTAAACTTGTACACACGTGTGTACTGTTTCCTCGAATATAAACGGGGACACGGGGGCTGAGCGGTTTCACTACTAACCTCCCGCCAAGGCGAACAGGGCTCAATCTCTGGCCGAGCAATCCCGGATTTTCACAAGTGGAATTGTGCCGAACAATGCCGCTGGTCGGTGGGTTTTCGCGGAGATATCCCGTTTCCCCTGCCCTTTCATTCCGGTGCTCCTACATTCTCACCTCATTTCACCGTCATCTGCTCTCCAAGACCTCGTTTTAAGAGCAGCCCAAATCACAACTCAACTCAACTCGAATAAAGAAATATATACCGCGTAGTTTTTGCATCATAGCATGTCAACTTTTGTGTTTTTAGGGCGTAAAAGTAAAATAAAGCAAAAAGCAAAAAAAAATTACAGAATATTTAACATGGAGATTGAAAAGGTCATGTTTTATTTCATTTTAAGGTATGCTTAGCAAAAATTACTTTACAAAAATTAACAACTGCTACAAATGAGAAATATGCAAACATTTTCTTATTTTAAGAAATTTAAAAAAAATGCAAAAAAATTTTATAACGTGATTATAAATTTTTCTTAACGCATAACTTATTTTGACTTAAATTAATTCATTTCAATAAATGAATTAGAATTTATTATTTATGCGTCCAAATAACACAAAAATTGTGATTTTGATAAGCCATTATTAACTAATTATATAGTATATTTTTTACACGAGAAACTAATTCTTGTAAGTGATGGCCACAAGTTGAACAGTATTACGTATAAATATAAAGTAATAACATTTTGGTGACCAGCAGCCTACCTGGCGCTTGAAATACGTTTCAGTATGCTTGAAATACACGTTTCTCTGCGAAACTATTAACCGGGCGTCCTATGTGCTGATCTACGGAAACAATACACACATCAGAAGAGGGCTGCTGAGTGCTTTCAAGAAGTCGCGCACATTAGAAACGCCATTTAACAGCACTCAAAAAAAGGCTAGATAAGCCTGTTTCAAAGCGCTGTTGTAACGTCTGGAAAAATTATTGCATTTTTATTATTGTTTTCTTCGTCAGAATTAGGATTACGGACAATAATTTTATTTAGAGGTTAATGTTTATGTTGACACTGCAACGTTATAACGTAATTTATTTTATATAAATTAGGAATTTTGTTTTGAATGTTAAAACGGTAATTTCTGTTGTGTTAAGTATTGAATAATTTTTTTTAAATGTGTAGTATTTAATAAGAAAATGTTTATCTTTTTTTAAAAGAAGTTGGCTGCATTTCGTCATGTTGCTATGGACACCAATAGCTGGTAACACTAATTCCGGTGCGAGCTACACTGATTTTCAAATTTAATTGTTATACCATTTTTATGTTTTGTTATATTACGGCCAAGAAGAGGAGCCATGGTAAGAATTAAATATAACGCTTAAATTACTTTACGAGCCCGGTATTAAATACAGGCCGCCCGATGTGGCAGAAGACATGCCGCGGATTCTGGCACGAAGAGGGTCTGTACGGAGTACGGCCGAGTATTTCTTTTATTTTAGTTATTAGAGATTCGACGCACGAATAAGTTATTTAATGCCAAATACTTTATAAGGCGTTTTAAGCCCCGAGAGCTTTATTTACGCAAGTGAAGAAGAGATGTAGAAATTATATTTAATTTTTTTTGCCTGGATTTGTCTGAAGTTTTTTCTACGGTGTTCGTCAATCTACGTCAGCAATATGATTTACGCCAGATAAGTGAGAAAACCAGTTGAGCAGAGTCTGAGCTATTTTTATTTACGTTGTTGTACATTTAATTTGAATTGGCATAATTTTTAACACTAAAGCCCCGAGACAGCTTTTTTTTCCTACTTTACAGGTTTAATTTTTTTACTAAACTTTCAACATGAACTTATTCAATCCCATTTAATAATTTTTTAGCAAGTTAAGCTAGTGCTGTCAGATAACTGAAAAACTCATAAAGTATTCGTATGAAATATTGCTATCTGGAACTTAATTGGGTTTTGAGAAATGATTGTTTGTAATGGTACATTATTAGTCAACTACCTCTGAAATACTATTTTTTTTTTCAATTAAATAACTTAGTCGTTGCTGTTCTTATTATTTCTGACAAAGTAATCTCAGTAAGATTTTATTTTATGAGTTGTTTTTTGTCCGTATTATCCAGTTGTGAGCTGTGAATTCAAACATGTGAGTTTGGGTTCCTACCAGTATCTCATGATACATCAATTTTNTATTATCCAGTTGTGAGCTGTGAATTCAAACATGTGAGTTTGGGTTCCTACCAGTATCTCATGATACATCAATTTTTATATTGTGTGTGTTTGTGTTATGTTAGGTCTGGTGTTAAGAAGTCTGGCAATAAATACATTCACAAGCGCATCATACTGCATCTAAAAATATACGCGTCAGATACGCAAAACTATCCACGGGTCGTGCGTTGAACCTTCCTGCAGTCTTTCCACCAATAAAAGAAGTGTCGCCGCTGAAAGTCCTACAGGTATACACGCATGCGACCAGAACACTGCGCGCCAGTTGAGAGACTTGCGCTTAGCGGCAATAGGGCATTTGATGCGCGTGGCAGTGTCGCCCTTATCGCTCCCGCGCTTCTCGGACTCAAACGCGGAAAAAAGCTCCAGTTCGACGGGAGCCTTAAGGCGATAGTCTACTTGGAGCTGTTTGCTGCGTTCAAAACTCGTAGGCGAGGTAGCAATAAGAGCGGCACTGCCACGCATATCAAGTGTGCCATCGAAAAGCCATTTTTAACGATGCTGAAGGGCTCCATAATAATATTTATAAAATGCGCGATACGTTGAAAGTACCATTATGTCCTCGCCTGAGGTATATTTTTCTTTTCGTATGTAAACATATTAAATGCGCATTTAATAGTTTTTCCATCATGTTGTAACACAGTTCAGGCGCCAGGTAGGCGACAGCATTAATGTGGAAAGATCTTATTTATCTTGTATTTTATAATTGCTATTCATGGTAAAGTGACACTCCTGCAATCAACCTTTACAAAAAAGCCATTGCTCCTATCTGCATATATTTTAGCGGGCTCAGTGAGTGGCATGTGANCCTGCAATCAACCTTTACAAAAAAGCCATTGCTCCTATCTGCATATATTTTAGCGGGCTCAGTGAGTGGCATGTGCCCAGTAAGGTTGGCAACGACAGAGGGGAATTAGTTCCATGTCTTAACGCTGAATTAAAAGTGTTCGGTAAACATCTGTAAAAATGGAAATCATTTTTGTTTACTTTCTCTTTTTCTAATGCATACAAGTGTAAGAAAGAGCAAGTTTGTAAAATATGTACTTTTCTAATAATTTCAACATTTCTCGTCATCGATGCATGAATAAAGTGTTTTGGTCCATAACAATATTAATTTTACATACATTCGAAGAATACACAATGTGCATACAAGTTGATGTTAGGCAGGGCTTTCAAAAGTGCTCAGNTTAATTTTACATACATTCGAAGAATACACAATGTGCATACAAGTTGATGTTAGGCAGGGCTTTCAAAAGTGCTCAGTTTACCATGAACAGCCTATGAAAATCTTTGCAACAAATCACCACGACCGAACATAAGTAGTCAAAGCACACATGGCCACACAGTAGATAATTATCCAGAGGTGAAACATCAGCTTATCTAGCAAACTCCGGCCGCACACACCAGCAAAATGGCGCAACTGGCCAGCAGCGTGTCGCAACGCTATTCGCCAATCAGCGCCTGGTAACTTACTCGTCAGCCGGCTGCCCAACCAGTAGGCTATCTTCCTCAACATGCAGTAGTAAACCAGACAAGGCCAGTATAATCTATTCGTGATATCTTCACACTTTTTGAAACAAACCTTTGGAATATCACTCCATCTATGCCATGTTTGGTTGTTTCCTAAATATCTCGCGTATCACAAGTGTCTTATAATTTTGTTAAAATAAAAATACCTTTTTTTTGGTTACATTTAACTTTTATTAATATTTTATTTATAAATTATAGTATTTATTTTATTATTAATATGAATAAGAACAGGGAGATAATAGGTATGTTGGTAATGCCTAGTAATAAATAGTCCTTATAATACATTTTATTGCACAGAGCGTGCACAAATGTGGTGCACTGTACATTTGGCGTAAATTTCTAGACTTAGTTAAGTTATATTTGCTGACGCGAAGGAAAATCCTGGACATAGAACTTTAGCAGGGCTTCAGAAAAGTCTGAAGTAACCGTTAATAGACAATACCCAGAACTCACACTAACAATCAGCAAATCACTATCAAAGTAACCTCCACGCCATTTAGCCACTGTGCACTATTTACTATGCAGCATGGCTGACACATCTCTGTTGTGGTGCGGATCAGTAAGTTTATTATTATTATTTTTAGAATGTGACTATTGCATAAAAGCTCAGGGTCCAGTAAAACTCACCAAGAAACTTTACGACCCATTTACTACTAAAGTTTCAGCAGTGCAAACAATAAAATGTACCAAGACAACATGGATGAGAAGCGCTTGCATTTCTTACGACTATAATCAGTACACACTCGTTACTCACGAAAACCCACAACTACAGTATTGCTTTCCTCGCATAAAAGTATATAAATATAGTGTGACCACAACTGTTAATGACTTCGTCGGTGATACCATAAAATTTAATATTAATAATACTTTGTTACAATACCTGAGCATATGATCCAGGATTGTTGCAATCCTGGATCATATGTTCTTTTAATTTAAGAGTCAAAGCGCACTTAGCCAAAACCAAATTCAAATTTGCTGCTTCTCTGCTGTTCGCACATATTTGGACAGCTATCAGTGACAATCTTAAATATGGTTATACAACACAAAATTTATATTCAACTCTCACGATGATAAATATATAAACCACTGGTTACCACAGCAAAATTGGATAAAAGGTTTCTTACAAATATAGATAACTAACGCATAAATTAAAATTACATTTACTCTTAAATGCAGCATAACCTCACAAAACCCTTTAACTCGCGTAGATAATTATCCATGCTCACACAGCAAACCATAGTGGATCTTCCCTTCATCCATGAGTGCCATTAATAATTCATGTACTACAATTTGCATTTACAAATCCTAGAGCACAACCGTTCTCTCTACTAAGTCGGAGCCGCAGTTCAAACATTGACACCACCAGAGGGACACTCAAAAAGACACATCTCCTTATAGGAGAGTTTGACGAAATGATTCTACAAGGCTCTCCCGGTCAAAAGTNGACACTCAAAAAGACACATCTCCTTATAGGAGAGTTTGACGAAATGATTCTACAAGGCTCTCCCGGTCAAAAGTACAAGTCGAATCTGTTTTTGCGACGGTAATCATATGCTCAATTGTGTATATCAAAGAAGACAATTTATCGATATTAATTTGATGGACTTCACATACTTCAGCGGGCGGTACCTCTTCAGGTAATGGAGCACGAAAAGGTAAAGAGATATTGTCGGCAGCATCCGGTTTGAATTGAGCATAATACTCGCGAACATTAAAGGAAGGCGTAACAATGTTGGAAGTCGCCGAAGGTATTACCTTATGGTAAATATTATGTTTAGAGGCTTTTTTGAAAAACACAAAAAAATTTCAAAATAATATATATTTCTACTCTACTAATCACGTAGAACACGAATATACTAGGGCAATAGCTTTAAAATAAGTACAACACATAAAAAAAATTGAACAAAATTGCGAAATGAGCAGTATAGCCAGTTTGTTTAGACCAACAAAAGTTGCATTAATGGGTTCTGCACAGCTTACCTTCTTCATATTCAAGAGGGAGTAATGTTAAAATAAGAAGAACACAATTAAAAAACTTGTGAAATATGTTTGTTTACGTCTATTAACGTCAGAGGAATTATACCAGCCTCCTACCTAGGTGAGTCAATTGACATTCTTTTGGTGTGTTTTACGGTTCCTTCAAATCCCTATAATCCTACATTCATAGTTTAGTGTAAAACCCTACTATCCTAGGTTCGCGTAAAACCGTACAATCCTAGGTTAGTTTAAAAATGTAAAATAGTGATTCACATATCCTGGAGGTGGGCACATATAACGAAATTAGTCGGACGTTAATGCCCCTAGTATATTCGTGTTCTGCATCATTAGTAGAGTGGAAATATACCATTTTCCGTGAATTATTTTTATTTTTACAGAAAAGCCCCTAAACTTAATAATTACCTGCCTTATAACAAACAGTAGATCCATTGGACCTCACAGTGTCCATTTGGGAGTGTCGCAGGGAGCTTTGTGTTGCCAAAGAATACGAAGTCGGGAAGGCCTGAGGCGCTGATGGGGGAGGGAGAACTGATGGTGTGGGCAGAGGCGGATATTGAGCCAATGAGGTGAGTAGGGACATAATTGGTTGCAAAAGTGGTTGTTGTTGTACCAGACGGACCCTGAAATACGGTTGAACTTTGGTTTTAGCATCAGCATAAGGCATGTTGTAGTATGCCATGACACGTTTTACCTCTCTTTCCATTACCCAAACAGGGCATTTAACCCTGTCATGTGCCATGTGTTGACCAGAGCAATTCATACATACTGGGGTATCTGCAGTAGTACATTCTGATATAACGTGAGGTTGAGAACAGGCAGGACAACGAACATTCTTTGCGCGGCGGTGTTTCTGTTTATGCCCGAAGCGAAAACACCAGTAACACTGTAGCACAGATTGTACCCGAAGTGTAACTTTAAAGATCTCTTTATATATGATAATTTCAGAAGGTAAATGTTGCCCTTCAAAGGTAAGGCTTACCAGTCGGATAGGTACTCGTTCTGATAAAGTTCCATTAACCACATGTTTGGATAACCACTCAATAGATAAAATCTTATAATCGCATTCTAAACCTTCACGAATGTCATCTGTCGACATATCGAGAGGAATGCCATATATCAAACCTTGGCGTTGCACAAGACTAGTAGGGATATTTACCGACACATTCAATTTAGTTGGTAGTTCTGAAGACATAAACTGATTGGCTGCAATACCAGAAATAAATGTAATTTTCAATTTCGATAGGCCTGCTCGTTGTATGTGTAAAATATCTCGGTTGGGATGGAGTTTGCGACCTAATGAAATTGGGTGTAGATTGCCAATATTCGTATCCCGAGGATAGCATAATTGGGGAGGTCTAACCTGTCTCGCAGTATTTAGTGACTCCATCGAAGAGCCATCATGCCCTATACGATTACTGTTTGCGTGACGACTATCATTTTGGGCTTGCCCAACTGACAATTTTCTCTTATTTGCAGTATGTTCATCTACATCCATCGCTTACCTGCGGTCAATATTTATAGATCACTAAAACGAATTCGACCACATTACCACCACCTAATTCCTTCATACCACCCACAGCAATCCACAAATCACTCATCACTCCGCGACTACTCACAAACGAATGACACGAGTCACGACATACTGACAGCTCGATCACGACTCTGCGTCAGCGCTCCAGGCTAAGAGTATCGCCTGCAAAGATAGCACACACTATCACCTTATGCCGAATCAGGGCGCGCGCTACGCCGTTCGCAGCGCTTGGCATGTGCACATAGGTGTCAATTATAACACACAATTGTGTCGTGCATCCACAGGCATGGCACATGGCATTTAACAATATTTAACAGAATGTGTGAAATTCTAATTGTTTCAGTTATATCCGTATTTTCCATGTTGGACAAAATAATTAAATAATAAGGGAACCTTCGGTTACAGATAAGGATGGGAAAAGAGTAACGGGAAAAATTATTAAGAAGTTTTGTGAGCTTTTACTAATAGATTTTTATTTATTAAATCTAGAAGTTAAGTTGTGGCGGAATAAACGTAAATCTAAGATGGCGGGTATCTCGCCACCTTAAGAGTGCCGCTAACCCAAACCTATTTTATTTTACTTGCAACCAATACTTAGTAGAAGCATATCTTTTTTTGCATAATGTTATCTCTAAATAACATTTTTGGTGTTGTTTGGGACGTACAAGTAAAAATGAGTAATTTACTCACAGAAATGAGAAAATTGCAATAAAATAAAATACGATAAGCTAATTCAATAAATCATTAAAATCACATTATGTAATGTTTTAACAAAAACCTACATTTATACGGAATACCGTTAAATTTGTTCACATTTTAATGCGAGGAAATTTACTTCGAAGTGCAAATGATGGAAACGAAAACACTGACTGACATGTTGTGACCCATAAACTATGCGACTAAGATTTTGTATTTAAGAGTTTAAAAAAAAAATTTTCAACGCAACTTTCTCAGAGAACGCTGATATCTTAAGAAATTTTGAAAAATTTCTCTCACTTATAATTTTATTTTGTAAAATGCAATATTTAATGCTAAATTCTAAATAAAATATGAAACAAAATTTGATCTGAGCTACTCGGCCAAAGTGACTGCAGTTAGATGAGAAATATTTTTCAAATTATATAGGATGTAATGGGTACATACATATATGATATTTTCAAGCTTTACAGCTTTCCTTTGCTTAAAATTATTCCATTCGGATGGTTGTTGCATTCTAAAGCATACTGTATTTATCATATTTGTAAGAAAGTTTACACAGAAATATCTCGAGTTGTAAATACGTGGGAAGGCAATCACATGAACCGACTAACATAAAGCCAAGCTAATACATGCCAGCACTGTACCAAGCTGATTTTGTTGACGCAAAAAACTCTAGGTATCAGACATACTTGGAAAATAGTTTTGTACTAAATACTTAGATATGATTTCGGGACAACTAAATAATTATTCGGCTCAACAAATTACTTTTAAATTTGTTTCGAAGAAACGAATTCATGTCTGGAGCAACAATAGGTTAGTTGAATGAACAAAATGTTGTTAATTGTAAACAAGTACCTTTCAAATAAATATATGTGGTATATTAAAGCAAATACTTACCTTGGTGTACTGGGCGTACAAGGTAGCTCGCAGGCGATGACAAGGGTATTAATTCAGTTTCTCGGGAAATATGTTTACGATTTTTTGTTTACATGCATGACGTATGTATTTATAGCAACATATTTGATGAGCATGTTGATCATATACAAAATGTGTTAAGAGGTTTCGAGAGAAGCGGATTTTATGGTTAGTTCAAATAAAATTATTTGGGGAGACCAACATGCTAGTTATAGGGGGTTCATTATAAATTAAGTTAATTTAAGGACAGACCCAGAGAAAATTAAGTAAATTAAGAAATTTTCCGATTCCTAAAAAAGGAAATTGTCGGTAAACAATTTTGTTACATATGGTTGCCATTGTTGGTAAATGTATTCAAAGTATCTTATACTGAGCCTTTAAATTTGTTAAAAATAAATAATGATGAGTTTGTGTGGGGACCTCATTAACAACATTCCTTTCAAATTTTAGAAGTTTAATTAAAACTTCCGCTTGTATTACAGTTAACGAACTTTGAGAAGAAATTTTATTTACATAGTAATGCAAGTTCAGTTGTGTTAGGAGCAGTTCTAAGTCAAAATATACGCTTATTAGTTATTTTGTTCCCATAAATTACTGACTGTAGATGAACGTATACAATTAAATAAAAGGAATGTTTAGGTTGTATTTGGGATATGAAGCACTTTGCCAATTACTTCGATTACGCAACTTTTGAACTGTTTACAGATAATCAGGCGTAGGTTGGCTTTTGTAGTCGAGAAAGTCTGTCGGTCATCTGGCGCATTAGTTAGTACGGTGAGCTCGGTTAAAATGTGAAATTAATCATGCGAAGGGAAATTAAAATGCTCTACCTGGTGTATGGCCCCATACGTTTTGTTGAGATGAATTTAAGCAAAAAGGATTAAATGTAGTGAGTAAAACAAGTTCAGTAAATAGTGTAGTCCATGCAATTTTCCAGGACAGTTTGGGGGATATAGATCAATTAAATAACTTACAAAATTTTCCGAAAACCTTTGTTGATTCAAAAGAACATCAGCGATAATATGCAGTATGTAAACAAATTACTTCTGATATAGCAGCAACTGGGTATGCGTCACATAAAAGATTTTTAGCTGAGTGGAAAAAAGAAGGAAAATTTCGCACTTTTATACCAGAGAACTTACAAATATTATCATTAATATTTTTTGACATATGTAGTCGGAGACTGGACTATTTCACGTATTTTTGAGAAAAATACTTGCCCTGGTGTTGGGAAAAATATTGAGCACGGGTTAAGAATTTCGGCACGTTAACAAGCAAAATTTAAAAATAAAGGCAGGAAGTGAAATATGCGGTCTCTATGGACACTTTTCCATTTGAGTGGCTGGATTTAGATGCAGTAGGTTCTTTGTCTCGTAACACGTCGGATAATGTTTATGTTTTAGTTGCACCGGACAGTATTAGTATTTTTTTATCCTTTCCCTTCGTTCAATCAAGGCAGCTGAAATACCCTCTGTATGTAAGGTCATCATGCAGGTGTTATTTGTTTTTGACTGTCCAGCTTTTGTTGTCACGGACACCAATACGCATTTTCAATCAAATGAGTTCGCCATTTGATGTTTTTATGGGCGTAAATGGTGCAAACTTTGAGGAAACGGCTTTTTCACCCATTTTTCAATACGTGGTCTACTACTATTATGTGAAGAATTTTAGGATTAGACTGACTCAGCCAGAAATTTGGAAAGAAGTGATATAACTAAAAATTATTTTTCTTACATACGCCATTGTTTGAAGTAATTTTTCATTTAATTTACCTTACCCCCATTGCCAGTAAAATTGGAAGAAAATACTATTTATTTTGTTTGTAATTTGTTTGTATATCATAATAAAATGGAAGAAAAAATTAATGCCTTTTCGAGTTTACAGAAAGGTGATAATTTAATGGTTCAAACCACCCACCATCTGAGTTCTTAAGGAGATTATTTTAGTACTGGATAACACCTTAGCCCCCCACAGCACACGAGCCGATAAAATCGGATCCGTTTTCCGATTCCATTGTCGGAGGCGATGTATAAGCGCACATAATCCAATCCAACAGAAATGACGGACCGGCTTGGTTTCCGGTGTAATTGTCAGTTTCTGCAGCCCAACAAATAAATTGGCCGGACATACGTATTGGATAATGAAATGTATGCGTAAGCGCACCATTTCTAATCATTATCCTTTTTGCCGTCTGTTGTTGCCGGTAGCTCTGCATGAAAAAACATCTCTTCGAAACAGAATGCTTCATTTTAAAAAACAGTAACGAATTTAGACTCGACGATAGTACAAGTGGACTGAAGACAATCTATTTAAAGAAAGTCGAAAGTCGAAGTACTTGTTGGAAATAAGTTGGAAAGGTGTTCCTGAATACGCAGTCTTTCATAGATGTTGCAGAAAGCACTATATATATATATATATATATATATATATATATATATATATAACAAACTTACATAATCGAGTGCACCCAGTACTTCTGCTTTCGTCGTAATCATTTTACTTTGCAAGTAGCAGAAGCAAAGTAGGAATAATAACCGGCTAGGCATAGGACGCGTGATTATTCGGTTGCCAACCTCAGCCTGGAGGAAAAGCTGGCAACACAAGCAATTATATTTACGATTCATATGGTGAGGAGCCGGGATGTTAGCGCTCCCGTCCAATCCGATGTCTTCAAAATACGGAACAGAAGCGGAGCGTGTGCTGTACCCATACGACTCCGACGACATTGGGATCGGATAGTAGTCTGACGGTTATCGGCTCATGTGCGACGGGCCTAAGTAGAGAGGACCTTTTAAGATGATTAGATTTTAAACACCTGTTACATTGTTACTGTAGTAGAGGATCCATAGATTCCGGGCAGAAAATTAAATGGGCATGCCATTCATTGTAAAATAATGTTATGGTAACATAGAGTAATTTTCCTGCCCTTCTCCAGGTTCAGCATTATTTGGATGTAGAAAAAATTGTTGAAGTATCCTATAACATTCTTGTGTATAGTTACAAAGAGTATGGTGAGACAGTGGTGAGAGTGGTGAGACATATCCTGCAAGAGAATCCGTTGGCGTCGTAATGGCCGAGAGTGCGTTGTTCTGCCAAGTGCGTTTCTACTAACTGCGATAGCGCTGCTGACATGCGCGCTCGACGGGTGCTCACTTCTCACCCTCACCTCTCTTCTCCTTCTTTCTGGGCATGTGTGACGTGTCGTGAAGGCGGTTTCAAGATATGTGCGGTGTGACGTCACACTACTATTTAAACTTTGTTTCATGAATTATTCAAAACCTTCAGGATGGATTTTTGATGGATCTGTCGGGGACTTCTGAACATTTATTTTCGTGTTTACAGGAGTTAAGGATTTTGTATGGAGGAGAATACTGGGGACAGTCAGAGAGTCGCAAATTCATGTATGAACAACACTTTAAATTTATGTGTCCGAAGAACGGAGACCATTTGTAACGCCTTAAAAAAAAAGATTTCAAATTATAGTTTTGTGAAAAAAAAACTTAAATCTAATTTTATTGTAGTACAAAGTTGAATCGGAATCAGTAAGTATTGGTTATCAGTTTTGAGATAAGCTTTTAAAGTAGCTACCATGCAGTGTTAATTATTTGATAATGTTTGTATAATATAAGGTTTGTTGTATTCAATATTTTATATTATATGAATTTTTTGGGCGGAATAAAGAGAAAACACATACCTGAAAGCCCAGTATAATACATGTTGGTAGGTGGAATATTATTCCGTTTCTCATACCTCGCCACAAAAATTCACATTTTCATAATTTGTTAACCCAATCGACTATAAATTAAGTTTCATATTTGAGGGGAAGAAATAAAAACTAATATTTATGGGGTATGATACTAAATGGTAGTTACTGTGATGGATACGACAGACTGATCGGAGTGCTGAGTTTTTCATGTACTGTGTAAAATATTTCTCACCACACTAGTATAAGTGCTTTTAGTGAAGTTCGTTGTTATTTATATCATAATATTACGAAATATTAACTCATCCAACATTAATTACGACTGTGAATATATTTGCAGACGTATAAAAATTCTGCTGAAATAGTCTACAACTTATTGCACAAATACCTGATATATCCGTTTCATTACACACTTACAGTACGCACAATGAAATGGCGGGCGTTGCTATTACATTACGAATTACGAAAATAATTACCACGAAACCCATTTAGTGACACAAATTGATCTAAATAATTACAGCATACTGAGACGGCAATGGTTATCTATGACTCGATGCAAGCTTCACTAAAATGCGTCCGCACATAGTATGTTTAATACACAAAACTTTGGGGTAAAATTTTGTTTATTGTCCTTCATCCGAAAATATCACTTTTAGCTTATAAAATTTAAATGCCTTCACTGAATTGGGCGTAATTTCATCATAATCATAACAATACAATACCTAACTGATGCAAATGTATTTCACGTAACATGCACCCACATATTTAAAACAGAATATGATCCCTCATATTACCTACGTTTAAGGTGAGTCGTGGTAAGAGGAAGAAAGTAAGTTTTTTTATATCGGCTCGTACAATTTATGGACTGTGTTAACAAGTCAATAACACTACAAGAATATTTCACTTACTGTATACAGCAATTTTTGGTGTTGCTGTTTTGAAACAAGTGACTTACGTACGGAGATATCGACTTGTAAACTGTAATCTGGTCAAGCACATAAAAATACACGCATTAACTGAAGTTCTCAAAATTAGAGTACACGTCTAAAATACCACAAAAATACACTTAACCGAAGTTTCTTCGTGTTTACTCAGTTTTAAAGTCAACAACGTCTTAACATTAATTTACACACAGCTTACACATCGTCATAATATGTGAAATGTTATGAATTTCAGGGTCAATAAAGTGCAACCAAATTCAGAAAAAGAAAGAAGTAACAGAAACTGCCACTTTTGTAAGAACAGATATAAAAATGCTTTATTAATTACGTTAGTGAATTATTTATTTTAGGAGTTACGAACTGCCGCTTAAAATCACATTTCTAATGAAACACGGTTTTATTGACAGGACACGTGAACGCACCAGGGAAAAAGTAACCAAAAAAGTGGACCAGCAATATGAACGATGCATCAGTCAAGAGACGTTGAGAAATAGTTAAAAACATAAATTTCGCTCCCGGATTTTCCCATGTGCGAATCATGCCGGACGACGCCGTTGGTCGATGGGATTTCTCGGGGATCTCCGGTTTCCCCTACTCTTTCATTTCCGGCGCTGCTCCTTACTCACCTCGCTTCACCCTTATCGGTTCTCAAGACCTCGATGTTGAGAGCCGCCCAAAACTCTTCACTCACTCACTTTACTCCAACTTACAGTTACGGGAAATAAATATATTTCAAATGTTTATTGGAGAAGTGTCCACTTTACTGCGACTATCATATCCCTGAACCATAACGGTATCTGCAAATATGTCAAGCCGGGACCTTAAAGGATGTTTGGTTGGAGGTGTCGTGACGACCATGCCAAGTGGTTGAGTCCTCGAGAGTCACGGTAAAAGAATTTACAAGAAATGCGTGTGAAATCCCATGATCATCTGCGACCCTTGATTTCTGGCAGTTCGACTACGGAGAGGACGTGCAGACATAGACAACGGCAGACGAAACAGTAAAATGGAGCGATAAAACGGAGTATATTTTGATACGCTGCATGGCAGACGGCTTTGTGGCGGCAGTATGAGAGGGGCGTGGCTGAGGGCGCTCGGAGGAACGAAGTGAAGCAGTTGTCGGAGTTTATCCCCGGAGATACGCAAACACGCAAAGAGAATTTACCCCCCTCCTCCCCGGAACAAGACATACACCCCCTCCTCCCTGGACACCCCCTCCCCGTGCTGCACTAACACCGTCGTCGGAGGCCTCTGCTAATATTGGACTTGAAAGGGACAGGGAGGGTGGTACGGGACTTACCGGCTGGCGAACATGGGGTGGGAATAAAGGGCGAAAGGAAGGAAGGCAGATGGGGTTATCCAGGCGGCAGTGAGGCGTGCTCGTGTATGTGTGTCGGGTTCATTACCGGCCGAGGGCAGGACTCCCCCTCCCTCCACAAGACTGTCACACACCACACATCCTCTTACCGGTCGACTGTACCGAGTACTCGCCGTCTTCCAGGCGCGCTGCTTGCTTACTAAACACCACTCCGACCTCGCCCGTGTACTCGCTGACTTACTAATTAGCATGCTTCATTACGTTCACTCCATCCTCCCTCGCAGGGCCACAACTCCCAAAGGACACACTCACTCACGAGAGCAGCGATGGAGAAGCTAAGTTGCGGTTCAGCTGTTGCAGCCTCCGTGTGTTCCATTCCAACGCATTTACTGCCTATAAAGAAGAAAACACTTGAAGAAATATGCCACATACTTGCGATGAAAATAATACGCAAATGTTTACATATTTGAACGAAACAAGCAATTAATGGCAATTAATGTCGACCACTTCTTGACTGAGTGACTATCATAAACCCCGCTTAATGATTTACTCAAACTGAGAAAAACCCCCAAATCACTGCACACGCCCATCCATGAAATAAAATGTCATATGTTCCAGCCACAGCATTAGTTCGTATTCACCAATCAAATGTTAATTTTCTGTTTATCTTGACTGCCAGGTTGAACTTGGCGTCTACAGCGCCTTCTGCCACTGACTTTCCTGCACCTTAGTTAGGGTCACGCGATCCTTGTCTGGTTCTGCGTGTTACTATTTCAGTGCACGCGTAAGCTCCCTTCCATAATGAGCAGCCGGCAGTTGGATGCGTGCAAACTTTCAAACGGAGCAAACCATGTAGTCCGCTGTCCAGCAGTCAGCGACGGTCTATCTTTCAATCTTGATGTTGGACTGGAGGCTATTCGACTGCAAGTTGCCAATAGACTGTCATTACATGTCACTCTTGTAACGTCTTTCCAAGTCTAGACCAAAAAATATAGTGAAGAAAAATAGTAAACTTAATAGTCTACATAGCGATTATTAAAATTATAAAAAAAAACATATGAACTTATAAATCATAAGTTTGACATTACTGTGAATAAAGTTTCATTATATCCGTTAAACGAATTTGATATAAAACAGTTAGGTTAATACAACTCCGCTAATATGTATTCAGTAGGTCAAATTGATGAATATTCAAGAAGTTCAAACTACGGCAAAATATTTGCTGCCCACTTTACATTAGGATTTACGATAGCATTATTCATTTATACAATTTTGTGTAATAAAGATATTTTTATTTCCAAAATTCATTGACCACTGGCTCTGTTTATACTAATAGCCGGCTGCTGGCTGCGAACTGTCCACTGACCATTGTGGAGAGTACTGAGACCTATTTGCAACGGCAGGCAAAGCCAGCTGGTGACCTTGACATATATTTGTTTCTTTTACTGCAACCAATAAAGCTCTTTGTTTACTGTTTTCAGAAGTTTTCTTCTGAGATTCTACACTCTACTCCAAGCAGGTAACGTCAATAAGAGCAGAAATAATTATATATNAGGATGCGTCACAGTACTTAGTGTGTTACTATCGGTAGGTGATTCCTTCGAGAAACAAAGTGGAAATGTATGTCGTCAGAACTGTAGAGCTGCTGCTTGTTTATACGCAGAGGTATGCCCACAGCGCGTCCATCACTCGTACAATGTCTGCCAGCGTCTTGCATGCCGCGTGCACACAACCAGACTAGTGCAACCGATACGCAACAAATGTCGTCGCATCAGACAACCTGTGAGAGACGAGAGGGCTGTTGATGTACTTGCTGTCATGGTAGTTAATCTTCATGATTCTACACGGAGGATTACCCGCAACTCAGGATTGTCTCAAAGTACAGTGTGGAGAATCCTCGCTGATAATCGTTTACATCCGTACCATTTACAACTGCACCAAGAACTTGGGAATAATGACTTTCCTAAGCGCATTGATTTCTGCAACTGGTACCTGAGCAAGAACCATGCTTTCCATTGCAGCATTTTGTAAACTGATGAGGCCACATTCAAGAGTATCACAGTGGTTTCAATATTGTGGCTGTCCTGCTCACTTATCACGCAGGGCTCGGCTAGTTGCTGACATGTTATTTCCCAAACGTTGGATCGAACGAATGGGTCCTGTAGCTTTGCCACCATGTTCTCCATACTTGACCCGAATAACTTCTTTTTGTGGGGGAGAATTAGAGATATCGTGTACTGCGTGCATCCAACAACGAGCGACGACATGAAATACAGATTCAGAGCAGCATGTGATTATCCCAGCAGTGCTGAGGCCAGCCGAAAAACCGCGGATGTAAGCTAAGATACCAAAGTCATGTCTGATACAAGATGGTCGACATTTCGAAAACTTATGAAGAGATGTGTGCGAATATGTGTTCCCAGTTCCCATTTCACAGTAGTTATCTCACACGATACCAGTATTTACAATACACCCGACGTCCTTTTGATTGTACGTAAACTAGGTATGCACGCTAGAAAAAAACATATTTAGTTATTGTGTTTAAACTATGCATGTCAGAAAACAACTGTCTTTGTAAATGCTGTATCCTTTCCGACGATCTGTCCAATGATACCATATACGACCCCTGTTCTCATTTGCAATTTCAAAGCTCACTTCCCATACCCCTACCAACGGTATGTTCAAGGGAACATAATTACTACCAATCGGTGATTTATATAGGGTATAATTATCAAACTTTTTCGGAAACCTTCGCTGCTTTGTTGTTTCCGAGAAAACGGGGTGATACGGAAGTTGTAAATATTTCTGCATACAATTGTACATGCTCATCCTCTATGTATATATACAAAGGATAAGCATATGTATACACAGAATGAGCATATATATACAGGATGAGTATAAAAGAATACCCCAAATTTGAAGGTATATAATATCAAAACCAAACCACTGACAACTTTGGTTGAGCAATAAAATTAACCCTGGAAATGTGAAGATTGTTTACTATTTCTTCAGAAATGTTCAATGTGACTACCACGAGCGGCCAGAACGACATCTACGTTATAATCAAACACGTTCCACACTCTTGTCCTCATGTCCGGTGTTACTGTTTGGATGGCGTCCGTAATTCAAGTTTTGAGATCTACAATGTTAGCCAGCAATGGTGCACGAAACACTTAATCCTTTATGTACCCCCATAGGAAAAAATCGCAAGTGGTAAGATCTGGGCTTCCTGGGGGCCAGTGATGAAGATCCTGGTCACCAGCTGCTCCTCTACCAATCTAGCGTTGCGGCAACGTCTTGTTCAGGTATCCGCGAACAGCTTGGTGTCAATGTGGCGGCGCACCATCCTGCTGGAAAATGAAGTCCCTCGCTGCCTCTTCTAAATGAGGAAACAAACACTCTGTTATCATGTCCAAATAAGGGATTCCAGTAACAGTGTGTTCGTGAAAAAGAAAGGGCCGAAAACAGTGTCTTTGGATACAGCGTTAAACACGTTCACTTTAGGGGAGGTGAGCTCGTATTCGGTGGTTTCATGTGGAGGCTCCTGACTCCATATCCTCACGTTATGCCGGTTCACCTTACCATTTGTATGGAACGTCGCTTCATCGCTTAAATCCAGCTTAGACACGAAGGCATCGTCTACCTCTTTCTGGGCAAGAACGAACGTGCAGAAATTACGTTTCAGTTCTTTATCCCTTTCGGTAAGAGCCTGTACAAGCTGTAACCTGTATGGTTTGTACAGCAATCGCTTTCGCAACACTGTCCATACCGTCGATTGAGGGATGTGCATTTCCCGGCTAGCTTGTCGAGTTGATTTTCTCGGACAGCGAACGATAGCTTGTTGAATCCGTTGCACATTCTTTTTGGACATACGCGGCCGTCCGGAACTTTTGCCTTTGCAAAGGCATCCTGTGTCACGGAACTGACGAAACCAACGTACGATACTCTACCTTTCGGGAGGATGACGTCCATATTTGCGACTTAATTCACGTTGAACAGTCGTAACTGATTCACATTTAGCAAACTGAATAACACACAACGCCTTCTGTTGTTCCGTCGCCATCGTGATGCGGACTAACACACAACACACACGGCCATAGTGCGACAACAGACGCTCCCAGTGTCATCTCTCAGCAAATAAAGGAAACATCAGACCGTCCCCCTCACATTGACATGTCAAATGCAATCTCGCTTCCCTCTCACCACCTCAAGCTGAGAGTTACGAACGCCATCCAAACCGTAACACCGGACGTGCTGACAAGAGCAGAGGGAATGAGTTTGATTATCACGCATATGTCGTTCGGGCCGTTCATGGTGGCCACATTGAACATGTATGAATGTATGGTAAACAAACCGCACGGTTTTACGGTTCATTTGATTGTTTAACCAAGGTTGTAGGTCGATTGGTTTTGATATTATAGACCTTCAAATTTGGGGTATTCTGTTATCCTCAGCCTGTATATATATGAATTTTGTTTTGTTTGCCGTCAGCTAAGTTTAATGTTTTTGAAGTATATTTTAACTATTTAGAGCAATGCTTAATATTATCGTAAAATTCAGGAATTTTTATATTAATATACCGATGTTGATAATGTAGTATTTAATGTATTATTGTTTGTCGAATCTTCGTGTTAGGTTGTTCTTCTTGTGCAATTTTTGTTGAGCTGACTTGTTGTTTTTGTGCAGTTTATAAATTTGTCAGTGATATAACTATATTTCACACCCACCATGATAATATTATATTGCCGGGATTGGGTAATGCAATGGTAATATAACTTTTAGCTTTAAACAGAGTATACAATACCTGTGTAATGTCAGGAAGATTTATACTATACAGGTGCAGTATAATTTAAACACTTATTTCAATTATGAGGTTTGCGATGTTACAAATTTCAAGCAAATAAATATTTATCTTTCTTTGGTTCGATGATGAAAATATACTTCCCACAATCATTTTTTTTTAAATGAGTTTGTGTAGAACGTGGCTGCAAGAAATTGATTAGTATTGCGGTATGACATTTCCTTCTACATGTGCGTATTGATAGCTGTGACATAAAGGTTAAGTATGAGTTTAGGAGGACCTAGTGTCAGCGGTGGAAATTAAGTGATTCTAAAATATATATTTTTAATGTTAGGTAAGCTTATGGGTAGAGTTTACGGCACGTGTGGCTTGCTCATTGTTTATTAAACGTACATGAATCACAATACTGTTTTCTTGGTTAAGGCATGTGTTTTCTGACATCAACAAAGAAAGAAGTACTTCAAACCGCGAATTGTGAAATAACCATTCGTTTCTTTTTTTTAAGTGCAATGCTGAAATAAGTGAGCGCAGAAAGTGATCTTCTGTTATGTACACACAAGAGCGATATTTGGCGGTAGTGTTGCGAACATGTAGCCGTGTTATTTCAAAATTGTAGTGAGGATTTCAGTTCCACAGTAATGGTAAGATTTACATGAGGTGGAATTATACGAGAGGGTATCAAAAAAAAAAGTATTCGAGACTAGCTTTGATAACTATAAGGTACTTTATTAATCTATGTTTACACATTATCGCCTTAAAAATAGTCCCCTTACACAGCATTACAGTGCTCCAAGCGTTCCAGCCACCTGAAATGTGTCTTGCAAACCTTTTTGAAGTGCGTTAAGCACTTTATGTAATTCACGTTCAATATACACAATGGTGGATCATTTCCTGCGACGAAACTTGTCTGTACGGGTACGACCCATTGGATTGTTCTATCATCTCCACGACCGAAAAAGCGAGGCAAGTCTCTTCGTGGCTCTGTGAGTCGAGAATTCATCCCCAGGGGCCTGCATTTTACTGCCAAATTTCAAGGCGTCTGACAAGGTACATTCGCGAAGTGCCTGACTGATAATGGAACAAAATAAAATGCGATTGAAATTTCAGCTGTAATCAATATGTATGTTACCAATTTTAGCTGTCCACAGCAGGAAGTATACATGCTTATGAGCCTAGACAGATAGTGGTATAATAATGAAAATGGCAGGGAGCTCTACTATAAATAATGATTATTCTTCTCATTGTAGGTGGCCTAACAAATGCTTAAAATGTTTGTAGGTGTTGGTTGTAAAAATATGTTAAGCACAAATGAAAACGACAATAGGTAAATTGGATGAATGATGCATTTGTGCAGTTGGGAGTTGAGCAACTCGAATCTTCAGTGTCCCAGATAACATATCAGGAGCTTCAAAGGCATTACAATAAACTGGAAATGTAGCTTTCTTCCAAGCATGCTTAATCATGTTACTGAATATGGGGGCACTGAACTGATTGTGGTTAAGCGCACCCAAGTTGACGATAGCGTTACGGCTCTGTTGATCAATATCAATGTTGTCGAGTAAAACTCGTTTAAAAACGTTTGGCGAATTTCTTCCATTGACATAAAACATTTACATCCCACGGTTAGATAAGGAACGTTTCACCAGGTGGAATGGTATGTGATTATCCGGAATTAAGAACAGCG
This sequence comes from Clitarchus hookeri, assembly GCA_002778355.1. Classification (NCBI taxonomy): domain Eukaryota; kingdom Metazoa; phylum Arthropoda; class Insecta; order Phasmatodea; family Phasmatidae; genus Clitarchus; species Clitarchus hookeri. Next base: position 23,598 of record NQII01000144.1, read on the forward strand.
TTTGTTGATGGAGTGAAAATGAATCTAGAACCAGAACATTTTGTTCCATATTGGGAGATAGACAGTTATCCCGCGATTGTTCAAGAATACGCGTGTCCACTTTGGCTGATTTTGAACGAGTTATACGTATGTTAGAAGGTCGGATCATGTTCTGTTGCATACGGGGACAAAATGTGCCACTTAGTTGATGTAAGACAATAAGAAGTGGAGAGAGAAGTTAAACTTCCGTGGATGCAATGGGATGAATTGTATAGGAATGTGATATTCCATACATTGATTTCACTCCGACAATCTTGTCTCTTTCACCCATACGATATATTGTGTGGTTTCTGTGCATTGCATTATTAAATCTAGATTGGTGAGTATTCAGGGTTTCTGCTGGTGAATAATTAGGAATAATCTTGTCGGTGAATTCAATACCAAATGCAATAGCAGAATTCCCAACCTCTTCTTGAGATTCAAATTGTCTGTAAGTTACAAATTGCGTAACTTTGCAACCAATGGTATTGTAAACTACCTTCAAATTCCAAACCCAGGTCGATCCACCTTTTAAATCAGTCAATCCAAGCGCTCGAGCTTTCGTGCACGCCCACCGTCTTATATCAGTATCATGCCGATCAATTAGATTAGACCTTGTCTCTTGAAAATGAGATCACACATACTCCGATATGACCTTCAGTTTCTCACGTTTTGTTCTTTGTTGTTCATAATATCTCTGATAAAGATATAGCTAGCTGCTATCCTTGACCCTCCTGAAGTGATGCGTGATTGTTTTCAATTACCAGACTTTGTTTTTAGCTTCAATTACCTTCCTGACATAATAGAAAGTAATTTAGTCTTTAGCTTCATCATCATTGAAAGGCTTATAAATTGGCTCGACATCAGTAGTTTCCTCGCAAGGCATTTGCACCAAATATTGACTCTCCAGGATTTCCGTTTCTTTATCAAACTGAAAATAGTGATTGCAATGAATCTTTCCTCCAAATGTACTTCACGTGATGTAGACGGTAATTCGAACTGGTGTAAAACCTCTAACACCTTATTTGCGTAAATTCTCATTGTAAAAGATAAAAACACAAATGCACAACCGTGCGAATTCACTAATTACCGATTACAGAATACACTCACACACGTAATTAACTACTTTGGGGTCCGACAGAATAGCGATCTAATGAACCGCCACAACAGCACACTGCTGCACGCACGGCTGACCTCCAACTGCTTATCTGTAGCAAACGAGTCAATGTACGCAGCTAAAATTGCCGTTGCCACATTCTAGGGAATCATATATGCCCATGTACAAAGGATGAGTTATATACCCTCAAGGCACTTCGCGAATGTACTTTGTGAGGAAGGACATTCAGCGAGAGTCCTATTGGTGGCTCACAAGCAACTGGATGCTTCTCGACGACAATGCACCCTGTCACCGAATCCCACTCATGCGTGATTTTCTCGCCTTAACAAAATGGACGTGCTCCCGCATCCATCCTACTCGCCAGATTTTGCTCATGCAGATTTCGCCCTCTTCCCGAAGAGGGCGAAAAGGTCACCATTTTGACACAACTACTGACATCTACTGTGAATCGCAGAAGATGCATGACACTCTTCGGAAAAACTTCCAGGGTACATTCCAGAAGTGGCAGGAACGATGGGAACACTGTATTGCCAAGCAGGGGAACTATTGTGAATGTGAAAGTGTATAAATATATAGAATTAAAGTACTTTCTTGTATATTGAGTTGGTCACGAAACTTTTCGATCCCTTCTCATACACAATGAGTGCAAGAGAATTTAATAAATTTCAAAAAGATAAAGCTTGTTAAAAAGAGGAGAAAATGCAGAGTTACAGCTACAGTAATAATGCGTATCGAAATGTGCTCTCCATGGCTGTAGTGCCACCCGTAGAGTGACGGCGCGAGGCATGTAGGTGGTTGTCGTTGCTGAAAGGTGACGTGAAGTGAGTCATTACAGTCTGTGTGCCGCGATGGAAGTTTCTTTGGAAGATTCCGTGAAATTTCGCACGACCGCTAGTATGGATTGTTCAATAAGGTAAATTTAGCTGACTGCTGGCTCTTTTCCATGGACATTCTGGTAATTGGCTGAGTGCAATTTCCGGTGAAATGTTTCCTAGAAGGCGGAAATTTTAACCAATCTGCGAAGGTGGTGTTAAGAGTGCTCCTATGGTCTACAATAGTCATTTGGGTTTAATTCGTTCTAAAAAACAGCGATATGGCCAATAATCAATAAGAAATGTAAATAAAAAAAATTGATTTCCATTGGTTTTTTTTATGCTGTAACATAGCTACGTAAAAATTATTGTAAACGTCCATGTATATTAAAAAAAAAAGTTTGATTTATCAAAACAAAGTAACATAAGGTTCGTGTATTATTGAATATCGGAGATGCTGTAACATAGTTATGTAAAAATTATTGTAAACGTCAATGTATATTTAAAACAAAAGTTTGATTTATCAAAACAAAGTAACATAAGGTTCGTGTATTAACGAATATCGGAGATGCTGTAAGCGAAGTCCATCCTATAATAATAGTTGCAGAAGTAAAATCAAAACAAATACGCCTGCATTTCTGTTGCAGCTACCGTCGTGCCAAAGTTATTCCCAGTAAACATTTATGTTTGCTTGCATGCAAGCTTGGACAACATATATCGGAGAAGTTTCTGCTGGAGTTTGTGTGGACTGCGTATCGTGACACACTAGCTTAGGGGGGAGAGACAGAATACATCTCTGATTTACAAGTTTTCAAGCTGTAATAAGTATTCAACACTGATTAATGAAAACTCCTCTCTATCAAAGCGTTCTATGTAACTCCAAGTACTGCCTGAAGTTAACACTTAGTGCATTTTTTTTAGTAATGTACTGAGTAGGATCAATATTTGCAATTTATTCATTACTTTCTTAGGATGACTACTAATGTAACAACAGTTTCAGTAGACAAACCGTAACATTATCTCAAAGTATACGCGACTATTTTCTGTGCCCTAACATGATTAAACTGCCGAAAATTATATGAATCCAAGGTGGTGACCACCTCTCACCTAAGGGCGTTCCAAAGGTAACATTATTTTACGTATTTTAGCATATGACATCCTTATTCTTCGTGATATGAAATCATTGTCTAAAAGAGTATGACAATGGAATAAAATGCCCCTTGAAATGAAAATGAAGCGAGTTATAGAAATAAAACATTTACATATTATTTTGTAAAAATTTGAAAATGGAAAAAAATTACTACATCTTGCAACAGCTAAAAATAATTCCTCGTGTTACTAGAACGTCATGAAGAAGATTTCCTGGAAATTTCTTCTGTAAATCGCTTTGATTGACATTTTAACATTTGAGATAAAATTCAAAGTATAAAAAGAATGCAAACACTTACCAAAGGTGAACTAAATTTTGGATTTCAAAAAATTCTTACATGCCAATTTGATAACTTCAATAAATACTTTATCTTTACCCAAACTGGGTGTTGGAAAACATTTTTAAACTTGTTTAAACACATATTTTAATATAAAAGTTAAATTTGTATGATAAAAAACTCATAAATTATATATATTTTTTAATTATTTGATGCTTTAAACAACTTATTAGCGATATCACTGCACGGTGACAACATGAAAAAAAAACCTTTTGAATAGATTTACCGCTTCCAGAATCGAATAAATTAATGATTTTAAATGTGGGAAATTACATATTTTTGATGATCGCGGTAGTTCCAAAATAGTTCTTGGTTCTATATCAAAATCAATGAGCTGTGTGGGTTGTGTTCGATTTGAATATTATGAACTATTCATAGCCCAGGACAGTAGCACGGTTTACGAATCAGTTAACCACAGGGACGATGATTGGCTACTGAGCCTGGCAGTGTCCACCTTCGTGTTCGTTATGTACACTATTGTGTGCACTGGCTGCGAATGGGTTTGAGAAGGGCGAGCACTTGTTCGGCTCAGCACGGGACACGCTGGCTCGGAACGGAGACGTTTCACGTTCGCGCACTTGATCGAACTACCTTGTCCGNCTCGGAACGGAGACGTTTCACGTTCGCGCACTTGATCGAACTACCTTGTCCGCTTTCACGTCGGTGAGTCGACAACTCACGTAAGAAGTGGACTGGTATAAAAAGATGAAGAGTTATTCTGACGAGAAGAAGTTAAGATCGCAGTTGCGTGTGTTGAGATATACTGAAAACATAGTCAAAATTCTGCGTCCAATTTTTTTGTAACAATTCATTTAATACATCCACTGGTATCAGAAGATACAAGTACGCATCGTAACGATGTACTACTAAAATAAACTATATTTTAGATCTACTTTTAAAAATTAATATATTTCCTAACTCGTAATTTGACTGGACTTTCATGGCATAGTGACTACGAAAACGGAACAATAAAAGAAGATCTTAATATATGGACGACGAGTAATAGTAAGAGAAACCAAGAATTTATTTTTGTTGCACATTAGTGATTTCTTATTTCAATTTTTGCCACTCAAAGAAAGAAACTTTAGTAATATATGTAATGAGCTATGTAACCAATGTATGTGTGATAGTAACGTAATACTTTTCTTCTAAACAGTGTCGTGTATATACACACACATGCATTACTATAACCACACACACAAATTTTAATATCTGCTTTTCATTATAACATCAACACATTTTCCACCCAGACGACTTGGACCTTCAAAAGTTGCTGCTCTCAACAGCAACGCCGGCCGACCGGCCGGCTCCTATCGGAGCTGAAGGTCGAGATGGACTGAACCGAGCCGTTATAGTGCGCGGGATGCCATATAAAAATAAGGTGTTCTATTTTTGCCGAAAGGACCGTTCCGAGTTGAACAAGTGCATCGCCTCCTTCACCTATTCAGACCTAATTTAATTTTCAGTAAGACATATTGCAAAGAATAAATGTTATCATTAGTGCTGTACCTAAGTCTACAGGAACATTATTTACGTTGTAGCAACCAATCAACTATAGTATATTAGCTTTTGTTTTACAAATATTAAACGGTGATAGGGTAGGGCAGTAGCAAGGATTACGAATAAGATATCCACAGTAAGGTCATCAGCCACTGCGCCTCGCTGTGTACAGCAAATGTGGCCTTCGTCTGAAACCACATTAATCCCAATCCCAAGGGACCTGCATTTTAGCACTTATTGAAATTATACAAAGCATTATATGGAATATGTTATTCAGCGTATTGGAAAATAAGACATTCGTAACGTCAGTGGGACCATTTTCTATCAATGGACTTGACATTACATTGTTATACTTCTATAAGTATTTTTAATACGTACTTAAATTAAATTCCCTACCTCACTCGAAGGGAAATAAAATAACTTTGTTATTAATTAGAAGTTTGAAATAAAGAGGTGTTTATTAACATGGTTTTACTGTACGCAATTGTTAGAGGTTCGTGAATTTCACGAATTAATTTTGCATCAGGCTAGCCTTTACAGTTATTTACAAACTCTGGCCACAAATTGTTTATTCATAGGCTGCTGGTATGATTATAGGCCTTAATTTTTTATTAGACTTGGTGGCACGCGTTGCGGTAACTACATTTCTTCCAGTTTGTTACTAGCTGAAGAGTCGTCCAGAGCATGTCCAAATAACTGTGGTGAACTCACGAAGGGAACACACGAGTATACGTACTTGAAGCATAATTTGACATCTAAGTATTTGCGGCATTGCGCAGCTTCCACAATCGCCATGGCGCACATAACATGCACACCATAAAGAAGGTAAAAGCTGTGTTTGAGATTGCAACGTCCACATCTAGTATTTAGAGTGATTTACTTGACGTTATTTGCGTGGCTTGGCGTTAAGATGGTCATCTGTGAGTATTCTAAGCCAAATTTTTAACGCCGGCCAGTGAAAATATGAAATGTCATAAAATATGTTTCAATAAAAATAGCGAACTTATACGTGTAAAAATTCTTATGCTAGCACGTCATAAAAGCTGCTGTAATCAAGACAGAAAATTTATACATTAAAAATTCTCGTGCAAGCAAACATTATTTCCTATGCGTTTTCTCCTTTCTAATTGGTCAGACGGAGGATTTTTTTATTTAACGTTAACGCCGATTGTGCACGGACGGTTTCGCTGGTTTCGCATTGTAAGTATTTTATTTAAGCCAATTAGATTGTGGACGGAGCCTTACGGACCCCTAACATTTCTGTACACTCGGTGTGAATGTGTTAAATGGGTAGTATCCATTCCATCTTCGATTTTTGTTACAATCTTCGTAATGCAAATTTATGACCAGGCATAAAAAACCAAAGCTAGACATGACATGAATAATGAATTAAAGAATTTTTTTTTAAATTTGTACCGTATTAACTATACCTCTATTTCCCATATGGGATTGCCATTATTAGATAATTTCGTAATATTTAATTACTGTTACAGATGTGAAACTAAACATGTAAGAAAAATAAGTTGTATTTCGAAATCCCTCTTAAGATGTTCTCTATGCCTTGACTAGCTTGGTTTTTAAATATTGACTCCAAAAATTATAATATAGGAGAAAATACGTAAATCCACGATGTCAAGGATACTTCCCCTCTTAAGGCCCACGCCAACCTGGTGCTTGAACTGTGTTACAGTAATTCACATTTTTCTGCAAAACTACTAACCTTGCGTCCAATGTGCTGTTCCACGAAAAGAACACACACTTCCGACCAGGCCTGTTGAGTGCTCTCAAGACATCTCGCAAATTAGAAACACCATTTCAGAGCACTCTAAACTTGTTAAAAACGGTTTTATCAAAGCGTCGTATCTCAAAATATACGTGACAGAATATACAAAACTACTCAATGGCCCTGCATTGAACCTTCCTACAGACTTGCCACCAATAAAATAATATGGTTGCCAGTGCGACAAGAACACTGCGCGCCAGTCGAGAGCCTTGTGCTTAGTAGCAATAACGCACTTGATGCGCGTGGCAGTGTCGCTCTAGTCGGTCCTGCGCCTCTCGGCCTCAACCGCGGAAAACAGCGCTAAATAGGCGGCAGCCTTAAGATGGAGCGGGTGAGAGAATGCAGGCGAGTGCAGAGGAGCAAGCAGTACTACCTGTGACGGCGAGCGAGGTGGTCTTGGAGAGCGGCGGGTGCGCGGCCACGTGGCAGTGGTAGTCGCCCTGGTCGGAGTGCGCGACGTGGGAGATCTGCAGCCGCCAGTTGCCCGGGTAGCGGTACAGCAGGGCGACGCGGCCGTCCGCNCTTTACACACTGTTATGTCGAACGATAGGAATGACAGGACGGAATGTAACGGGTAAATCTGACTTGTGGAGGAAGAACTAACGACCGATTGTCGGACTCATGCCGACCTCCCGTGGAGCAGTCCGTTGGCGCGCCGAGTCGCCGGTCTGGGGTGCAAGGGACCGGGTTCGAATCCTAGGCAAGGCATCGGAGATAGGTTAAGGTAGGTCATAAGTTAGTTTGTAAGCCGACCCTTAATAGTCGTTCAAGCATAACATCGGGAGACGTTAATAAGCCCATTCCAATACAATTCCAATACTAGTAGGACTGGTGGACTGACCAAACTCCCTCAGGTTTGTTGTGCCGATCCACCAAGTGGCACGTAAAACTGTGTATACATTACAGTTTTCAGATCCGTCGTCAGTTCAACTAGAGCCCTGAGCGAGTGAAGAGATACACGGTATCTAGTGAATTGTGTTCAGTCTTTACAAATAAGGATAGGTGTCATTCTAGTTTTGATAAAAAAAATAGCGTTGGGGTCATAACATATTATACTAGATTTTGTTGAGGAATTTCGAATTCAACCATTCATTTTGTAAATAAAAAAGAAATATTAACACAATAAATAAATTAATAAATTCGGTAGTAAAAAAATGTTTACTCTGTTTGTATGTTATTAATAGAGACACTGTTAAAAACAGTTTGAGATGATTATGTGTATTTGATACTATAAGGACAACATTAGATGTGTACGAGCAAGTGTAGCCATTCTGCTCTTGTTGATTCATTTGTAGCTGCGAGCGGCAGCAATATGTACAATTGTAGAGGAAATGGAGGAGGTAAGGTTGTATTTCGAGCAACGTAAGTGGGTTTTAAGTGCTATTGGAAATGTGAGGACATGATCAAGAAGTAGTGACTGCGGAGGGCAGAATTCGATACAGTACCACTGTCACATGTAACAATGACAAGTTTCATGGTAAGTTTGAGAGGAACATTACTGTGTGTGATGTACAGAATTGTGTGTGATGTGAAGAAATAATGGTGCGGCAAGAAGGGACTGACAAAAAGTGCAGTTAGTGTGGGGCTGCGTTGTGCACATTCAGACGTTACCCCTGGAATTCGAAGTCCCTACGGCAAGCTGTGNAGGACATGATCAAGAAGTAGTGACTGCGGAGGGCAGAATTCGATACAGTACCACTGTCACATGTAACAATGACAAGGTTACATGGTAAGTTTGAGAGGAACATTACTGTGTGTGATGTACAGAATTGTGTGTGATGTGAAGAAATAATGGTGCGGCAAGAAGGGACTGACAAAAAGTGCAGTTAGTGTGGGGCTGCGTTGTGCACATTCAGACGTTACCCCAGGAATTCGAAGTCCCTACGGCAAGCTGTGCGTGGGTCAGGTGTCAGGGCATGAAATGACCATCGCATTTTCAACCACGTAAAGTGGACGCCCTATATTCCCACATTACTTCATGCTACGAATGAAGACAACCAAAGTACACATATCGTATTCTGTGAGTGGGATGTAAATATGTGCAATTACAACGAATATTTTACTGAAGTGATTGTTTGGTGTGCTAAGTGAACCTCTAAATTCAATGCAATTGTCAACAGCCACGACTGTGTGTACTAGGCCGATGAGAATCTTCATATTGTGGTAGAGAAGTCAGTTAATCATCCTAGGTTAAGAGTGTGGTGCTATGTTTCTGCCAGGAGACTCGTGAGGCAATTCTTCTGTGATAGAACATTGACTGGTGATAGTGACCATACCATGTTGAAGGAAAACAATGTGCCAGCTGTTCGCCAATTCCACCCAGATGAGAATTGCGATTTTTCAGCAGGATGGTGCACCGCTACATTATCATCGAGATAGATTGGTGTAAAATGGAAAATGAACACCCGGACGCGATGGTCCCATATGAGTGATGATTTTATTCAATAATTATATAGTTTCTACACTGTATATGATAATTATTACAGGGTCGTACACCTATGGACACAGGCTACAGAGTGTCTTGAACAACAATGCCAGTATTTTATGTAGCTTCTTTTAGCGACAATGTAGTCCTGCATTCGTGCGTGGAGACTATCATGAAGATATCGGATGTCATCTTGTGCAATAGTGTTCCGTGCTAATTCCACCTGTTGTTGCAATTCGTGGAGGTTTTTCACCGATATTGCAGACCGCACCAAAAACCGTCCCATCATGTCCCACACATGTTCAATGGGGACCGTTTGGCTGATCGTGCTTGGCAGGGGAGTTGACGAACACCTTCTAGAACACGTTAGGTAACACTAGACGTGTGTGCACAGGCATTGTCCAGCTGAAAGAGGACATCTCCTTGAAAATTGTAGGAACGACAACAAAATGGGATGGATGATGTTCTGGCTTTAGCGTTCACTGTTCAGTGTTCCCTCAACGAACATCAGAGACGTACGATCATTGTAGGCTATTGCTCCCCAGAACATGGTGCCAGGAGATTGTTCTGTATGTCGCTACCGTATACACACTTTGGTAGTTGCCGCTCACCTGGTCGATGCCGGACTTGCAAACAACCGTCACTGGTGCCAAGGCAGAATCTGCTCTCATCACTAATCCTAACTCGGTGCCATTCATGCCTGTAGTCATTCGCGACACCATCCGAGGCGGTCTGCATGTTGATGAGCTTCGATAGGAAGTCTGGTGAGCGACACCCTTGATCATAGCCCAGTTTCTAGCAAACGGTTGGTGATGGTCCTAGTTGACACTCTGGCTGCACCAGTGGCCCTAATCTGCGTGGCAGTCACCGTGCGATCAGCAATGGCTGCTTGTCTGATGCGGCTGTCCAAGGCGGGAATCCGTATGCCACTGCCGTTCAGAACCAGGCTGAAGAGCATGTGCACCATTGTTGGACCACCAACACCACCAATGATACACAGCAGACACTTTACGTCCTTCGCGTTGGGAAATTCTTTGGAAGGGCCATCCAACCTCTCTCAGGACCACAATACGACTTCGTTCAAAGTCCGTTAATTGCACGAAGTGTGTCTATGCCGTCGTAGCATGTTTACAATGCTTACTACACACAGGCAGATGCTTGAAACAACTCTTTCACCGAATCAACTGCAGTTGTATTTGGCTCAGTAGATTTATCCTTAGTAAGCGGAACCTACTCTGTCCACAGCACATCACTGTCAATAATTGCATGTACTGACCTCTCTCAGTACACCATGCGCATACGGTGTTTCTATGTCACCACTTAAGGGGTGTTCATTTGCCATTTTCCACCAGTGTACATGGTCGCTTCTGGATTAAACATTTGTTGAGAGATGGATAGAGAGACGACGACTAGTGAGTATCCTCTCAGATCTGCAAATTAAACCCCGCCGTCAAATGTTTATCTGTGGGGAACTCTGAAGAACACTGTACACCAAATCCAGGACACTGGGTGCCTTTAAGAGACACGATTGTTACTGCCTGTGATTCCACTCAGATGAAAACTGTAGTTAATATTTGTCGTTGTGTTCTACAGTGTCGCAGACACTGTGTTTCTTCTGAAGGTGGCCATTTTAAACATTTATACCGGTTATCAATATTCGCAAACACTCACCATTGTCCTTATAGCTTCACATACAAGAAGTTCCAACATATTGTGTACACTGTTATTCACGCTCAGAGCCTGTAAATATTAATTTGAGATATCCCGTATTTACTCGATTCCACATACCAATAGCAAAAATGTTTAAATTAGGAAGTTTAACGAATCTTGACCGTATTGGCAGACGAAACTAAACGATCGACTATTCAATGTGCATGCAGAGCTCGCATACTGTGACTCACAGTGACAGTGGTACACCTATCCTATGATATTTCAATTTTTAATACAAGTATTTTGGATATGAAAATTGAGTATTGGTGAATAAATGTATACATATAATCATAATACAACAGGTAAAAAAAGCAAATATCGTCACAAAAGAATATGTAAATTTACGACAAAAAACTACACATTCTGAAGTCAAGCTGTACACCCCAATGGAAATGATACAGTCTGTATATGTCGTAAAGTTGAAGGGCATGTGTGGACAGTTAGTACCTAGTGTGACGACCACAGTTCTTTTTCATCTCCTTAAGCCTATCTGGCATAGATCCAACCAACCTTTCACAATAAGAGGGCTCAATTTTATGCCATTGTTTTATGAAGGGCAATTTAGAGGTCATTCCGGTTAGATATGGGATGTTTGTGGGTGCTTTATTTTAACAGACTCCACCAAACATTAATGACATTGATGTCAGGCAACTGTGGACGGTTATCGTGTACATGGGGGCAATTATAAAGTAGCCACATACGTACCTTCTAGGCCTTATTTTTCGGCTCATTGTCCTGGTAGAACGCGAAATAATCCCGCAAGCCTAATTTCTCTGTGCTCGGGGTCAGTTTTTCCTCGATATATCTAAATACACATCTTGACCAATAGTACTATCTATGAAATGGAGTTTCTCGACACCGGAAGCCGCCATTCAACCACATACTATCAGGGATCCACCCCTGTGTTTCACTGACGGCCGAAGATTTCTTTCTGCAAGCTCCGTATTTGGCTTACGCCAGATACTGACCTTCCCATCCGACGAAACACACACTGAATTTACTTTCATTGGTAAATATTACTGTTATCCAGTAGACACAAGGTTTATCAGTGCAATATTTTGGAAACTGTAACATGAGACGTTTGTTCTTCTTGCTGATGTATGGTTTAGTTCGCGCTACTCTACCAATGATGTCCTCTTTACGAAGGACTCTCCTACCGGTTTCTAGGCAGGATTTTTTCCTTGGCACGTTTTGGTTTACTTAACGTGGGATTTTTCTATATTTGATGTCGAATCAATCGCTCGTCTGATGCAGTGAATATTTTTTCTGGAACTACGCTTCTCTTTGTTTTCTATTCTACTGTACAGACAAAAGCGACGAACGATATTTTGCACAATAGCATGATTGCGATTCACAATTTTGCCGATCTCACACAGAGATATACCCAACTGAAAAACTTTCTCACCGCCACAGACGTCTAACCTCTTTCACGTTCCATGTTGATCTACGTAAGCTTAGTTGAATGTAATGCTTGCCTTCATGCACTGAAGGAGGCACGCGTGGTTCAGAATGCGTGAGCACGACATGGAACGCCTGGTAGCCCAATGGAGGGCATGTATTGGGCAGTGTACCAGTTTCACTGTGGCATTCTATCTGCAGTTATTTTAGTGTTTTCCATTTTATGCCGATATAATTATAGAAATGATGCGTTATAGATTTTAAAAGCTGGATATGTAATGTGTTAAATAAACTGGGTTACCAGTAATTTTCATTTAGAGGGACTATTCATTTCTAATTTAATGTGAGTACGTGCTAGGGGTACCACTTTCACTGTGAGTTACTCTATGCAGAAATGCAAATTTAGGACTACAGATATTTTGGATTGACAAATAAATCGTTCAAAATAACTCGGTCTGTATGGGCCAACCACAACAAACTTTTACCACCATATGAAAAATTTGCATTGCTATGGGCCTGATAATTGTATTCATGAGTTAGTCTAGTGAAAAAGCGAAATTGTTGGGAGTCCATACGTGTTACCAATATTCCAAACTATGATGTGTATTAAATTGCTGAAAACTTATCTGTCAGCCCGCATAACATTGTGTTTATTAGCGTACGATACAGTTAATGGGCAGTGATTTTTTTTACATGCTGATTATAAAAGTGCTTATGTTAACATGAACAGTCTATATCACGATACTTCAACGCATCCGAGTCGAGACCACTACTCAGCACGTCTGGTCACAGTCACTTTCACTTCCAGTCGCTGCAACCAGATGTACCAACACGTCAAGATCTCAAGCCATCATCCATCATCCATATCACTTTGGTTGTCGAAGCCAAATTAATATATTATGTAAAATACAGAAGTGACACAGTCGTAAAGCCACTGGCGTCGCATTCGGGAACTCTAGGGATCTATTCCAACTTAGCCATTCTCATTTTTCGGTTATCCAAGGTTTTCCAAAAACCACTTCAGGTGAATTATGGGATGGTTTCTTAGTACAGAAAATGGCTGATTTCTTCCACAATTCTGAATGAATAGTGTTTCCCTACAAATGCATTGTTGCTGTATGAGGGGAATCTAAACCCGAAATAATAATGTCATAATTGTATTATATTTTATATTACAGCACTTTGACATTATTCAAATATTAGTGATTCAAAATATATAAATGTGACATTCTAATGTTAATTAATAATACAAAATATTGAAACATGTTTGGCGTATAGTTACATTAATAACAGGTATAATGTAATAACATATTTAATGTTTCTGCCTGGCGGGGCTGCAGAACTGTTCGTAGAGCTTCAAACAAAACCTATTCTTATTCATTATGTTAAACTATTCTGTACGCGTTAAATATATCCATATGGAATGGCATTAAATAAACATTCCATGTACGACGACAAGTTTCCGTTTTATATTTCCGTTCCTTTGTGTATTTTTTATAAGTGAAAATAGTTGAAACAACACAATTCACATATGTTTTGAGTACGAAAATACACGTGCAAGATATTTAAAGTTGAGACGGGCGAGCTGCACACTTTTCTCTTTAGCCATTCAATTATAAGTTCACCGCTGGGAATCTCAAGAGGCAAGTTGCCTATGTAAAGACTGTACGTCAGTTCAGTGTTTTGCGCATAGAAACTATGAGGCATATGTTCAATAAACCTGGGTTACCATAGCACTCCACAACTTTAGTCTTCGGTCACGCAAAATACCCCCAAGGCCCTATTTCGTATAATTGTACAACGGGTGGCATTTAAAAAAAAAATATTATCTGGTTGGCACGCAAACTTAAAAGTCTATAACTCAGCAGTGTTTGTTTATGTTACTTTCATAAACATACTATATTATTGTTTTTAAGTGAATTTTGTATCAAATAAGGTACTGTATTTGATTGTGTGCAAATTGAAATGAGAATTTGAAATCTTTAATTCCACTCATTACAACAGATAAATAAAAATAAAATAAAAAAAATTAACGAAAATGTTGAGTTACTCAAATTAATTTTAAGTCAAACACATAAATGGAAATAACAATTTATTAATTTTAAAGGCATTCCTACAAAACTGTTTATTACATTACAGTAAAATGGTATAAAAATGCCAGCATTATGCAATTGCGTGTAATATCAAAACCTCAGTATTCTTATGGTATACATAATTGTTTTAAACCGAGAAAATTGAATGAATTCAATGTATTTATTCACATTTCGTTTAAATTCACTGAAAACTGTAAATGTTACAGTAATAAAGCTTTTAAATCTTGTTAAAACTAGACTTGTTAACAATTCTACTTCGCTTATGATACTGGTTGGATTATTACACTATCTACAAGTTATTGTAAGCTACCAGTCTCGTTAAGCTGGTTCCACAATACTGTAATGCGTTGTGATGCTATGCGTTGCGATGATCTGTAGCCAATCAGGACGAGGCCACAGTATGTTGCAGTGTGTCGGCAACGATTGTGTTGTACGATATTTTTGCGTTGCGGTTGTCGGCGATATCCTGCCACGAATAAGAAGAATACGTGTTTGCTTGCAAGGAGAATAAAAATAACTATTTTTTTTTACGTATGGAAAATGACAATGGCGTTTATGTCAAGTCTTTGTATTCGTATTTTCATTTTGCTGCATGGATGTTCAAAATAGATTGGATTGGGCTTATTAACGTCCGCTGGTGTTATACTTGAAGGCTTATCAGGGGACAGCTTACAAACTAACTTATGACCTAACTTTTACTAACAGCCTTTTCTTACCTAGGAATAGAACCCAGAATCTTACGCTAATGACCGGCGACGCACCAACCGACTGCGCCACGAGAGGTCGGCGTGTAAAATAGAAAATAATGCTATGGACAGTTTCTTATAAATCATTTAATAACATCAAAATAATTCCCCTTCTCTTGATTTCGCTGCATGTTTATGCGCACTTTTTATTGCGCATCCACGTGTCTTTTGTTACATTCGTGAGCCTTGAAAATGTTATTTTTACCGTTGAAATAGATAGCAGTGCCATCTCAGACGGCGTCACTCACCGACAAATCAGCGCTCAATATGGTGAAACATTAAGTAGGTATACCTCGTCTCCGCCCATCGCAACACATCACTGTATTGTGGAACCAGCTTTAGGAAACCAAAATACNGGGAATATTTATTTCTAATTTAATGTGAGTACGTGCTAGGGGTACCACTTTCACTGTGAGTTACTCTATGCAGAACTGCAAATTTAGGACTACAGATATTTTGGATTGACAAATAAATCGTTCAAAATAACTCGGTCTGTAGGGGCCAACCACAACAAACTTTTACCACCATATGAAAAATTTGCATTGCTATGGGCCTGATAATTGTATTCATGAGTTAGTCTAGTGAAAAAGCGAAATTGTTGCGAGTCCATACGTGTTACCAAGATTCCAAACTATGATGTGTATTAAATTGCTGAAAACTTATATGTCAGCCTGCATAACATTGTGTTTAGTAGCGTACGATACAGTTAATGGGCAGTGATTTTTTTTACATGTTGATTATAAAAGTGCTTATGTTAACATGAACAGTCTATATCACGATACTTCAACGCATCCGAGTCGAGACCACTACTCAGCACGTCTGATCACAGTCACTTTCACTTCCAGTCGCTGCAACCAGATGTACCAACACGTCAAGATCTCAAGCCATCATCCATCATCCATATCACTTTGGTTGTCGAAGCCAAATTAATATATTATGTAAAATACAGAAGTGGTGCAGTCGTAAAGCCACTGGCGTCGCATTCGGGAGCTCTAGGGATCTATTCCAACTTAGCCATTCTCATTTTTCGGTTATCCAAGGTTTTCCAAAAACCACTTCAGGTGAATTATGGGATGGTTTCTTAGTACAGACAATGGCTGATTTCTTCAACAATTCTGAATGAATAGTGTTTCCCTACAAATGCATTGTTGCTGTATGAGGGGAATCTAAACCCGAAATAATGATGTCATAATTGTATTATATTTTATAATACAGCACTTTGACATTATTCAAATATTAGTGATACAAAATATATAAATGTGACATTCTAATGTTAATTAATAATACAAAATGTTGAAACATGTTTGGCGTATAGTTACATTAATAACAGGTATAATGTAATAACATATTTAATGTTTCTGCCTGGCGGGTTGCAGAACTGTTCGTAGAGCTTCAAACAAAACCTATTCTTATTCATTATGTTAAACTATTCTGTACGCGTAAAATATATCCATATGGAATGGCATTAAATAAACATTCCATGTACGACGACAAGTTTCCGTTTTATATTTCCGTTCCTTTGTGTATTTTTTATAAGTGAAAATAGTTGAAACAACACAATTCACATATGTTTTGTGTACGAAAATACACGTGCAAGATATTTAAAGTTGACGACGGGCGTGCTGCACACTTTTCTCTTTAGCCATTCAATTATAAGTTCACCGCTGGGAATCTCAAGAGGCAAGTTGCCTATGTAAAGACTGTACGTCAGTTCAGTGCTTTGCGCATAGAAACTATGAGGCATATGTTCAATAAACCTGGGTTACCCATAGCACTCCACAACTTTAGTCTTCGGTCACGCAAAATACCCCCAAGGCCCTATTTCGTATAATTGTACAACGGATGGCATTAAAAAAAAATATATTATCTGGTTGGCACGCAAACTTAAAAGTCTATAACTCAGCAGTGTTTGTTGATGTTACTTTCATAATCATACTATCTTATTGTTTTTAAGTGAATTTTGTATCAAATAAGGTACTGTATTTGATTGTGTGCAAATTGAAATGAAAATTTGAAATTTTTAATTCCACTCATTACAACATATAAATAAAAATAAAATTAAAAAAATTAACGAAAATTTTGAGTCACTTAAATTAATTTTAAGTCAAACACATAAATGGAAATAACAATTTATTAATTTTAAAGGCATTACTACAAAACTGTTTATTACATTACAGTAAAATGGTATAAAAATGCCAGCATTATGAAATTGCGTGTAATATCAAAACCTCGGTATTCTTATGGTATACATAATTGTTTTAAACCGAGAAAATTGAATGGATTCAATGTATTTATTCACATTTCGTTTAAATTCACTGAAAACTGTAAATGTTACAGTAATAAAGCTTTTAAATCTTGTTAAAACTAGACTTGTTAACAATTCTACTTCGCTTATGATACTGGTTGGATTATTACACAATCTACAAGTTATTGTAAGCTACCAGTCTCGTTAAGCTGGTTCCACAATACTGTAATGCGTTGTGATGCTCTGTAGCCAATCAGGACGAGGCCACAGTATGTTGCAGTGTGTCGGCAACGATTGTGTTGTACGATATTTTTGCGTTGCGGTTGTCGGCGATATCCTGCCACGAATAAGAAGAATACGTGTTTGCTTGCAAGGAGAATAAAAATAACTATTTTTTTTTACGTATGGAAAATGACAATGGCGTTTATGTCAAGTCTTTGTATTCGTATTTTCATTTTGCTGCATGGATGTTCAAAATAGATTGGATTGGGCTTATTAACGTCCGCTGGTGTTATACTTGAAGGCTTATCAGGGGACAGCTTACAAACTAACTTATGACCTAACTTTTACTAACAGCCTTTTCTTACCTAGGAATAGAACCCAGAATCTTACGCTAATGACCGGCGACGCACCAACCGACTGCGCCACGAGAGGTCGGCGTGTAAAATAGAAAATAATGCTATGGACAGTTTCTTATAAATCATTTAATAACATCAAAATAATTCCCCTTCTCTTGATTTCGCTGCATGTTTACGCGCACTTTTTATTGCACATCCACGTGTCTTTTGTTACATTCGTGAGCCTTGAAAATGTAATTTTTACCGTTGAAATAGATAGCAGTGCCATCTCAGACGGCGTCACTCACCGACAAATCAGCGCTCAATATGGTGAAACACTAAGTAGGTATACCTCGTCTCCGCCCATCGCAACACATCACTGTATTGTGGAACCAGCTTTAGGAAACCAAAATACGAAAATATCCGAAAACAGTTCTTGTAACTTTTAATGTTTTTGTAACCCTATGGAACCACTATTTTAAACTTTCTACAAATTGCAAGTGAATTCTATTGTAACTTGTAGATTTGTAATTTTATGGAACAGGCCCCAGACTGCCGGATGAATACTTTAAGTGTACTCAAATATAGTTCTCCTCAATTATATGAACTAACTTACAACGAAAATCTCTAATGAATATGATTATATAAAGAACATTACTGTCAGATCACGTTCACATGTCGTCCCATGCTGAAGTACTCTTGAATGCAAGTCTGTTTCTCACATGCCAGATCGTCGAAAATAAACACCGAGTTTGGCAATGCCTCGCTCGGTGGCACGATGGCTTCATTATCGCTGCAAGGGAAATAGCATAGGCCTTCCACGGCCTGCATTACACATGCCAGATGCTGGTATTTCGTTTGCTAGAACGATTTGGATTAAAGGTACATGTTCTCGAACATAAGACCACATAAACTGGTCGAAGTTCCGAAAAGCATAATTTACGTCCCATGATCGCGAAGAGTGCGCACGAATTGGTCGTGAGGATCGTCTATCAGGATGATAAGCAGATATACTTCAGAAAAGAATAAATCACCCTGTGCTTGCACTTGAAACGATGGGATTGAGTTTCGCTAGACTAAGAGTGCATAAAGTTGAGTGCAACACCAAACCTGTGACCAGTAGAGCTCGAGACACTGGCATGCTAACATGTGCCAATGAAAAGTTTATACATAGCCTAGTATTGAAAGTGAACAGGCATGAAATACGACAACGTATTGAATGTGACCTAGCTAGTAGAATTCATCGACAGATTCCACAAGTTTGAGCTGCCTTGTTACCAACTGTATCTGACAGGTCCCTACACCCTTGAGCATGAGGTTCGAAACCTGATACGGCATCAAGATATTTGCACCCTGCTTTCACAATCATTCCTGTACATCTGAGGTATGCTCATGAAAGATGACGGGACCCAACCAATCACTACTGCGTTCGTTAGCAATTGTAAACTCCAACTTTTCGAGCGAGTAATTTACGAACTGAACGGTGTTATTATTGATGAAACTCGGAATGTGGGCATAACTACGAACATAAAAAAACTACCTCTTGCTCATGCCTAACAATATCGACATGGTAAAAATGGCAGGTCGGGGAATTTAAGACTAATACAAAGTTCCAATATTCGCAGAAGGTAAGTTCCAGGTGAGCGTGTCACTATCGATGCTACTTGGTTTCGCCGAAGATTATAGGAAGAGAATTATAGTTGCCAAGCAAGAACTGGTGATAATGCTAGCCACCTCGCATCTCAATATCCCGATGCTGTGTTGGGAGCTGGAGAAAACCCGCAGCCCATCGCTGTAAACCTGCCAACATGGAATGGTACGTTCCCCATGTGACTCTGAGGACCCACGAATGCTTGAAGCTACTGAACTACATCAATAATATAAAATCATTAACATAGCTGTCAGGAGTTGGAGTTTGGTTACTTGCCCGGGCTGTCATCTGCCACACAAGACCACTGGGCCTCGTTAAAACATATTGTCATTTCAAACGAACAAGCAAAACAACACCTTGGCAGACGAACNCACAAGACCACTGGGCCTCGTTAAAACATATTGTCATTTCAAACGAACAAGCAAAACAACACCTTGGCAGACGAACCGACCTTCAACCACTGCAATGTCTAGAATGTAAAAATATTTTTGAATAGCGAAAGCCATCCGTGCATGGATTTGAACACTTTCTTCAACGAAGAAGGATTTACTTTGCAGTATTATCTGTACACTCAGTTTCAAGCCTCCTACTACGGACGCGAGTCCTATCCCATNGTATTATCTGTACACTCAGTTTCAAGCCTCCTACTACGGACGCGAGTCCTATCCCATCTTGAGCACAGAAAGATTCCGTGAAACTGCTCCATTGCTGGTCCTTGACACATCCAAACAAAAACGAGCTAGTTCAGAATGGGGTGGTGGATTGTCATATAGAAATTATTTTCAAGGCCCGAACACTGCTGCATAGTGTTTTATTGTGCAGGACAGAGTAGTGAGCTACGACTGCTTTTCGGAGCTAGTGAACACAGTGGGTGAAACATATATAAACATGATGATCACTGCTTCACCCCAGGATGTAAAATAATCTGGAAGGATTTCAGAGCCAGGGAGGCCACGGGCTCAAGGAGATCGCAATGTCCTCGGACGACTATGGCAAAACGCTCACG
Source organism: Clitarchus hookeri (assembly GCA_002778355.1). Taxonomy (NCBI): domain Eukaryota; kingdom Metazoa; phylum Arthropoda; class Insecta; order Phasmatodea; family Phasmatidae; genus Clitarchus; species Clitarchus hookeri. Next base: position 44,146 of record NQII01000144.1, read on the forward strand.
CACTCATTTCACCCACATATACGTGGAAACACTTTGACGAAAAAATCAGGCTGACCAACTACTACCACAAACTGGAGTGGGATGGAGGCAAGATTCAGTACCACCAAGTGGGAAACATGCTGCGCGACTAGCTGATGCAATATCCCCAAATACTGGTTTACATGGCAGGGCCTGAGCAGATAAAACAGATGAACGACTTGTGCAAAAACGAATTGGAAATCATCGATGTGCAGTTCGAGTATGGCTGTTCGAGTATGGCAAATGGTATGTCCATGGACAGTGAATCTGCTGCCTATGACTAGACATGAATTAACCCGAAATATAAGATAATTTTGTTTTTCATATGGTTGCACACAGTATATAAAATGAGAAAAATCAGTGTGCTCATTTAGTCTCCGCATAGAGGTCTGTTCGTCACCATGACTTCATTCCGTCCTACGAACATTTGTGTAAATGCCAAGCCTATGTCAGCATTGAATACAGTTTCATCGCAGAAGATGGATATCTGCGCACCTACACCAAGACTTGCTATGGTAGAGGCATGCAGCATTGGCGTTTCGCGCATTATCGAGTCGTCTACTGACCAACACAGTATAAATTGGACTGTCCGGGACCATCAGCCTGCATCGTGCTCCACATGACGCCGCAGACGCAGCTCACCCCATACCATCGACCAAATCATCTCCTCAGCCTAGATGCCTGTTACCATCTACGCATCAAACTGTACCATGGATCTGCCCCCAGGCAGGGCACGACGTTTCCCAGCATCTCTGGTCCAAGAAAAATGCTGCAAGCCAGACGACCAGATACCGCTGAGTACAGCGTCAGCGCAGACATTCGTAACGGTACCCACCACGGTTGATTCTGCCTCCATCTCGGGAAACGAACCTGCAACTACTCGTCGACGCCACCCAGCAGTGTGTATTCTTGGAACTGTGGATACCGGACTCGTTGTTGGCGGTGGTCCCACTATTGGCGATGTGGTAGTCGTGGAGACAACTGTTTAAGACTTGAAAGATCTGCAGTGTGGCTTTGATGAGGCGGATGACCAACTGGGGACTGGGAGTGTGAGTGGTCGAGACGACCGACATCGCCATGATCCTGAGACTGGTGCTGCCTTTCGCAAGAAGCTAATGCTTATGATCACATTCGCGAACTGCTTAGCCTTGCATGTGACAGTCTACTGAAATAGTGCAATGTGTACAATTTTTTCAGTTAACCAGAGACAAAAATACACTGAAGATCCAAAAAAACTGGTATAGGCGTGCGTATGCAAATAACAGAGGTATGGAACCAATCAGAGNTGTACCAGTTTTTTTGGCGCTTCAGTGTATATATGGAATAATGGAATAGTTACAATTTCGAAAAAGTAATATTGCCTGTGCTTGTATTTTGCGTTCTGTATTGACAGTGTAATAAGCAAATATTGCATGAAAATATGTTATAGTGTTTTATTTGTTTTTTCCTTATGTATTTTTTATATTTAAAGTTTTTACTAAATCTTGTATGTGTAAAAAATAGATTTTCATTGAACATATTTTTTTAATGACATCCTAATGAGGTAAATTTTTTTTTATCGAAATGAATGAACATATTTTCTGGGATCGTTCCCGGATTTTCATGCCAGACGATGTCGCAGGTGGGCGGGTTTTCTCGGGGATCTCCCATTTCACCCGCCTTTTCATTACGGCGCTGTTCCATACTCAGCATGCTTCACCCTTATTGGCCTTCCCTACAAGGGGAGAGAAATCGTTGTGGGGTTACTAGCTTTTAAAATGTATTATGTAATTATTATCGAAGTTTCTTCTTTAACTAACATAGTATTTCACTCACAGGATATAATAACTGTCATGTCAGGGTTGTGTATTTTTTTGTTTACAATTTTAAATATATAGCAATAAATGTTTGATGAATGATGATGTTCTGACAATTACTACAGATGTGATAGTCGTAGGCCTTCTAAAAGTAAAACGATAAATGTCTCTAATATATAATTAAATAACTCCATTGACCTAACAAAGTTACTTTTTCTATATTAATCTTAAATATAAGTAATAGCAAAAAATATATCATTCCAAGATGACGACTTAAAACACGTAACACGATTCGTCTAAAAAAAAATAAAAAAGAAGTGACTTGGAGTCAGAGTGTTTTAAAATAAAGAGTCGTGGATTTTTTTCCCCCGTGATACATAATTGCCATATGCATCATCTGTGGAATAGCAATTTACCTGAACAGCAAACGAACAGCTACGTACAGTCGTGAAGAAAATAAACCAGCTCGACTTGCAAGCAGCCGTCAGTCGCTAGTTTTCTGTAATATGCTCCAGGAATACTTACAGGCTGTTGACGATAAACTGAGCACTTTTGAAAGCCCTGTTTAAGATCGACTTTTAAGCATATTATGTATTCTTTCATCACATATGCGGCGGTANTGAGCACTTTTGAAAGCCCTGTTTAAGATCGACTTTTAAGCATATTATGTATTCTTTCATCACATATGCGGCGGTAAAAAAAAAGTAGGAAATTGTTAGCCAAGTAAACATTTTAGAAATCAGTAGGCGTCAGCCGGGTGAAATTCTGAAAACCCATGGCGTCTTCCAGTCTTTATTTATTTAATAATTCATTACCAAACCTAGGTCCTTCTGCCAGCACTTCGCGCGTCCACCAACGTTTACGTTTTCGCGTTTTTTCACTTGTAATTAGCACTAAGCAGGAACTCATTCCANACGTTTTCGCGTTTTTTCACTTGTAATTAGCACTAAGCAGGAACTCATTCCACACAAAACAATTTCCTCCATGGTGGACTGCAAAGATGAGACTGAGAAATTCACATCGTAGTGTGGACGCTAGACGAGACAGAGAACGATGTCTCTAGGCGGTCTATAGACACGGTCTGTAGACGGTCGCGAGACCGTCTACAGACAATCGCGCAACATGGTCTACTAGTGTGNCACTTGTAATTAGCACTAAGCAGGAACTCATTCCACACAAAACAATTTCCTCCATGGTGGACTGCAAAGATGAGATTGAGAAATTCACATCGTAGTGTGGACGCTAGACGAGACAAAGAACGATGTCTCTGGGCGGTCTATAGACACGGTCTGTAGACGGTCGCGAGACCGTCTACAGACAATCGCGCAACATGGTCTACTAGTGTGNGGCGGTCTATAGACACGGTCTGTAGACGGTCGCGAGACCGTCTACAGACAATCGCGCAACATGGTCTACTAGTGTGTACTAGGCTTTAGGCAAGAAAGCCTGTTTGGGAATCATTTACACATTGGTTATAACATCGATCACAACAGACCACAATTTGCCTAAACGTGCATAATGTACACAATTGCGTTCAGTGAGTCTGAATGGATTAAGCATTGCTTAAATGCTGAAGGCTTCTGTGATATTTTTTTACTTTGATTAAGGTAATAAAACATTTATTAAAATATAATTTGCTTTCTCTAACCTAGAATCAAGCTCAAGTGTTCACTAGTACACATTAATAAAATATAGTTTATATTTGAAAAAAACAATTGTTTCCATACACTAGTGACAATACATGTACATTGTCTTCACAATAAAAAGGTCTAGGCTGTTCATACGAAATGATAAAACAATTGTTATAATATGTGAAATATACATGCCATACATTTTGGATACGTCAAAGCTTAAACGAAATTCACAAAGCTAGAATTTTCAAGCCAAATTTGACATGTTATGAGTGCATACTTTTTTATTATTTAACAGCTATCGTGCGTTACATCATGCGTAAATATTTTCCCCATCTTTCCCCGTGGATATTACGTGTGCGTTCTTACATTATAGACCATTCCGAATCCTTGTATACGAACTATAAAGGAGTTTGCTCTGTAGTAACGCAAACATTTCGTGTACAGTCAAGTAGTAGAAAGATTTTTACAAAAACTTCTACCATCTAAAGATCTTCGCGAATTAATTCTTCTAAAGGGGTTTGTAGACCGTAAAATACATTTAATATTATGACTATTTGTTTATATGTAATGGCTCGAATAACATTCACAACGCGGGAATTTTGGGCTGAACTTTATAGCTTAGAGGTGTAGCAGTGCATGAGATATATTATTTAACACGTCTCTTGTGTTGCATCATGCGTAAATCTTTCCCAATCTTTGCCTGTGGATATTACGATCTGTTAGCAGTTGCTTGCCTAGACATTATAGTCAATTCCGAAGTCTTGCTAAAGTTCTACGTTCATGCAAATAAAATGTATGACAACGAACCATATTCGTACGCGTATTTCTTAATAACAAGTTTGTTTGAATTATTTATATAAATAACATAGGAAACAGTTAAATTTAGCCAATAAATTAATGATAACTTATGATAGACGATACAACCAAATATATGTGGTGATTTTTCAAAAACCTGCGAATAGAACTGCGTTTCGAAATGTTTGAAAATAATTTATTATACGTGAATTTACTATATTTGTGTATGTATTATACAAATCATAGTTTATAAATTGTATTTTTATTCAAAGACGTAACATATTAAGGAGCCTGCCTACTGGAGCTGAGTTATTATAATTGCGCCGCATTTATTTATATTCACGCTATTTATATATTTTAAAAATATATATTAATGTATATCTCGGCATATGTTACAAGCACTACAGCATTTTATATATATGAATAAGTTAAAAAAATAAAAGAAAGCGAATATAGTTCGGTTACTAGCTCCTTAGAACATGCAGCGTTTTCTTGCACGGACTGATACATAGTTCTGTCCACATGTTGTGTGATTTTTTAATGGTTTCAATGTTTGGGAAAAGGGGAAAATGCAGTCTTTATGCTCCTAGTTTACATATTTTTGGGCAAGATTAGCAATGCAATGGCATCTGAAGGAGTACTGTTTCCATTGCCCTTTGGATGTGTCTGGACTAGCGGCTAAGTTTATTTTTCAGGTAAAATAATTTAATATTTTTTTTTGTTTTGGATAGAAGGATAGTTGAGTGCTTCCTTCCCTGCCAAGCTTCACTGATCTCTCACGATGTCGCCTTCACAGCACGACGACGGGCGGTGTCGCCCCGCACGCGACGAGGCCGTGTGGTCTCACGCCGCGCATTGCTGCTACTCGCTCTACCTGTCCGGCAAATATCTCGACGGCAATAAATTCTTTCTAAAACTATAATTACAATATGGGACGACACTCTTTCCGATTATTTTTCTATGAAAGCTGAGATAAAAACTAATAATCCATGGTAGCATTCTAATTTTTTTTCCCATACATTTAACATTGTATTAAAACTATTTTTTTATTTAAATAATAGTTAGGCTAACATGTTGCTGGGAAGAAGGGGGAAGAAGCGCCTTTGCCTGTGATTGGATTGTCCAATATTCACCTTGTATTTTCTTACTGCTTCCATCATTACACAGTTATTATTGAGAGAATAAAAAGGCTGGGAAGGGATGCTACCAACATTTCACATAGTTTCTGACAAAATAAGTAAGACTGGAAGGAGGGGAAGTTGGCCAGTGAAAATGCTGGGCCAGGAGGAGAGGGGAAGAATCCCATGGTGGTCCCTACTCTGCAGGTACTATAATCACTCAGTGCCTCCCCACCATTTGGCTTGAATATATAAAGGTTGGAGCATCGCCAAATTTCTCACTCTGATAACAGCGCTTTTCATCTGCATATCCGAGTACCCTCCTCCTTCGTCGCCATTTTGTGCTTGGAGAATTATTGCGAGGTTTCACGGTCGTTTTTCAGTATTGCTTCGAGTAATTGCTCGCTAAGGTATATTATTTCTAATTTTTTATCATCGAATTTTATGCAAATTGTTTTCTAATGAGCTCTTTAATTTTAAAATAAATAACTGATTTAGTTTTGTGTTAATTCATTTGGCGACGAGCTCTTTAATCTTTTTAAAATAAAGATGTTAAGCAAACGATTTTAAAATAAAATTGTGCTGTGTGCTTACTAAATGTTACAATACAAAGTTATTAAAGACACTTTTTTATCACAGTGATTGGCAGCTAGTACACCGATCTCTTACCACAGGTTCGTGTTTGGCCTGTCCACCGACATCGGAGCAAGTCAGCACCAACTGTCAGTTCTCGCATGTTGCAAATTCTTTTTAAANAAAAATAAATAACTGATTTAGTTTTGTGTTAATTCATTTGGCGACGAGCTCTTTAATCTTTTTAAAATAAAGATGTTAAGCAAACGATTTTAAAATAAAATTGTGCTGTGTGCTTACTAAATGTTACAATACAAAGTTATTAAATACACTTTTTTATCACAGTGATTGGCAGCTAGTACACCGATCTCTTGCCACAGGTTAGTGTTTGGCCTGTCCACCGACATCGGAGCAAGTCAGCACCAACTGTCAGTTCTCGCATGTTGCAAATTCTTTTTAAAGTAAGTCAAAGCACCGATAAGATAACTAGAAGTTATGTATTTCGTTTTTTTTAACGCACGTTGATCCTTTGTACGTCCCCGCAGTCAGCAGTCACAGGTCCTGTCAATTCCAGGAGTTGCTGCTGATTTGTCGTCTTGTGGTCGAGTCTTGCGACCACGTGACAAATGTTTTTGCGTGTGTTTATTAGACATTTTTTTACATTATGTGGTGAACTTGTGTCCAGGTGAAGTGACTTTCGCGGTAGGAAATCAGAGTGTCCCCTTTGTGAGTAAAATAGTCTGTTTCACGGGAGTCCCTCGCAACGCAGCCTATCGTTGTTAGCAGAGTGACTGCAGTCATCATTTTCTTCTTCACGTATGTAGCTCTGCTGTGTACAAGCATAACAGTTTGTGAGGATTTTAACTATACTCGTTGACAAAAAATTTAGTGTTGTTTCTAGTAGAAAAAATCGTGTCGCTTTAAAAAAAAATTATTATTCACATTTGTATATAGCTTGTCTGTGCCATGGTTAAGTAAATAATAAATATAACTACATTATACTACTTTAAGGCTTAAATACCAGTGATGAAATATGTTTTCATATTGTTAAAAAATTTTGAAAAAAAGTTTTGCTACGCAATATATAAATATACTTCGAGGNTTATTATTCACATTTGTAAATAGCTTGTCTGTGCCATGGTTAAGTAAATAATTAATCTAACTACATTATACTACTTTAAGGCTTAAATACCACTGATGAAATATGTTTTCATATTGTTAAAAAATTTTGAAAAAAAGTTTTGCTACGCAATATATAAATATACTTCGAGGCAGAATAGTTACACAAGCTTTCTAGTCATATGTATTTGCATATTAAATTTAAAATTTTTTCCAACTTCGTCAAAATTGTTATGATTAATGCTATATCCACATTATTAATATTATTCGTGACCATAAGTTGTGGGTTTTATTAAGGATTTAATTTAAAAAAAAAAGTGCCTGCATTTGTTGATAAAATAATTTTTTTCATAGTGTTGTGTTCAACAATTTTTATTATTTCTTTTTGGCTTTTTATAAAACTCTATTCTCATTCATAAATACCTTGCTTGTAGTATGGTTCAGAAAACAAATCATTACATAAGAGTATTTGTTCTGCTACAAAGTTCAGTATTAAATTTTAAAAAAATATGAAACATTTTTACTTGGAAGTAGAATTGTTACACAGGCCTTGTTGACATATGTATTTACGCAATACATATAATTTTTTTCCAGCTTCACCACCATTTTTTTTTGCATAAACCTACCGTGACCAGATTATTAATAATATTCGTACCAGTATGTTTTTTTGGTTTTTTTTTTTGCTCTAGTATTCAGTATGGAGGGCGGCCGCGTAGACGTAGGTATTTGGGAGGAGGGGGGAGTGTCCGACTTCCTTCGCCTCCTTCTGTCTATGGGGTAAGTGCAATACCATCTCTAGGGTTACATTGCGGTTTTTGTAGCAAGTATTTTGCCATCCGGAAGTATGGATTAAAGCACGAGAGGGCCTGCATCCATAATCCTCGGAGGGAAGAGGAGCAAGTCTGCGAGAAGTGCGAAATGCAGATTGGGCGGAAGAACAACATGACGCGACATTTGAGGAGTTAGTTCAACCGTATAGGAAGACTTTTGCCTGCAAGGACTGTGGGAAAGAATATTCCAGGGCAGACAAGCTGAAGGAGCATGCTAAGAAGTGTGCAAACCCAGCCCCCTACTAGCGAAGAAGGCCAGACGTGATGTTTCCACCCAGCAGCAGCCATTACCAGTACCAGTACCAGCACCCCGACCTAGGATCGTCGTGGGGCCGGACAGCTGACGGCCCACGGGTTTGCGTTGGCCGAGACTGTCTTTAGGGGCAACTTAAAGACATGTGTGGAAGAAAATACGAGCGAAGAGGCCAAGGACGTCTGCACATGAGTGGAAGAAATGAAACAGAGTATCATCGACCAGCTGCAGGAAAAAGTAATTGAAAACCGACCAATTAAATTCAATTATTTACTGGTGTGCTACTATGGCAAACCTGAGCCCCATGAAAATGAAGTAGACCAGCACCCCTTCAAGACAAAATTTTGCCTATTTACAATGAATATGATGTGGAAGAAGCTGCATGGCCAGCTTAATCAAGTTACGCCAAACAGAGCAGGAGTCCATGGCAAAGGGATCTGGATGGATACATCAGTAAAGAGAATGCAGCTCCGAATTAATAAATTTGATCACTTGCGTGCATCCAGCTACATCGATTTTCCAGCGCCTGTAAAAAACAAAAACGGAGTGATAAACTCGAAAAACGAGAATAACGAATGTTTTAGGTGGGCCACACTCACCAGATACATTGAAGGAGCACACCCAGAGCGAATAGACAAATGCTACAGAGAACTGGAAACAAGTTCGATTTTAGTGGCATCGAGTTCCCCACACCTCTGCACCAGATAACCAAATTCGAGAAACAAAATTGTGGGGTGATGGTAAATGTATCCATAATTAATGACAAAATTAAGATGGCACCAAGACGTGTTTGTGATGAAGAGAAGCTCATACATTTCGATCTCTTCCTCCTCGCCACCGGATACAATGCCCACTTCTTGTATATCAAATATTTTTCAAGACTGGTGAGTTCACAATTGACAGCCCATGACCATAAGAAACATATTTGTAAAATATTTTTCATGTAATACGTTGACCAGTTCCAAGTAACAGAAAAGACGGGAGAAGAGATGATGGTGGACCACAAAAATTATAGAAGCCCTAACATTACTGTACGTATTGAAATGCCAAGCCACGACAAAAAGGGAAGAAGGCCAACCCTAAAATTTAATAACTATCACAATGCCGACAAGATGCCAATCGTCATCTACGACTATTCTGATATCATGCTCCTGCCTGTTAAAACCTGTCAGGCAGACCACCCAGAAGTCCAGCAGGCACTCTTATCAGAAGAACGAGGTTATTTTAATATTATGTTCAAGTTGACCACGACATCATACCTGCCACCAAAACCACAAGCCTGCCAATGGGACCGAAAATTTACAGTGGGAAAGATGCTACCAAAAAATTCACCGAGAAAATTGTCAATGTTGGAAATAACGTGAAGGGAATATATGAAACAAGCGAACCCATGAAGCAGCTCAGAAACTTGGAACTGTCGAATCATGCTATGACAGATACCTGCTGTTACTGCAAAGAAGAATTTACACAAGACAACTGGAAGGTAATGGACCACGACCACTTCACCAGAAACTACATCGGGGCCTCCTGTAATAACAGCAACAAACTCCGCTGCCATCCGAAAAGATTACTTGTATTATTCCACAACTTGACGTATGACGAGAACTTTATAATAAAGCACTTGGGCTACAACGAAGAGAATACATTCATCATCCCGCATTCAGAGGAGAAATTAATCACATTCTCTAAATCGCTGGGGGAGAGATTCAGACTCCAATTCATCGACACCTTCTGTTTCATGTCCGCCAGCCTTCCCGCCCTCGCCGTAAACCTGCCAAGATGCCAGCTGAAACATACAGCAAAGTTCTTCAGCCCAGACGAACTGGAATTAGTAGGGAGAAATGAATGTTCCTCTATGATTACATAGACAGCCTGCAGAAACTTGAAGAGACGCGGCTGACCCCAGCGATAAATTTTATAACAGATTGACGGACACGGCCATAAGTGAAGAAGATTATGCTCATGCAATTAAAGTCTGGAAAAGATTCGACTGTAAGGCATTAGAAGATTGTTCTAACATTTATTTGAAGACTGGTGTTATCTTGTTGTCAGATGTATTTGAAAACTTTAGAAAACTGTGCCTGGAAACCTATGGCCTCGACTGTGTCAATTATATGAGCGCGCCAGGCTTCTCGTTCGATGCAATGTTGAAGCACACCAAGGTCGAGCTGGAACTGCTAACAGATTACGACAAGACTTTATTAATTGAAGAAGGCATAAGAGATGGAGTAGTCCAATGTGTGAAGCGTCGTGCAAAAGCCGATAGCAAGAACATTCCGTCCATGTACGATGCCAGCAAGCCGCCCGTCTACCTCCAGTTTGTAGACATGAACAATTTGTACGGTTGGGCAATGTCTCTGCTCCTCCCCGTGTGTGTCTTCCAGTGGGTTACCACCAACGTCGATGTCACGGCGGTGCCAGATGATTGCCTATTCGGTTACGTGCTGGAGGTTGACATTGAAAATCCTGTGGAACTCCACGACTCGCACAAAGACCTGCCATTCTTGCCCTTCAACGAGTGTCCTCTAGGTGCCAACAACAAAAAATTATTGACGATGTTGCAAGTAAAGAAAAACTACATTGTTTATTATATAAACTTGAAGCAATTAAGAATAGAAGAATTCAAGAAGAGAAGAAAAGAAGTTAAGGGTATAAATATTTCTATCCAATATTGTTTTATGTATCTAAAAATTTTATTGTTGAAGCTACTACTGACAGCACGCTAGAGCACATGCAAGGTGAATTTTATATCTTGTCAAGTGTGTCACTTTTAGTCTGATGAAGGTTAAGTGATCCAGCGCAGCTTTACAATTGATAATGAAATGATTTAAGCAATGAGCTAGCTGTGGGGGACTGATATGTTCAAAATAACGTGTCTTTTCCCTGGGTGTTGGGTGAATGAGGCCGGGATGCAAGAGCAGTTCTTCACATCGGGGTTGTCAAAATAGAAACGATTTCACCTCCCTCGCATCCACCAACTATAAAAATGTAATTTGCTATTTTTTCCCTGGGGGCATGGGCAGAAGTGTTAAATCTGAAGCAGTTTCACTCCTCACCATTTACAATAACCTAAAAATAATTATGCTTTTTTGCTGAAAATGAGTACTGTTTTTACAGCACGCACATATGGGTCCTGACACACTGCTACATATGTCATCATGATAGAGATTGTGCCACCACCAGCAATTTTGATTATAGATTTTTGCAACTAGCATATACTTCAGCAATTTCTCTTGTGCACTCCTGCAGAGGGACTTGGAGCTGCGACTACTGTTTGGGCCTCCGACCAGGATTTAAAGCCAATTCCTGGGGGTTCCAACCCATATCATTTACCGGGGTTGTGGGGGTGAAAAAATTTTTATTTGCGACATCTTGGCCCATTGTAACCACTAGAGAAGGTATTGTTCTTACCCACCTTATCTACCTACTTCTTATCTTTCTTTTCTTTCTTTTTTTACAATTCTTTCGTTCACTTAGTTTCGGCTGTTTTTTTTCTTGTTGTCTCTTCTGCCCAAGGTGTTCTTTTGTTCTTGGTTGGTATTATTTTCGGCATTTAAGTGCCCCCCTCCCCAACTGCTCATTTTTGCAGCACCTTGGAGATTTAAAATATATGTTTTACATCTTTGTAGCACTGTGAGAGTGTACTGTATTGCTCCGTCCGTAGCCGGATACCTGCATGCATATTTGTTTTAGCAGCCATGCGGGTGGTAAAAAGGGAGGATGATGCTGAAAATTATACAAGTTCCAGACCGAAGGATGGATGATGTGTTCCAAACCGAAGGATGGATGGCCAGTTCCAAAGCAAAGGTAGGATGACAAAGCACAAGATAAATAAATGTGTTTAATGAAAAATATTATATGTAAATAAAAACTGAATAATAAAAGATGTAATAAAAATGTGATTTATTTCTAAGGTACACATTTCATAATAATTTTAACAATAAAAAACATACTTAAAAATAAATAAAACTATACGAAAAAATTCTTATTGTATGTATATGACAATATGAAGAAAATCTTATTGCTGGTCTTTATAAGTATCGGATAGTCAATAACACTTATATAATAAAATAATTACTATACATCAGTATAATCACGACAAAATATTTATTCATCTCCTGCACAAGCATGCTATTAATTCTTTTAAACCCTTGTCACACCACATATCCCGATAGTCGAACGGTCTATGGCGTCTGCATGCCGACACAAGGTTCGACATTTCGTTCAAGCCCTTCGTCAAACAATATTTTGAGCTCTGCGAAAATTGAAAAAAACTCTAAAAAAAAAACCCTAGAACCAACATGACAGCAAAGCGAAAGCGAGAGTAGCACATTCTAGCTGCCATCTCCATAAACAAATATGGTGTTAGAACGACTGGCATGCCTCGAGCAACCGCCAATGTAAACAAATAACCAGTGGAAACAAAATGGTGGAAGCAAACAAAAAAAGGCTGGAAACAAGATGGTAGACAGAAAAAGATTACAAATGGAAACAAGATGGTGGCAATAAACAAGATGGCTAATGGGGACAATACGGTGGCCGGAAACAAGATGGTGGATTCGGTATTGCGGATCCAAGACGGCGGCAGGATTTTGGCCCCTAAAACCCCAACACTTGTCCTGCAATCAGATTTTTCTAACTACTGATTTGGGCGATATGTGATATATGCAATATCTATATGACCCACATTTACTATGACAATATTTGTGATATTAATACACTGCTAGACAATAAAAATAGCACACCACAAAGAAACAATGTGATTACCACGAAAATATGTCAATAACGTTAGTATGGGGTGGTATGCAAATTATACCATGTTGTTGCATTTGCATTTGACCCTTCATCTGACAGTGGCCAGTCATCACTGGTCATTGCGAACAATGACCAGTGATCGTAGAGTGAGTGAAGAAATTTGTGCGGCTCTTGACAGCGATGTCTTAAGATCTAATGAATATGAAGCGAGGTGAGAATCGAGCAGCGCCAAAATGAAGGGGCTAGGAAACGGGAGAAACCCGAAAATACCCGCTGACCAGCAGTATCGTCCAGCACGATTACCAAACGCAAAATCCGTGAATGACCCCACCGAGAATAGAACAGTGGTCGTAAGCAATGGCGTATAGTCGAACCTGTATTAACATCAAGAAACACCAGTCCATATAAGGCAAGCAAACAGAATGAAGAAGAATTCCGGGGAAGATGCTAAAAACGTCGCTTTACGCAATCGCCCCTATTATGGCTCCCGTCAATGAACTCCTACTCAAAACAACTCGCTGGAAGTAGACAGACAGACACAAAGAAGCATTCCGAATATTAAAGGTGCGATATGGCCACATAACCATGCTATACCGGCCTATGCCAGAATTACCCCTAATTTTACAGACCGATGCAAGCGGAGCCGGAATGGGTGCTGTCCTGTACCAGGAGCAGTCACAGATCAAGCGACGAATTATCGCGTATGCTAGTACCATGCTAAACGAGAGACAACGCCGCTACCACAGCAATAAGCAGGAGTGCTTGGCGGTTATTTGGGGAGTCCGCAAATATCGCTATTACCTTGAGGACCGACCATTCATTCTCAGGAAGGATAATAAGGCCCTCACATGGCTGAAAGCCAAGAGTGACGAGAAAGCCAAATTGGGTAGGTAGGCCTTATTGTTAATGTAATTCTCCTTCACCATCGAGCATTGTCCAGGCTCAAACAACGAGCTGCCCGATGCCTTATCCCGTTGACCACAGAGTCCCAACAAAGAGACAGAAACCGACGACTGGGAGCGAATGCTGCCCCCCTCTCCACCAAAACTCCCACGGCCGGATATCGTGGAACTACAGTTAGTAAAGTTCCACGAAAACAAAAATCTGTTACGAGACCAACAGCAGGCCGACCCCAAATTACAGGAGTTAATGAGGAAGTATCCAGAACAGTACGAGGGAAGAGATGGCATAATCTGGGCGAGACCGCACTCACAAGCAGATCAATGGAAAATCTGGGTCCCCCACGAGCTACGAGACAGTATCTGTGAACACCACCATGACCACCCCCACACAGGACATCTGGGTTTTCACGAGACCTTAAGGGCCCTGACCAACAGATATACATGGCAAGGAATTAGTCGATATGTGAGAGCATACGTCGCCAGGTGTCAGACTTGTTATGAAAACAAGGTCTACCCTACACCACAGGTGCAATACACACCCCGTCGGCCGAAAGCGCCATGGACACACATCGCCGTAGATATAATGGGCCCCTACCCACCCACACACCGAGGAAAGAGATAACTCCTAGTCGTGACCGATCTTTTCTCCACGTGGACAGAGACGTTCCCGTTACCCAACCAGGAGGCCAACAAAATAATCCGGCAAATGGAGCGAGAGGTATTTCCACGATGGGGGTACCCGAAATGTGTGTTAACCGACAATGGAACCCAGTTTACAGGGGTAAAATGGACGAAGGCCTGTGAGACATGTGGGGCGGAAAGCTGGACGACTCCAGCTTACCACCCACAGGCTTACCCTACCGAACGCTGGAATCAAGAATTAAAGAAGAGTATGCGAATTACAATGGGCACGAATCATACTCAATGGGACACACAGCTACCTGAGATCCTGTATACACTGCGATGTCGGCACAATGACGCCATTGGAACTTCTCCCAGCCACCTAATACTGGGATACAATATCCGCAGACCTGGAGAATGGCAGTGGGAAACAGAACCTACAGAACTTCCCGCCCCCGAAGAAATACGAGGAGAGGCTATATGGATAACTGGAGCAGCTCAGAGAAACCAACAACGGTATATTCGGCAGAAATACCCCAAACAAGCGACCACCAGACACCACTTGCTTGCCCGAGGGTAGTCACATATTAATACACAACCATCCCCTAAGCCGAGCTAGTGAGAAATTCTGTGCGGGGTTTGCACCTAAGTGGCGAGGGCCATATATAGTAGTCGAGAGGCAGGGAAATGTATATTGGGCCGAAGACGAGAGGGGAAATATGCATAAGGTGCCACGGAACCAGATACGCCCTATACCCGAACCCTACCCCGATAGTCCCACAGGAATTACAAATGACAGCCCAGGGGAATCCCGCAGTGGGTCACTAGGTCACCGAATGGTGTGCCAGGGCGCGGGGATAGGGGGTCAAAACGATAAGCTGGCCATTGCCCCTCCATGCTATCGCAGTGTCTCAAGGGCGCAGGGGCCCCAGCACCTGCCGATAAACGAGCTGGAAACCACAGGGGGACACTCGCCTCCTAGTCCGACGGGGATCGAAGCCAGGTGTGTGCAACCTTGGTGCATCTGCAGAGGCCGGGAGGAGCCAGGCTTCTACAGGGAGCGTCGCAAGAACAGAACTCGCGAATTGAGCCGACTACAACCATAACAGACTCTGTGTGACATGAGGGAAGCCTGTTTTTCTCATGTCACCTGCTGTGAGAGGAAGGTAGGGGGCAGGCACTACCTAACGATGGAACTAAAAGTGCGACAAAGTGTTTTAATTATTTATCTGTGTAACCTTACAATGTGTGAGAAGTCACATCGGTGCGGTGAGAAATAAGTGCAGGACGTCCTAGGTGAAAAGAAATGCCAGATGCCTGTATCTGAGTGTACTAACTTAAGATAAGAATAGGGTGTGTATTTTTCCAGTATCTACAATACTATTGTTTTTCAACACCGCCTGCATAAGAGGGAGGTGGCAGCAATAGTAAGATAAGAGGGTCTTTTTCTTTTTTTTAACGGCCTGTGAAGCCGTTGTATCAGTAACACAATATCATGTGTAAATTAGTGATATATTAAGTGTGTGTCGCTTCCACATGCCGAAAAAAAAAAACCTTTGTAAAAACTGGCCGAGTGCCAGCCAGTAGTGTGAACCCTTGAACAGAGTTACCAGCCTAGATTTAAGAGTGTTTATTCTTTGACGACCTGTGTAGTCGTACTTAACATAAAATTAATTCCTGTCACCAAAACGTAACACTGGCAGCCAGCTGAGCAAATACACAGGCCATATGCCAACTGTTTGTTTGCATATATCAAATAGTTTTCCGTCTTACCAGGAAACAGAAACACAGAAGAACTAATAAGATAGAAGTGTAGTGATTCAAATGGATCACTCTAGGTCATTTTGTAAATTGTAACCCTTTAATTGGTGTGTACTGTATGAAGTCCGAGGGGTGTGGTATTAGGTTGGTTTGTGTAGATAGTTAAAAAAAAAAGTAGGTCAGCCTGCAATGTATTTGACACATAAGATAGAAATTGTAAAGTATTCGAATACAACAAAAGATGTACGCAGAAACAGAGTGTTTGTTAAACCCTTCTTACAGCCAGGAGGCTAGCTAGATAGGAACTACTGCCAGGCATGCATCCTTATCAGGAGGGGAAGAGTAACAGAGATATTAGCGCAACAGCTGCCTCGCAGCTAGACGACAGAACCCAGAACACGGACCGTCAGTCACAGAATAAGCACTACAGACAGAGAAATTTGAACGAAGGAGGCTCAGCTTCGAAGAGCCGGGGGGGAATTGTCGTGTAACGCCTTTTGAGTAGAAGCATTGCTGACCCCCTTCGCAAGCGCCTCTCAGTCGACACGTGTCACGAGGCAGGTGGCGGAGCGCAGTTACACATGTCCTGCGGCTTAGGCCTTCCCCCTTCACCCACCCACCTCCCTACGCCTCTAACAGGCCTGTGAGATCTGTTGATCGCAGAGGTTTCACGAGATATAGAAACGCAGTTCGCCTAAATTCAGAAAACACGCACCGCGGAAGAAACAACTGACGAGCTGGATAATGATGCTGAGAACACCCCCTCCCCCCTTAGCTAAACACAGGACAATGTGGAAACGCACCGAGAAGTAGCTGACAGAGCAAGCTAGGAGCAAAGTGCCACCCCCAACCTTCAGGAACCAGGGCACTGGTTTTGAAAGGCATTGTTCTGCATTGCCTTCCACCTCCCCCCTAATAATAGACACACGTGCCGACAGTTAAGGCGGGAGGCCGGCGATCATATAAACCCCTTTACGAGATAAGTGGGGTGCAGTTCATTATCACCGCGCCGAGGGAAGAGTTGCGTCAAGGAATCACGAGAAGACGTGAGCACGAGTCCGAACCGCAGTCCAGGGAGACAGCAGCACCTGCGNCGCAGCGCCTGCGGGCCTTCTTCCAAGGCCTACCACTTCGCCGGAGCTCATTCCCAGATGACAACCTACCAACACTCACCGCTGAGTTAAGTATAAAAATCGTCACCCAGAGAAGTCCCACTCAACCACGAAGTCGCCCAGGGAATATGAGTAGTCAAATTAGGTACCACACCTCGGAAGTGCTGATGTATGTAGTTCTTGTGTAAATTCCAGGCAATATATTCGTCCTTAAAAATGAAACAGTAAAAGGCTTCATTATTACAATACCCTCAACCTCCAAGCACATTATAGTCTGTGCCTGGGGGCATTAACAACGACACTATAAGCCACACTGTCTTCCACAGTGGCGGTATAGCGTCATACTTCAGGACACCCAGCTCTCATAAATTAAATTTTTAATGACGTAAAGTATTTATCAAAGGTTACCATGATTGCACTGAATTTCGGTTTGTCCACTTCCCAAGATGTTCAGTCAGTAACAGATCTTTAAAGTCCTGTCCAGTAATCAATAACAAACTAGTCACTTTAACTGTTTCATCTTTCTTGTGAAATTGTGTAGCTATATGACACTTTTAAAATTCTAACTTAAAATGCTTCCAGTTTTCTTGGACATCATCGGAATGCATGTCAATCAGTGACGGCACCAGCTGAAGCTTTTTCCATTGTTTCGTCAGCCTACTGTGATTGAAATTGTGTGTGTAAACAATTTGACATTACAATTACTTGCTTATATAGTCACTATTGAGTTAACTATGCTCCAAAATCTGTTCCCCATCTCACTTGTTGCAAAATAACTTTTCCCAGTTGCTGCATCAGCACATGCAGTAAAATAATGCTACAGTCATCTCATCTCATGGCTTACAAGATAGCAAAATCCTGATTAACACATGGCAATGAAGTACATACATAAAAAGTGACAGGTGAAAGCATATAAATATACGCAAGTTTAATGTTGGCCTTGTAATACATTTCGCTTTCAAAAAAACTGAGCGTCTTGTTATTTATTTATACTTTTCAAATATTTGGCATGTATTTCAATAAATAATAGGTACTTAACAAAAGATAAATCAGCTGCCTGCCACTTTAATACAGAGTAAGTATAAAATAATACCCCAACTTTGAAGGTATATATTATCAAATACAAGCACCCTACAAACTTGATTGACCAATCAAATTAACAGTGGAACCGTTAAGTTTGTTTGCCATACATTCATAAATATTCAATGTGACCACCACGAGCGGCCCGAATGACATCTACGCGATAATCAAACTCGTTCTACACTCTTGTCAGCATGTCCTGTGTTACGGTTCGGAAGGCGTTCGTAATTCTCGTTTTGAGGTCGTCAATTTTAGCCGGCAATGGTGGACGAAACACTTGATCCTTTATGTACCCCCATAGAAAAAAAATGCACGGGGTAAGATCCGAGCTTCTTGGGGGCCAGTGATGAAGAGTCTGGTCACCAGCTGCTCCTTGATCAATCCAGCGTTGCGGCAACGTCTCGTTCAGGTACGCGAACAGCTAGGTGCCAATGGGGTGGCACACCATAAAGGAAACATCAGACCGTCCCATTAACATTGACGTGTCAAATGTGAGCTCGCTACCCCCTCACCACCTCAAACTGAGCGATACGAACGCTATCCAAACCGTAACACCGGAAATGCTGACAAGAGCGTGGAACAAGTTTGATTATCGCGTAGATGTCGTTCGGGCTGCTCATGGTGGTCACATTGAACATTTATGAAGATATGGTAAACAAACTTCATGGTTATATGGTTCATTTGATTGGTCAATCAAGGTTATAGGTTGTTTGGTTTTGATATTATAACCCTTCAAAGTTGGGGTATTCTTTTATACTCATCCTGTATTTTTCACTAGCAAGATTCATTTTGGCCATGTGACTAAATTTTAAATATATACTGTAAGGATTGTGCACAAAAAATAAGGGGAAAAGCAAAGACTTCGGCTAACATGCCAGTATTTTATTTAAATTGCAAAATAATAACATTTATGATCACAATATTATATTTAAAGTTTGATATAAAAATTAAATTTTTTATTAGAGCTGCGTGTATTTAACTGTGCAAACACCACCGCTCATCCTAAAGGTCCATGAACTGAACTTAACTGACACATTTACTTTAACTGTTTGTAAATATCACTTATATCGGTGTAAAGTAACAACAAACAACAATAAAAATCAAATAATTATCTGTATAATATTGTATATATAATGTCGTATATTACAGCAAGAGAGTTAAAAAGGAAGCTAATAAAAAGAAAGGAAGACACTTGATTCAAGAAAAGTCTATATACTTCTGGTGCATAAATCATGAGATAAGGCTTTGTGGTTAATATTTATAGATCCCAATAACTAGCATAGCATCAGACTGCTTAATGCGGTCTTAAATTTACAGAGTTTATGCATTAAACGAGATAACATGAGTATTTAAATAAACATACAAAATATAACATAAGTATTTAAATAAACATATAAAATACAACATTGCATAGTAAATACTGTATATTTATTCTCTGATATGCATCTCCGCAAACAAACATTCAACATAGATGTTCATAGTTTTGATAACATATAGTTTCGAAATGCTTAATGTTAGAAAGGAGCAGTTTGTTGCATTATGTTTGTTGACATAAAAAGTTTATTTCTATATTCAGATAAGTCTGTGAAGAAAGATGATGGTGACACCACAGTAGATGGCCCAGCGCATGGAATGGTTCATAAAGACCAAATCTGAGATGCCAATCCAGGTTATTATCTGTGCAAGGTAAGAGGACAAACTGCCATCATGCCCAGCCAGCTATTAGGACCTTGTACAGAAGGCTTAAGGAGACTGGAAGTGTCCACATGAAGACAATTCCAGGACGGCCAGCATTAGTGCTGCAGACACTGCATGGGTGCAACAGGCATTTCTGCGGAGCACCACTAAGTTAATCTGGCGTGCTACTAGAGAACTGCAACTACCAACAACCACAATGCACAGGGTGCAGTTTGTACAATTTCTTCAACCTGAGGTTGGCCAAAATATACAGCATTTACTATTGATGCCCTTGGTCATATTGATGAAGACCAAGACTTCCTGAAGATGATGATGTTCACAGATAAGGCTGGTTTTCACGAGTCCGGGAAGGTAAACCAACACTATGTGAAGATTTGGGTGTCCAAGAACCCTCACATCAGCATGGAAATTTTGTGCGAGAGTCTTAAGGTCAATGTCTGGTGTGGTTTGCTTCATGACCGTGCGGTGGTTCCATTTCCTTTATTTATTTTTTTTGCAGAGGCCTCAGTTTTATCAGCTGTTTACCTGCACATGTTGGAATAATTTCCATTTCCATTGGGACAGACAAGACTTTCAACCCGACATCTGGCTTTAGAAGGATGGTGCTCTTTCCCACTCAGCAAGTTGGTGTTTCCCTAGGTGACCTTTCAATTACAGAAGCCATCGAAACTGGTCGAAAACTGGAAACGGTTTTCCTCAAATGTTTTCTTACATACAGGACAAAGGTTAACTTATTTTACCTGGCCATAAGCTATCCATGGATAGGTTCTGTTTGTCTGGTGAGACGCCCGATTGTCTCATGTCTGGCACCAACGATTTTCCTGCATCGAAAACGTTTTTTTTTTAATTATTGTTTACTGAAATATCTATTTGGCTTCGTCAAGAAAGAAAAGGAGGAACAGCGCAATCAGTCACAAACAACTATAACATTAAAGTACGTTTTCCAAATGTTGTTACAAGTTTAATATCAAAATGTTGCAATCCGAGTTACAGTTCAGAAATTTTCCGAGTGGTACACCTTAACTTTGTTCACGTCTATCATGCATGCGTAATGTGGGAAATAAGTTGGCTCACACCACCAATAAACTTGTATAACTAACTGCATGTAACCCCTGGCAATATCACCACTCAACCAATGTAACTTAACATTGTAGCAAACACTAACATACTGTTTAATTCATTATGTACTTTTTCAAAGCGAAAAACATCTCCAGTTGAGAGGACGCATGCTTTTATGTGACCGCTTAGGGGGGAAACAAGCCTTTAGTGCCCACTTAAGACAAATTTGCTTATCTTTTAAATTTAATTTTGGTGAGACCAAAACTTAACTTACATTCTGCAGTAAAGATAGTGAAGTATGTATCAGTAATACATTACAAGTAACAATTCATTATATGTAGTACAAAATATATCAATGCATCTCAATGAAAAAAAAAACACATTTAAGTGCCCATTAACTCTCACTCTGGCACCATTTACTGAATTTAGCGAGGGACAATCTGTAACCTGCCCTCCCCCTGTCACACTTATGCCAATAGCACAGTACAAAAAGAGGGGAGTAACACTATCTACATTCAGAATTAAGGGAGATTAATAAGATGAGTAACTCTAATGCAGATGTGATAAACACAAGTGAAGTAAATTACATTTAACCAGGTTTGCAGAGAAACCTCGAATGTTGTTTTTCCAATTGGGTCGGGCTTCACCACAGAATTTGCTACTATGAGAACGTTTTACTAAAAATAATGCACAGCTTAACCTGTCAGAAACAAATCAAACATACTGCCCTAACTATCAAAAACAGTGTTTTGTAGAATTAATTTGCTGATTCAAGTAGGTCTGAACATTTCTGCTTTCACTAAAAAGGTATTAACAAAACGGAAAGTGTAGGAGGTGTTGGATTTCCATGGTAACCATCTGGCATCTACATTTATCTGTAGTAAATGATAGTAGACCAAAGCTATACAGACTGGGTATGGAGAGAGGAGCAACACAGATCTCACATGTCAAGCACCACAAATGTGCCTGTATAATGCAATAATTATTTTGTTAACAGAACCTAACTTTTTTGCAGTCACCTTATGGTTAAAGACAATTTTCGGGCCACTGACGTAGATGCTGAAATATAATTAAATGACCTATTATCTGTAAGCATAAGCAGTTGAATAAAATAATTAAATTTTAAGCTACAACAATTGCAATTTTATGAGAACAAAGATGATATGCATTTCTGATCATCTCTGAAAATTTAATATTTTACGTAATTTAACATAGCATATTAAAAACATATAAGTAATTAAACAAGCACACAAATAAAAAAAAACTAAAAACAACTTATACATAATAACTTTAACTGAAAGCTGGTAAAATGCTGTAAGTTTTATGTACGCATATACTTAATGGTAAATAAATACTTACATAATCACTCATTTTTAATCTAACATTTGCATAACAAATACAAGTATGTGTAGCGCAGTGACAATAGGTTAAGAAAATAGTCTACAATGACTGAAAATACTATTCAAAAGACTTCCCTAATCTGCCATCCAATATCACAATTTATGCAATTCTTGTGGACGCTATTATGTATTGCTTGTCTGGTATGTTTATAACAATATTTGTAAAGGAACATATGCCACGATTACAGCTTGTGGAATACCATCTAGAGTTTTTGAGTAATCTAAACACTTGCTACTGCTCAATATAATATTTATGTTAATTTATATGTGTTGACCCTGTAAATATGTAGCCTAGCACTGTTATCATCTTTTTAGTACTTTATATGTTTTTCAGTGTAAAATCTGTACAGATTTTTTATTTTGAAAGGTGGTAATCAAGTAACTGCGGTGACTTATACCATATTCAGTCCTTTTGGAAATGTTCGCCTTTTAATGGCACTGTTACACAGACTNAGGACACCATATACCTGAACGGAATATTAAAGGAGATGATAGCCTGTGAATATTGAGTTTTGAAAACGTATTTTCGCAGAACGCCTGCGGACTTTGTAGGCAGAAAAGTGACATGGTTTCCATGTTGCAGAGACACATGCGTAATGCTGGCCGTCCCTGGTCCATGCGCATTGAAGCAGTATGTCAGCACATCGACGACGTACCCTCCACTAGCACATGCTACATAGCACGCCAAATGGGCGTGTCCCATTCAACCACGTCGGGCATGCTGCTGGTAAATTGCCACCATCCGTACCATTGGCAGAAAGTACAAGGTATTTGGCAAAAATATGTTTTCAAAACCCAGTTTTTACAGGCTCATATCTCTTTTAATATTCC